>OX442426.1:2438762-2724870 GCA_949361645.1 Spongilla lacustris
CGGGATAATTAATTTTTTACATCTAGGCATCTCGGTCCGGGGGGACTCACTTGCCTAGGCAACTGGGTCCGGGGGGGACCCAGTTGCCTAGGCATATGGGTCCCCCCGGACCCAAAATGGGGGGGGGGGGGGGGGGGGGGGGGACCCGTATGCCTGTGACACCAGCAGGATAATGTAAGATTTCATGGCAATGATCAAAGCTAATTATGAGAAGAGTAGCATTTGATTCTGCATCGATGAGGTACGCAAAGACTAACCTACTTTTCAAGGCTTGCAGCTTGCCATATATAAGGTGACTACGCCTCGTGGTTTGTGACGCAAATATACACAAAATGGTGACGTGTTCCTTTCCTTGTATGGTGCAAAATGGCGATTAGTGCATCCGGTGTTTTTGAATGAGGTCACGTTCCGAAGGTCTTCGCGGTTGACAAGTTCGTTGTTAGGCCTAACATGTATATATACATTAAATTCATCGTTTATATTAAAAGACATCCTACACCTGTACTATATATCCGCCCCTTAGAAAAAGCAAAATTGAAATAGCACCAGTTGTGTGAGTGCACAAGTATTGTAAGACGCCTTTATGTGATAGATAGGGGTGCATGCATATTCAAAGAAGAAAGAGAATTAAAACATTAGCTAGTTATCTCCTTCCCGTGTACAGACATCTCCATTCCAATCCCCCCTATAGGCACTTAATGTTCGTAAATTTTAATTTATACACGTATTCAGTAAAGTATTAAACATACATGTGTGTAATATAAATATAAAACAGCATTGAGCTATGATAAACTCTTCCTAGCTGAACACGTGATCAACCTAAGGTAGAGTAGAGCGAACCCAATTGCATGGGATTTGGGTCCACTTCACCTCAAACACAAACAGGATGCCCTTAGGCTAGACGTGCCCTACCGCATGAGAGTAGGGTTTTACCCATTTGTGCTGCTAATCTCTTCAAAAAATCGCATAAACGTACATTTGATTACTTAATGAGTTATTTTGCTATATACATAGGAAAATAAAATTCGACCCCTTTCCCGAAGGCTGCGTACGCGTACGCAATCTTTCTCATCGTAGGATTTGCTGAGTGTGTACAATCCCGCTGATGAAACGTTGCGCGAGTAGCGTTTTGTACAGACACCATTCTTTTGTACCGTAAATACACTTTCTTTGCGTAGCACTTAACTGAGCATGTGTCTGCAAACGTAGATAGATTGCATCACAGTTTTCTGCGACAATGGTTTGAAGTTGTTTCGCATCCCATAAAAACTGCTTCGCAAAATGCAATGCGATACCGGTCAAATTATTCCCTGACATGTATATGCATATGACAGTACTGACAAGGTCAGCAACATACAACACTTTGCATAATAATATGTAATAGAATTACAACACCTTACATGTAATAAATTGGCTGTAAACATGCACACTTCATATTCCATTGACATGTGCTTGACGTAACATATATGTGTAGCTCCTGTGCGCGGTAGCTTGTACGAATCAGAGGGCGTGCAGCATGGCCGCCACAATGGCCATATGCATGCACGAGCTACGCTGAAAGGTATAACTCAAATGGATCAATAAAAGAATGTTTACGAAGTTTTGCAGATGCCGGCCTATAGGCCTTCATAAACATTAACCGGCAACGCGAATCCGGCCAGGCCAAGCATGTGTAGTCGGTAGGAACTTAAAAAGATGGAGATATAGTGGCAGCACAGCACACTATATTTAAACCGCTCAAATATATCCAAGCGTTTACATGTGTAGGCGTTCAACTGCTTCCATTGTAGCATGCATAGAAGCAAAGTAGCACTCCTTCCCAGACTTCGATTTCGATGCATGTAGGCGCCTACACATGTGATTACTTCAAGTGGGTCCGGGTACAGGAATGGCCACTCATGACTGTGGTATACTTATGTAAACAGGAAGGAAATTTTACGCAGTAGTAAACTCACTGGAGGATATTCAAATATACTCTTAAGAATACACTATTGAGTATGGGACAGTGTCCAGCAAAATCGGGCTTGTGGGGTTATAATTTTATCACTATAAAAATTGCATGTTACACTAAACAACACATCTTTGCAACTGTACAACCTTTTCCTTTCGAGTTTCGTACACTTGTTTCCACATCATCTCTCTATGTTCGTGTCCATTCACAGTTCACTCTACTATAGTAGAATTATTACTACAGCACTAGTACTAAAAAAGGGGCGCCAGCCTTTGTATGTTAATCTGCAATAATTCATCGATGAGCACATTTCATACTGTTGAGGCGCCAATAGAAGGATGCTCACGTAAGTACACTGAATCAGGATAGCGCCAAAGAATTGCATAGATGATGACAGCCTGTAAATGTTTTTTTTTTTTTTTTTTTTTTTTTTTTGGCAAACGGCTTGAGTTAGAACATCATAATTGTAACTGTTAGTGAAAAAAAAACATTTCGTGCGGGGCCTTCTGAGCCTATAGAGCAACTTCAAATGGAAATGGATAGCCGTTACGATAACGTTGTCAATTAAATTTAATCATATCTTTACACGTCCTATAGTGTACTATAATGTGTTAATTAATTACGTCACAAGTGTTGCGGTTCAACGTGCTATGTATTGCACTTTATTACGTATTTTTGCAACGTGTATAATTATATACATAGTGTATAAAGGTGTAATTGCATTTCTCCGGCTTGTAGTTTGTAACTATAGACAAGATGTTGAACATTGTCATTGCTATTTCATTGTTGAGTGTAGCCGTTCTGATTTACAAGTAAGGAAGAATTTTTTCTCCAAGATACTCAGTATCGCACAAATCAATAACAGGTTCCTATTTGCGCCCTATGGAGTTCTCAGAAAGATTGGTGTTAGGGGACCAAGACCACGCCCATTTTGGGGCAATGCACGGGAATTCGTGGAAGTAAGTGTTCTCTAGCAAGTTCTGCATTTTTCAAACGTTCCTTCATTGTGTTGGTAAGCTCTTTGGCCCTTCCCCCACTCCCCATAGTCTGGGTATATATCCGACTGACCCTTTTAGCGAAACAACGTATAGGTGTATGTGGGTACATGTGTGTGCGTGTGTGTTATATATACATTCCGATCTCATCAGTTGCGTATAATGTACCTTCTGATACAAATTGTAGGATCCTTATGCTATGATGCAAAAGCTACGTGACATCTACGGCGATGTTTCTGGGTGAGTTAGTGCATGTTATGTTTATAGTGCGGGTGGTTTTCATTTTCCCCTCGTTAATTTATATGAAAGATTTTAGTTTTTGGTCAAGGCAGGACCACGCTATTAAAGTTTAGAATACAAAGTATATTATAGTGATTTCGTATAACATTTATTTGAATTAGGATTTATCGTTCTCCTACATCATATCACTTTTGAGCATTTCGGGTCAAGGGGCTGTACAGTGATAGGCAGGGAGTATGTGGAAACGCTGTAAGCTGCCCAAGCTAGGGCAGAGCTATACATCCACTTTGCAAGTTTTGAAGCAGCGCTAGGGCCATGGAAATTATGCACGAACGGAATTAAAATACGGGACGTCGGGTCCTGAAGTGGCCTAACGTCGACCTGCACATCCATTTGATTTAGACAAGCACAGAATGTAAAAGGCATGCAGCACAAAGTACCAGAAGGTCCGCGAGAGACTGGCTAGTACTATGCCTGGTGATAGATATATGGTGTTTGTGGAAACTGACGCGCTCGTGACCCTTAAATTGCGCCTCTTTTCATCGTGTTACTGCTATCCAGTGCTGCCGCGATGTGGTCTTTAGCCGATATCGCCTATATCGCGATATATCGCGATATGAGTAAAATATCGCGATATAGTATCGCGATTTTTTAAAAGTATATTCATCGAGCAATATTATCAATAACCACACCGCAAGTTGAGGTTGCGTTGTTGTGGTGAAGACACAAGAACAAAAACATAAAATGGCACAGTATCACATGCAGGAAAAGAATTTAAGAGAGGATCAAATCACTGCGTGAATGAACATATATGCTTTCCGATCACATAATGATTCCAAAATGATTTTGTGGCCCCATTCATCTTCCTCATCGAAAAAAAAGACTCGTGTTTAACGATATTATCTCCATAAACGTGAACTCTTCCGTGACAATATTTCAGGAAATGATACATGTCAGTATAATATGGTGAAAAAGAGAACTTATTATAAGCGTTCGCGGTTACACGTTAAAATATTTACACGGGCGGCTGATTTTCAATGAAGGCGGATAATTTATACAGTATATATGTACGCAGCACCGGCCCTGCTGCTATCCCAGTATGCCGGCAGTCCTTAAACCGTCGTACAACTGATATACATGTACGATGTATTCCAGCGTGACGTCACGAATTGCATTCCTCATATTATAAACTTACGCGTAGGTGAAACTCGATCTGTTGCTTTGTTCTGAGTTATTCAAACAGTTCCGATTTTATGAGTAGCAGAAATGTCAACCCCGCAGATATCTATCCTCCTGCTATATGGAGATAACCATAAATTGTAATGGCGATAAAATTCCGTACTTCAGTATATTGCTTAAAGCATTAATATAAAATGACATGTACACGAATCAAACGCTATGATATATCGTCACACGCAGGAGGGCGCACAACTTTTGCAATGACAACGGGATGTACAAAGTTTTGCACCCTCCCGTATAGCCTTCCACAAATACCATGTTATCGTATTTATAAGATCTTCCATGCCAATATTGAGATGTAATGCACAAGGCCGTGTAGGTGCGTACTGTGACATCCTCATCCCACACTGCCCTCAACAGCATAAGATTATAGGAATGTGATATAGCACAGCTCCAACTTCAAACTGAACTTGATTCATATCCTTATGATCAGGATGCCATCATAGCTTAGTTGTGGCGCCTACCGTACTATGAAATTCTTCGCCCAAACCACAGCAAATACTCCTCGCCAGATCCTACAACCTATAGTACAACTATAAAATGAGGTTCAATAGAACGCTTTTGGCAATAATCCACATTAACATACAGTACTGGTGTTATTAAGTAAAATTTGAATTAGATTGAAACTTTTGTCAGCGGTTAAATAATTGTATCAAAACCCTCATAAATCAACATATTCATGCAGTGGAACATTCACTTGACGTTAAATAGTGACATATTCACATTTAAAGTCATAATTTGCTTTAATGGTATTAAGGTTGAAGCTGCTGTTTGATAACTTCTTCGGCATATCAAATTATTCCATTATTAAATTAACTAAGAAACACCATTTTAACAATCATTTAATTAAAATAGTGAGTTATTTAGAGCTCAAAGTTCATTAACATTACAATGATCTTGTAGCATTTTGAATCGGATTTGTTGTTTTGAATATTAACTACTATAACGTGAATGGAATTTAATAGGTTCCAGCCAAGTAATTTGCAGCGTATTTATATCTCAATTAATTAAATTTGCTGTATATTATTGTGTGACATTAATTAATTAACTACAACCAGTTAATTAAACAGAGTCCTAACAGCAAAAGACATGCTGGTGAAAAATTAATATGATTAATGATATTGATAAATATCTCAAGATTCATATTAATTTGAATGAAATATTGATGAAAATAAATGTAGTGTGGGTGGTTAGTTATTGTATTTAATTAACTTCCGTTTAGAAGTGATTCAAAATTGAAATCTTGATATTTAGATTTTTGCATTCTACTTGATATAGAGGACATTGCATCGTGTTGGAGTTTTTGGATGCCTTTAAATGTTGATTAGGTGTTATTGGGAAGCATTGGTTCGCTTTCATTGATTTTAATTACTTTGATTACATTAAGGTAATGTTTTAAATTCATATTTAGTTTGGCCTAACTTAGCCGATAGTAATTTATTTAGATTGATAAGGAATTATATTTATTTAAAGTCCCATATCAGAACAGTTTCACTGCTAGCAGACAGTGAGGCAATATGACATGTAACAATGTCACAATGCATTATCCCAATCACAGCTTATTATACCTCTCTGTAGTGTAAAATGCAGCCTAATGCTATATTGTGCAAACATCAAATGTGTGTTGTAATGACGTATGTAAGTAAGATTGTATTGCACACCAAGATTCAATATCACCCTTTGAACACAATCAGTACAGTGCTGCTATAATTATAGTACTGTTCAGTTGGGCTTTGTCAGTAAAAACTCAGCTTCTCATTTGCGCAATTGTTCTTACACATTGAAATTGTGATCTTCCCTAACGTTTATGAAGCACTGAATACTCAATTCAATGAAAATGCTACCTTATTTTTGCTTCCTGGGAGGTGGAAAAACATATCATAACCCAGTTTTGTTGCATAATGCCTCAATTAATAGCCACAGAGGTTTTAGCTTAGGACATACTAAAGAAATCAGCATGTTATGAACAAAATTCCAAAATAAGAATAAAATATATGTCTGTTATATATTCCGGCCCCCAGCTTCTATATTGGAGCAATGCCAGTTGTAGTGATTGCAGATCAAGAACTTCTTAAGTTGGTGCTTGTGAAACAATTTGATTCATTCTCTGATCGTATTGTGAGTTTATCTATTAATTTATTTTGCTGTTATGATTCAGTTTCAGATAGCTACATCATTTACTTGGGTTTGTGTATTAAAGACTGTCATTAAAACTAAATTGCTATAAGTACGTGTGCACATAAGGCATTAGTATATATATATATATATATAATTATATATATATTATGAATTATAGCATTGTGACCAAAGGGGTAAAAAATGTACATATATAGCACACTTGTACCCAGTTCATGCCTTCATGGCACTTAGATTATGGAAGAAGCATGTATATATGTATAATAATTATATGTATTAAAATGACAATAGCATACTAATACTCATGAAACTGCATCAACATGTAGCAAAAGGACATTACATGCAGTGACTTCATCTCTCCCCCTCCCCCAGAATTTCCTTGTTCAAGGATTGAATGAAAGGTTTAATTTGCCACCCGCATTAGAAATTAGCAAAGGAGAAGAGTGGAAGAATTCTCGTCATGCCATTTCACCTACATTTACTGGAGGAAAAATGAAACAGGTATGAAGTAAACATTACATGTGAGAAAGAACTAAACTACTTTCATACTATATTACATACATGTATGTCATATGGTTAATATTTAAAATCTGGATCTTTCACTGTTGTATGTGAAACAGTATACAATTCTTTAGTGCAATTCTACAGCCTTTTGCCTAATGATCCTTAATTTTTGGTTACATTTGAGTCCTCTTCATTTGAAATGCATCATAAACTAAGTCAAATCAGATCAAAACTAATTCTAATTGTAAACATATGGCAAAAGCAGAATGGACAATATATTAACTTGTTAAACAGACACAACCCAGAAAAATGGGCAGCAATGTTGTCTACAACAACCTACTGCACTGTTCATGTTGCCATTTGGGAATGAAGTCTGCAGTACATTGTACATGTTTGATCACATCACATCCCATATAAAGATTTGGATATGGAGACAAAGAGAAGAAACATTTTCTTGAGTTATAAAAAATGCTTAATTAACACTAGTAGCACAATATTGCCTTTCTGCTAGGCAATTTAGGATTAATGAGAACCCTGCAATTCTGTTCACTGAGATCTTTAAGTGATAGTGACAAAGAACTCAGAGGTAAATAGGCAGTACACACATAAATCCAATGACGAAACTATATCCTAATGAGTACAGATATCAGGGAACCTCATCTATATACATGCATATGAGGTAGCTTATGGCTTGTGGCTCACTTGAGGTACAGAGGTGGCTTGTGGTTCACCTGAGGTACAGAGGTGGCTTATGGCTCGCTGGGAGTACTACCATATGTCCTTATGAACGTGTAGTTATAGATATGTTTTTCTGCATTTCTCCACACCTGTAATCTAAATGTAATACTAATATGTAAGGCTTAGCAATCCAAGTAATATACTTAGTTTTACATTTTTTTCTCTTTCTATTAGATGGTTCCTGTTATCCAAAAATGTGTGGAAAAGCTTGACACAAACCTGCAAACCTTTTCAGCGAGTGGGGAGACTGTTGACATTAAAAAGTATGTTATTTTAGTTGACATAGTTTTTTGCATGATAATACAAGTGTAGCCCAGAAGAACAATTGCTATACACTAGTGTTGTATTTGTTTAGCCAAACAGTATTTTTTATAAATGTCTACAATGGTATATGTATAAATGTCTACAATGGTATACATGTTAGATCATATTAGTTTTTCAGGCTATATTTAAAGCCCAATTGCTATATACTATTCTGTATGTTTTAGCAGATGCACTGTATATTCACTGGCTGCATCCAAATAAGCTTGCTAAACTTTACATATATATATAATTATACATGTATATCAGTGCTATTACATATATATTATTTATAATTGATCCTACGTGCATGTATATAAAAGTATGGAGGCACTGAGATTTGGTGAATTGCCCATTAAAGCTGGCTCTTTATTAGTAAAATTGATGAATTAAATATGCTGTGTTGTATTGGGAAATAGAGGTGAAGTTTGAAAGTTGAAAGGTTGCCGTAAATAATTAACACACCTTTACCCTGAACATAAAAACGTAAGGCTAAATGATATGGCACATTGAGCAAGCTGTAAGTTTCTAACCTTCAGTAAACCTGTACGTTATATGGTCAATTAAAATTGAACCAGTTGGATTCAAGCAAAGCCAATGGTAAGTCATCACCAGATTAAACAGCCTTTGAAATATAAAACAGTTATGAAATAGCCAGTGGCTTGCAGAGATGTGTCATGTGTAACATAATCACTCCTGCCTGTGATTTTTATTAGGTACTTTGGCTTCTTCACAATGGAAAGCATCCTTGCTGTAGCGTTTGGAAGAGATGTTGAGCTGCATCCAAGTGATGGACACGATGACCCGCTGACCAAAGCAGCTAGGACACTTATTGATGTACAGCGACCTTCAGCTAAAACGCCTAACATATACACCATAGTGGCACTAAGATGTAAGACCTGCATGCATGCCCTATACTGTACCCAATAAGAATATAGATACATGTGAATGATAATCTATCCGTATAATTATGATTAGACATATTTCAAATGATGCAACACAAAACAAATATTCATATTTCACTACAAAAATCAGTGCTATTCAATATCTAATGCATAGAGAATAGTGGATTAATGTAGCACTCAGTATACTGGTAGTAGAAGTATACATGGCATATCGAGAGTTACGGCAGTAACTCTCATATAGGATTTGTGTCGTATCATGAAATATCATTAAAAAACCGCGTCCCGCGTATAACTCACGGACCGAGAAACGGATAGTGTAGTTCTTTATTGCTATCGATCCACAATTAATGGAAAGAGAATCATTTTCATGTTTTGTTCAAATCGCCAGACCGTTTACTTCAAGACAACAAAACAGCTCGTAGTTCTCGTTCCCAGACCGTTATTTGTCCATAGTCGTCGTCGTCGTCGTCGTCGTCGTGAGTATAACTCGAGATGGGAAATGTTTTAAAGAGCGCCAGTTACACCAAAAAACGTAGAATTTCCTGAGAATACATCTTCAGGTATCAGTTATATTAATAAAGCATGTAACCGATGTAATCGCGCGCCAAGATATACGTACGTAGAGAGTTAGCTATATTAAAACCGTTTCCATGACAATGTTTCACGTATTATAATGTATCGTGGTATGAATGGAACAGGTGGGAGTTTCATTTGTATTTTTAGTTTTGCTCACCCTTTTAAGCTATAGCGAAGTTTTTTTTTGTCAAAATGCCTTTACGCATAGATAGTATAGTATACTATCTATGCTTTACGGCTACGAAAGAGGAAAGCTAAGTGAAGAGAGGAATCGAGGCTATCCTCCCGAGTTCGGTACGATGCATTTACTCGTGACATGTACATAGCAAATCTGGAGCTTCTAAGAGATGGCGAGTGGCGACAGGAAAAGAATTCTATTGAGGTGCGAGCTTCTAAGAGGCGGCGTTATGAACTGAACTCAGACGAGAAACGAGCTTCTAAGAGGGAAAGCTTGGCGCGCGAGTTTGGCATCAAATGTAACATAATTGTAAACATTGTGTTGCTAGGCAATAAACATGGGAATTACAACGGCTGGATTTTATCATACAATCGTATTTACTTCAACATTGTACTAGTATGTACGGGTTGCAAAGTACATGTACACCTATATACTAGTGGTCACTTATAAAAAAAAAAATGAATGAAACAAGATTTAAAAACATTCTCTGAGAAAGTTAGTGGTTTATAGGATTTGAAGGCAATGGTGGTGTAAAAAGGAAGGGAACAAGGGATCAACGATGGTACAAATTTTTTGAATAGTCCTATATTTAGCACTTTTGTAGTACGTACATTTTACGTTGCTAAATATGTTTTTATATCTTGTTATCTTATGCTTATGCTTTTCATCCATAGTTTACATGTACTACTATCAGTGGAAATTGAATTGTAGCATAGTTGTTGGTTATAACCAATTTATACTGTGGTTATACATGTATATGCCACAAGGTGCAAAGACTCAGTTGAGTATGGTCCTTGACCACCCAACTCTGATCCCATTGGCCAAAATCCTACTGGCCACAAAAGAATAGGCGCAATCCCAAAGTATAAAGTTGCACAGCAATACTTGAAATTATGATGACGTGGACTTTCATTCTCCCTTTAAATTGCATACAATTGTCCTAAACATTTAGCTGTCATGTGTGTGTATATTTTAATAATTTAGAATATTTATACACGCAGCACAATTGCCTTTTATGAATCATTTGATTCCATACTTCACACCCAAGGCTCTGATAAGCTCTTACCAGTATTTGTATGAAACTGCAAAATCATTGATTGAATGTAGACGTCAGGAAGGACAAACCATAAAGGTAGGATTATTTTGTATACAACAATGAAAGGACATAGAGTAATTATGCTGTCCTGAATATTAATAGCAGACATTATTTTTGTATTCATAGAAGAATATGAATTTTTTTATTGCAGCTGGCACTGCATTTGTTGATGTGGATATATCAATATTTCCGTTAATGTCATTTTTGTGCATCTTGATACATTTGTTATGTTATAAAATGTCCCTCTCTTGCCCTATATGCATAGCAAAAAGAAAAAATATATGGATCACTATTGATTAGAAACATTGTGACAATAATGATCACGCTTAATGACATATGCAGAGAGTTATTATTATTTAACTACATGTGCATACATGACATTGTTACGTGTTGTCATTATGAATGTCATTTTCATCTACCCTAGCACAATGATTTTCTACAATTAATGATAGATTTGGAAACAGAAGATGGAAGCACAACAAAACCTGTTATATTTACAAATGGTGATCTTATAACCAATTGTATATCATTTTTGATAGCTGGATTTGAGACTACATCGAGTTGTTTGGCATACACAAGTTACTTGCTAGCTGTCAATCCTGCTGTACAAGACAAGCTGTGTCAAGAGTTAGACAGCTACTTCAAAGACCATCCTGTTAGTATCTAAGATGGATTTAAAATGTGGATATTTTTTTTTATCTGCTTCCTTTAAGGTTTCAACTGGTATTTATGAAGCAACCCATGAAATCGAGTATTTAGATATGGTGGTTCAAGAAAGTCTTAGAATATTCCCACCTGCACCTCTTATGTAAGTGGCTGTGTTATTTGTGTGTATCTAAATTTAAACGAAGGATTTGAAACCCCATATTTTAAGCATACTGATAATGTCTAAACGCTAGAGGTGTACATGGTGACTAATCATTTACAAGCACCCATATTAATAATTACAGTGTTGGTCGAATGAGCAAGGAAAATGTTCAAGTTGGTGGTCTAAACATATCAAAAGGAACAGCAGTTCTCATCCCAGTCTTGAGTATTCACCATGATGCAAAGATATGGGGAGATCCAGAAAACTTCAGACCAGAACGGTACAGCACTGTTATAAAGTGATTATATTTTGGTCCATTATCTTCACGTAGCTTTGCTGCTGAAGAGAAAGAAACACGACCTCAGTTGTGTCACATGCCATTTGGCTGGGGCCCACGTAACTGCATTGGAATGAGATTTGCTCTCATGGAGATCAAGATGGCCCTGATTAGCATACTACAGAAATACAAATTTGCAAGAGCATTGGAAACAGAGGTGAGTCTGCATATAGTAGTGGTGTTAGGCCTATGTTGCAGGTATTGTTTTTGGTTTACTGTTTGTAAGCAAATTCATCATTGTGCCTTATTAACTGGAGCATACATTCCAGACACAGTAGGGCTAGGTTCTGCCTTTTCAAACTGATTTGTGCACCAAAAATGTCTTCAAAGTCTCTATATTTCTATGTTAGTCTACCTGCAAACATCAAAAAGAGTCGCATTTTGGCACTTGCTTAATTTTCTAATAATTTCAGCCGCATTTTTACCCTGTGTTGCCATAATAACATTGTATTTGTTGCAAATGCATTTGTAAAAGTAGAAGTTATTACCTGATTTGGAAGGAGATATAGCTGAGGGAAAGTGATTATATGTTGCCCAGAAAGGTACCAAGGCCATGTACTTCAGTCGAACTGACATGTAAGATTCAGCAATAGGGCCAAGAGGGGATTAACTGGTACACATGCACCATTTAAGTGTCTCTCTTTCTTGTTAAATTATCTTTTAAGTATTTTTACAGTGCATGATACTGAATAATCATCTGAAATGATTGAAATAAATTAATAGCTATCTAACGCACTGCTATTACATATCGATTACAATAGAAGTTTAACTTTGAAATCTTACATTCATTGACCAAAACATTGGAACCATGCACCATGTAAATCAGTTTGTGAATGCACAAGTATTGTGTATACTTTGTACATGTGGTACATGTATGCCTGTTTCCATGCTGCACTGATTTGTGACTATTTTGTTTTGTGGTGAAGTATTTCTCTATCATCACATTCACTGTTTCAATTCAGGTACCTCTCCAAACTACTTCTTCAGGAGTTTCCCTGGCACCAAAAAATGTTATATATCTGAAGATTCAGCGAAGAAACTAATTGCAAGAGTACATTTGGACATGTAAATTGGACTGTATGATATTTGCTGCTTTAGGCCATTAGCCACAAGGCTTTAAGACCTACATGCTGTGATTGCATTTGGAATTAAGGATAAACATAATTAAGCCATTTTATTGCATATGAATATCCTATATGTTTAATGTGATGAATGTTGCTTTATTACCCAGTACCAATGCACCGAGATGTATTCAATTCATGTAGCATACAATAGCACAACATACAGTTAAAAATGTCTCGGATTGGTAAACTAAGTATAGTCCTTGTTTCGGATGTCCCCCAAATGCGGAAGCTTTTAAAATTGAAGCATCATTGTTGCCCACTACCATTGGCTCCAGAGCTGACACTGAACCACTATCCATTTTATACACTCTCAGTGTTATCAAATCATTTCCCAAGGACACTGCTGCTAGGCCCTCTGTTCTGCCTCCTTTTGATGCTGTTTCCTTTCCACTCGTAACCTCCATCATTTCCTCTATAAAATCTTGCTTCGTTATGCATACATAGAATTACATTTTTTATGATTGTGGGATATGGAACAGTTATCAGTCAAGGACTATCAGAACTGACTTGTTGAGGGCAAAATGACTTGCGGACAGTAAGTAAAAGAGGAGTATATTATTATGAGAGATGGATTCATGGAGGCAGTAGAATTTCAACCACCATCAGATGTAATATGTCATTATTATTTGTCATTAAACACTTTTTTATGTTATCAAAAGGCCTATACGTGTTTGCACTTAATATATGCTCTGTGCAAAACGAAAGCCTTTACTCTCCAGCGGCACTACTGTTTAGTTTAGATCATTTAGTAGATAACAATTAGAGTTATTCTATTTTTAACAGATGTGTATGGTACTTTTTAAACAAGGTAAAGAGGTTTTCATTTCAAGAAGCCTAGGCCCCAGTTCATTTTTAGTGACTACAGAGTATTGGACTGCACCTGTTATTTGGAGTAACCATGTGGTCAGGTGTATACATGAGTAAAAGTACCTGTATTAATGAGAAAGTACTTGTACTATCATTGTAGGTGTTGTGCAAGTGATTTAAGTTCTGTTGCTTTGTACTATTATATGGTATGAGTTTGTTGTGTTTACTCCCATGCGCAAGTGCGAGTTGTGTGGACATCAGCGGAGTAAGTGATGTGGAAAACATTGAACTATACCATATGTTCTGTATTAGCCGAGCAGTGCTAGGTATACTGGCTATTTTCCCCTTGGGGATTGCTAGCCATAGGTTATATTCCCCTGAATCAAGGTGTGGGCTCACCTCATCCAAAGTTAGGAATTAGTGTGCCGCCGGCCCCTGCTTAGCTGTTTGTGTTGCTTATTTTGGAGTATTGGTAGTGGAGATGTCAGGCTGCAGCTATATCATGTGTTGTCATGCTATAGCCGTTGTATGTTGAATTGTGGTGTTAGCAATGGTCCATCTATGCTGTCAGTGTCTGTATAAAAACTTGGTGCTTTCACAAGTGACACAGCACAGAGATTACATCATGTCATATACAGTATAATAATATAATACATGTATACGTACGTGCTATATGATGCGCAAGTGCGCAACCTTACATGAAAACAAACTGCTCATATTACTTTGTTGCTATTTAGAATGAAGACTATTACTGATCCCAAGAGGCTCATTGATGAGTATAAAAATGATTTGAGTGAGCATGGTAACCTTTTAGCTCCTCAAATACGAAATAGATTAGTGTTGTACATTAATCATAGATTGACCAAGAAATTATGTCTTATAATTGTGACTTAAGACACAATTCTAGAATGAAATTCGAACAGTTTATATAAACGGATACCAGTGATGTAGCTGATTGTTTACATAGATCACGAAGCTACAAATTGAATCAGTACACGTGAATTCAGTCATTACACGAAGCGGCTGGTGAGAAAGACCCTTTGGGGTGTAACATTATGTTTTAATACCTAATGTAAATAAAAATTTACATTATTATAACATCAATAAAGCAATAAGATTATTTGAAGCCAAAGTCACATGAAGGTCACGCGGTGGATAAAGTTCTTGACTGCTATTGCTAATCGTATTCACGACACTTAGTACTGACGATGTTACATGTAGAATATAGGTCACATTTGCACGTGCACGTTATCGACTATAGCGCGCGTCAGCAGGTCAGTTGTGTACTTTTTAAAGTGTGAAACATCAATACTGGTAAGCTGCACGTTAATAGAAACGTTTTTAAATTGTGTGTAATATGACCATTGCCACTTGTGAGGGGAGAAACGTCGAGGCAAAAGGGAGGAGAGAGTCTGAGAGATAGAAAGATGGTTGGATAGAGGGGGATGGAAGGAGGCAGGAGAGGGAGAGAACAGAGCGAGAGATGAGAGGGAGTGAGAAAAGGAAGGAGGGCAGCTAGTAACAACGGGTGATTACAAAAAAAAACAACAACATAGCTCAATGGTCACGAATAGTTGATAGTGATTCAATATTTTTCATGCTTCGCCGGGCCACTGCACGGTTGTATGCGGCTGGAAACTTAATAGGCCGGCACAAGGAAAAAACGCGTAGAATCAATTTTTGATTCTATAATTGATTTTTCAATTGTCACTTATGATTTGCATTTGATTCTACGCTAAACAAATCATGCTATGATTTTATAATAGACAAAAAAAATCACATTATGATTTTTCAATGACCAACAAATCGCGCTTTGATTTCTGAATCAATTGATGAATCGCGCGCTCGATTTTACAGACGATTCATTAATTAATTCTTTACATCCTTTAAGTGGATCACCAATCGATACTAAGGCCATGCAATGCTGCATGCAGATATGTACACTGGTATGTACAAATGTGGTTTTACTGTGGTAATAGCACACGCAATTTAATCCTCATTACATACATCAATACAATTTGATCATCTTGGAAGCTCGATAACATAAAAAGATGATCCTTTTCCAGCTGGAGCTAAAGTACATCGGCCTTCAAATCGTCTGGGACTTATTATCCGATCTTGTTCATAAAATTTATCACTAACCATATAATGTTTACTTGACTTGTCTATCTCAGGGGACTTAAAACACATCCATTTTACATAACACAGAATGCATTCTTTTATTTCATCCTGCAGACCTTCTTGCCTCAATGTGATATAGATTCTAAAAAAAAATTGAATTCTACCATAGTAAGGATGAAGTTCATTATTTTCTTTCATTACAAACATTGCTTTCACAATAGAACCTCTATCAGTGGAATTGAACTCTGATGAGTAAATTTGGTCACTGACCACACAGCGACCAAATTTGTCCATTCTTGGATGTACATATATGTCGGTGTCATATATATTTTTACAAAACTGTACAAGTTCCTCATAAAAAATGGTTTCAATTTTTAAGTTGCATTTGCTAGGATGTTTTAGCTCAATGGGCCAGTCTACAATATTGCCTTGGTCTATTTTGTGTAGAAATGCAAAACGCATTTCTGCAGGTTGCAAACGTATTAAATTCATAGGGCTTGTGTGAAAGACTTGATGACTTTCTATTGTTGTGACACATTTCAGGCTCTTAGGAACATTTGGTGATGATGTAATTACAGGTAGGCTAGAGCTGGCATATGAAAATTGTAACAAGATCCTGTTCATAATTTGGGGCTCAATATCTACCTTGCTGTTAGGAAACTCTGCAAGAAATCCATTCATTCGTTCATACCCAAAACACCAATAACCATGAGGAGGTCCATAGTCTGCCATTACATCTGGAATATGTAATGCCATATGATAATTGATTGACACCTGCCATTTTCCATGTGCTGTTCTGAAACACTTATGATGTTCATGAAGCAGCTTATAAAGGTTTACAATGATATCATCACTTGTAGCAGGTTGTGAAATGTACTCAACAATTTGACACAGCAAGAGCATTGACTGGTATGCCCTGTCAGGTATCAATCCAACCAAGCATGGTCTAGCATAGATACATGCAAAATTCTTCCATTGTTGTGCAGTTAACTCAGTCAATCCACCTGCTTTATTGTAGATGTTAGTTGGTAGTCTTCCAAGGTCATATGGAATTCTTATTTTTTAAATACGATTTTGAAACTCAGTGGCATTGTTTGCTGACATACTTGAAAAGCACAGCTTGGCTTCATTATGTACCATCCCCAATAAAAATGTGTGCATGGGGTCAGTTATCATCATTCGAATAATGTCAAAATACTCTAGTCGTAGCAATTCACTATATCGAACACCATTTTTCTTCTGAATTGTTTGGGCTTCTGCCAATGAATGAGCACTCTGATACTCCTCAGCTTGAATCCTAACCTCTTCCATTGTTCTGCTTGGAGCTTCTGAACATGTGAAGTAGCTCATTTTACCACTAGCGCCACGAGTTGAGGGTTCTCTTTCAGCCTTAAAAGTGCAACGGGAGCACCCAAGATCTGCTTTATGGCCCAAGAATTGAGACACCTTCCTCAATGCTGGCATATCACAAGACACACCAAGAAGTGCAGCTCTGATAACTTTTCCTGATGGATGTAATGGAACACCGTTCCACAGGTCTATCAAGTCATCAACTATTGGTTTCAGAAAGGTGTTGATATTGCCTTTTGGTTCTGTAGGGCCAGGTATCACACCCAATACCATTGTCCACTTGCTCTTGAAACGCTCACTCCTTGGCAAATTCAGAACTGTCATCATTATTGCAGAAACCTTATACTCACTATGTTTGAAGGGCTTGAACCAATCTACATTTAAAAGTAGTCCAATATTATTATTGTCGCATAGTAATGGAGACGTTGGTTGCAAAGGATCCATTAAAAATTCTTTCCATATTTGGCCATCATATACATCTTTCATTTCATTAGCAGTTGAATCTGATGTATCCTTGGAGGCAATCAGCTGGCAAAATGTTGTATCATTGAACATATGTTTCAGCCATTGGGAGGGAGGTAAAAAATGAAATGTTTTGTGAGGGACCCATTTTTGCCTTGAAAAAGCCAAGTTTTTATAGTATCCTAATTCATGACCACATCTTTTACCAAAAATTATATTAGAACAACACTTATTCTGCACAATGTCAGTTGGTTTGTACAGCTGATTACACGAATCATTTGGACAAACAATGAAAACTGTTTTTTCCATCTTCAATCTTATATAAGCTATGAAGAGTTGTGGGGAAAATGTTGCTCAATGGATGAGCAATGTGATGCAATAGAAATGATATGAGTCCACATATTGCCAGAAGTGCTGCTTTTGATAGCTTGAACTTGAAGTATATACGAAATAGAACCATGCAAATCCAAAGCAGTATGTTACTCAATGATGTTGTCTCATTCAATGGACTTTCATAATGCTCATTTTGTGAAAGATTTTCTTCCATAATAGCAGTGATTTCATCTCCAGTGTGCTCACTTATTTCATCTGTCATTTCAAACATTTGTTCCTCTTGTGTGTCAGTTGTCGTTTCATCTCCAAGGGTATCAGAAACAAGTATTTCTTCATTGTCAGATGAAAGCATCTCATCATTGGAGGTATCAGATGTCATTGTCTCTTCACTTCCAGATGATAATTCATCGTCAGTTGACTGGTGTTCTAGAAAAACTGACAAGTCTAAGCTTGTTATATAAAGTGAGCAATAAGCTTACCTGATAGCTCCATATCCCAATTATTTATTTCGGATAACTCTTCCACATCACTTGCACTGACACACTTAGAATCATCATCACCTGAATTGATCAGTTAACTCAAAATATGTGAAAGTGCAACTTTGCTGAACATTCTAGCAAGACTACAATCAGCATGCCACTGTATGCATGAATTTTGGTAAACACTAATTTACTAGATACCAATCACACACATAATCATACGCATGAATAAAGTATATTTTATACATTGAATAGGCAACGTCATAACCTGTAGAAGGCCTTCTTCCTTTTTTTCCGTTGGAGGATGCTTCTAAATTGGCTTTTGTAGTACTGATCCCAAAAATTGAACGATGTCGTCGAACAGTTCTATATGCGTACCACGAGGACCTCTTACACTTCGCACAATCACAGACATACTGGACTACGCTGGAACTGCTTGAGTTCGCACGCTTACTGAACACTGCATCATCGTTTTGCGCCATTACACTGCACGTCAATCAATTAACGCAAGTGCCTAATTCTTGCACACTACACGTGCTTTCATGTCCAGGCAAAGCGGTACAGTGGATGCTGCGTTGCGTAGCAAAGTACGATTGATGGAGGAGTGCATAGCTGAGCTTGAAACGCTGTTTGAGCGTATAGATGTTCTTGAAGAGCAGATGCAAAGGACAGAGCGTAAGTGCGCACGTATATATATATATATATAAAGACCGCCTGATCGCTTTACATGTATGTTTTACAGCCCAGCGAAGCTAATGGAAGTCCAAAGGAGCAAAGTTCTAAGGCCATCATACCACTGGTAAGTTACTTTATGCCACATAACTAACACAACTGTATATTTTGTACTCGAACAAGGCTGCAGTACAAGATGCATTTCACGAGCATGCCAGTGAGCTTGGTGATTGTCTGAAGGACAAAGTTTGGAGCCAATTAGAAAAGGAGCTACAAGAGAAGTTACTAAATTCTGTCAAAACCAATCTGACGTACAACAAGCAGTGGATTCCTCGGGATCAAGTAATCAGAAAGAGAATAAAGGTAAAATGTGCGCGCATGTGATAGTTCACACGCCATTTGAAATACATATTTAGGACTACTATACCTCCAAAAGTAGTACTGTCCTAATTAAAGGAGACCCTGAAAAGAAAAGGCAAAGGCGCTTGTCTCTTAAGCGAAGTCGTCTAACATTAGTTAGTCGATCGACGTCCATGCATCGCACGAGTAGGCATCAATTTAAATTTGTTATTCCTCGCCAGGCTGCTCGCGACAAGGCTGTTAAGGAAGCAATTGCGGCTGGAGTGATAAAAGACGACGACCTCGAGGCCATCAAGGAGCTCCGAGCTTCCATAGAGGCTGTGCCGCTCGATGAACTGCAACCAGTGGACGCGGATGAAGTTGAAGAGCGCTCTGCGTTCGATAAGAGGCGCTTGATAACCATCGAAAAAGCCCGGGCATCCCGTCACATGCACAGCTGCTCCAACAGCAGAAAGCCTTATTTCAGACGACAGTTGTAGTGACTGACTATACATAGAGTTGTATTCAATCATGAGACACAGAATCATTTGTTAAATCACTGTATGAGTGTTTTATACAATTGATTTTTCTAAGAATCAGTTGATAAATCTCTGGGTGATGATGATATGATTTTTCAGAGTATTTACCTATTGATTTTAATGGGAAATCAATTGTTAAATCACCTATTGATTATTGCCTGATTCCACAATAGATTTTTGCTTGAAATAGATGATAAATCAATCATTGATTCTATACGTGATTTTTACAACCAAATCAGTTGACAAATCAAACATTGATTCACCGCGAGTTTTTGCTGCTAGGTTTAAAATTAGAACGTACAGCATGAATCTCGATACATCTCATTACTGCATAATTATGTTTCGAAGCTGGAAAGACTCGGTATACAGTAGCCAGCAAATCGAAATATGAAAATACATTGAAACACCACACACAATTGTGTTTATATCGCCACTGATGATCGTACATGCACACATCTATTTATAAATGCGCGGATGGTCTGCATGTATATCTGTCTGCCTGTCGGTGTTGGATTTTGCGACAGAAGTGAACTCTTTCGACTCCTTGGCAGTGACGGGCTTACTTTTTAGAATTTGACACCTTTTTCTTTCTGTGTTTGTATTCCAGCTGTTTACAGTGGCGCTCATACATGTACCGAATATTTAATTACAGGTTGTCCCGTTGCTGAGTGACTCGGAATGTTGTTTCTTTAGAAAGAAGTATTATGACTGTATAAATATAAGTCCGTTAATGGTCTATTAGGAAAATACATGCAGAGCTGCAACGGGCGTCTATAGCACCCCAAGTATTACTTGCATGCACGCAGCAAAATTACATGTCACTCGAAATTGCTAATGATCGAATCATAACACCACGCAAATTCGGCATAGCGGACTTCGTGCACTAATGTTGCCATAACTATGAGGGGTGTGGGTGTCAGAATCACCGAACCTGAAGTTGTGACGGATTATGTAATTTTAAACAAAGTGCTTGTACATGAATAATTGATGAGCATGCATAAGAAAGAACAGCAAAAATGGGCAAACAGGCAGAAGCAAGCAACGGGCTTTGTTTGTAAAATATTTGCAGATGATGTGCAAATTGCATTATTGAGCATCAACAGATTAAAACCTTATAAGATTTTTAGTCAATCAGTGTCATTCATTCCAGTTATGACCATGGCCCTGCACTTGACCACATCTGTTCGTTTATTACGAACGGTTAAAATATGAGTGTTCTGATGCATACCATTACTGTGATCAGTGGAGGAGAATCATCTGTCCAAAAGCAAAACAAAGTCAAAGAACTTTGTTGCAGAAGGTACTGCCGGTGGGCTGTTAAAGTACTGAGAAAATTAAGCCTGTCCTAAGGCATGGAGGGGGGGGGGGGGGGGGGGGGGGGGCGGGTATGTTATTAATTTCATATATTACAGTCCTACATTAATTAGCAAATCTACCTGCCTATAATTCTGTGCTAAATATGTAATATTTATTTATTTTAATGAATGCCGTAATTCCTTGTTTCCTTACTTTTTACTCAATTGCTGTCTACAAATCCTACATCACCAATTTTAAATTTTTTATATCTTGCAAAGATCAAAAAAAATCATCCAGTTACAGTCAATGGATGTGTAGCCGGTAGCTTTCACCTCAGGAAGAAATTTTGTGATACTTTTGTACAAAAGAGCATAACTGAACAGATATGAAATAGTTGATATGAACTGATGAACTTGAACTGTGTGGGGGCACATTTCAATAACAATTTCTTCTTAGATGTATTTACCAGCTGTACTCATTGCTTCTACAGGAGCAAAGCAGAATTCTGTCCGTCTGTACAACAAATCACCACAAGCAGCAGCAGTAGTAACTGTGATAAATGATGAATGGCGTACCACAAAGTTTAAAACCAGCCGGTTTACAATGCATTCTGCAAACTAGACAATGAATGTGCTTACAGGCAGTTACATTACATTTGTAAACATAGTATTGTCCGTCTTGCAGGCATACAATCTTAAATGTTGTTCTGCATATGAGTTCAGCATTTCGTTCCTCCTTTGACACACTAGGCAAGTACTGCAATATTTGGCTTAGTCATTCCTTTCCAAGATTTCCGCTCTGCTATCTTCATAATTTTGACGATATGCACTTTTCGCCTCCATAAATTGTCTTTGGACTCTTCCACACTTCAGTCGAGGACAAGATCTTTGCTTATCACCTTTGCATCCGTGCTCTGTGAGCGTTAAATATGTAGGACAGTCTATACAATAGCGACATTCAAAATCTTTATTTTAGTCAATATGCATACACATAATGTTATACTGAATTATAATTTTATGCTTATATTTATATTATACTATTTACTAACCCTATGTGCCCACACACATGCAGTTCATGTTCATCAGTTCAAATCAAATTATGTCAAAGCTATACTACCCATTCACTGACATGTGACTGGATGGTACATACACACACACGCACAAACGCACATACACACAACTATTTTCAATATAAGTTTAAGTTGATAACATGGACATCCTTCTAGGGTCAATGACAATTGATACATGAATGGTATATATAGTTGGATATATAGTTGGATGGGTTTTGAAAACAAATAATGCATGGCTGGATATTTTTATTACACGTAGATTGTTGATGTTCTATATGCAAATTACATCAGCATATGTTGAACAATACAATCATATTACGTAATATCACTCATATGTCATGTGTATGCTCATGTGAAATCAATTCTTTGAATGGAAGGTCGGGTAGTGTGTAGTCACGGGTCACACAGTATCCATTAGAATCAAGAAGCTCTCAAGTCTGCAGTGATACCTTAAGGCGACCTAGAGTAATAATTTCTTCCCGTAATTCCTTACAGCATTTCTCAATGCGTTACGTGAAAGGCTATAGTCTGGTTAGATACATATAAATATCTATGCACAATCATAGCTATTCATATCTACCACAGATCATTGCAGAAAGTTGTTGATGACCAATGTGATACATGGGATCATGCATGCTTTAGAATCTGTCTTATTTGCAATTCGTACATTAGTCCAGGCATCTAGCAAATATTCACCTTATGAAGTTGCATTTGGAAGAAAAGTCGCCTTACCTCTTGAACATGTTATGCAGATTCACAAAACTGTATCCAGCTTGAATGATACTGTTCGTGAAGCATTGTACAAGCAACTACATGTACAGGGTAAAAGTTTATATTTGCATATCTGGCTAATTGTTCATTTTAAATCATGGCTGCATGTCTAAGGAAAACATCACATGTACAAATGCACAGTCGAAACAAGTACTTTTGCATAGAAATGTAATGCAGCAGAGAAGACAGCATCCACTATAATCAAAGATGGGGATCTTGTACTTTAAGAAACTGAAGGCAGGCTGGCAGAATTGGGGAATAAGATATCTGGGGCCATATGTATATGATGGAAACAACATCAACAATAAAAGGGACAGGTATTGTTTTGTTTTTTTCATACTCTATAAAATTCTTTGCATATAAAGGTGACCCTTAAAAATAAGATGGGATGCATACATCAAGATATACAAAACTACTTCATCCAATTCCCCAGGAAGTAAACTGCTACACATATTACATAACGAAGTAACAATGTTTGCCACCTAAAGCATGGGTGTAAATCGCCTATATATACAATCTCGTATCCAACCATCAGTTGAGAAAGATGTGAACAGTGGTGCACAGTAGGGTGTGTAACCGGTTATCAGGTTATTCGGGTTATTCGGATATTCGCAAAAACCTATCCGTTCGAATAGTAATTTAGCATTACTCGGAAAAATCGATTATTGGATTTGTTCTATTCGAAATAACCGGTTTGTGAATCTCCATTCGGAGGTACTTAGGTATTCGTCGTCCGCATCGACAATTCGCCCATTATTCGAATACATTTTAATGACGATATCCGGATACGCGTTTACGATATTACATGTACGACAATAATTACTTCTAATTTAACGTTATAACGTCACTGTTGTTACTATAAATATACACGTGGGGACGAGATCTAATACATGTATTACGGGCAGTAATTTGAACTACATGTAGCCAAAAGAGATCTCCCTCTTCACGTGTCATGACGACGGACAGCTCCAGCTACAAATCAAAGTCAGTTCGCTTAGTGTATTTTGAATCATTTGGCTTCTTGAATCAATCTCTCTGAGCTGATATTGCCGCGATCGAGTTACTAGTATTTTCAAAACTGAAATGGAGGCTGCATGGCTGGTGGTGCGTAAACGTCATCTGTGGTTCTATTCTGTTGGCATCAAGTGCGATGTGTACATCTGTAGACTGTAGGTACTGGTAAAGCCATAACTTAGGTCAGGACACGCCCAACTAGGTAAGTGGTTAGGCCAAGCGATTTAGGCCTATGTAGGTAGCTGTGGTTGTGTGCTGAGTGCATCTGGTGTGATGTGGGTAGGTGTGGATGCATGCTGAGGGTATTGATCTGGTGTAATGTAGTTAGTTGTAGTAGGGTGTCTGGTGTGATGGAGGTAGCATGGTTGTGTGCCTCATGAGGGCATCTGGTGTGATGGGGGTAGGTGTGATTGTGTGCTGAAGGCTTCTGGTGTGATGGGTAGGTGTGTTTGTGTGCTGAGGGCATCTGGTGTGATGGGGGTAGGTGTGTTTGTGTGCTGAGGGTATCTGGTGTGATGTAGGTAGCTGTAGGAGGGTCTCTGGTGTGATGTGTGCATTTAGGTGGCTCAATGAGCAGAAAACCTGAATAACCTAGGTATTCGGCTGGCAAATTGTCAAAACCTATTCGGAAAAATCGATTTTCTTTTTTCAAGTATTCGGAAAAATCGATTTTCAGATCCAGAAAAACCTAAAAAATCGATTAGTGTTTTAAAAGTATTCGGAAAAATCGATTTTCATTATTCAGGGGAGGTTACACACCCTAGTGCACAGCATACTCAGAGGGTTGAGCCACATCACCATGTGCAGTGGAAAGCTCCACATGTTGAGCACTTTGATTTGGAAACCTACCTCCAGTAGCAAACCCGCCAACACTGCCTCCTCTACCAACACGGAATCCACAGAAACAGCCAGTCGAGCTTTAAAACAGAGAGGGACGAATGTAGTACATGTGCATTGATTGGTATTGTGGTATGTTGTAATGGGTTAGCACGTGAGCACGATGAGATTTTGGATTAAGACTAATGTTACATGTATGTAGAAACAGCATCATTTGGTTGGATACAAATTAAATGTTTTTCTGATATTATGATGAAGAAGCAGTGGGTCAGTTGGAATCATAGTACTATATAGAGTACAGGTATGTCCTTATATCATGCCTCCGTTTAAGTCACTGCTTCCTGAAGTAAGTCCAATTGATCCCCATGCAAGTACATTTTCATTGTACTTGAATCGTGCTGTTAGGCGCAAATTGTGAATTTGCGCAATTTATAAATTGCGCTGCGCATTATGTGAATCCACGTATTGCGCAACAATTTATAAATTGTTGCGCAAACTGTGAATCGTACTATGCACGGTCCATTTATAAATTGCGCACACAGATTACGTCGCGCAATTTGTAAACTTCTGCAGTCTACAAGCAATATAATATCATGGGGGGGGGGGGGGGGGCTGCGGCATGCTCTTATTAGTGAATTAAACCTCAATATACGTGTATAGTTCTAAGGTTTAGGTTTGAGGTCCTAATAAAAAGTGTGCCCCGGCATTCTGCCCAGATATTATACACAGTGCAATACATGCACACATTCACTTGTATCAAATACAGTCTATTTATAAACTGAATCGCAACCATGACAATTTTAAGAGGACAATCTGACTATTGTGTAATAAGGGTGGTTATCAACTAAGCAGACTGTTTCTCTCCAGAAATGCACACTTTACATTTCCAGTCATTACTATCATCTTTAAATACTGCTTGGGGAATGTTTTCACATGACTCGTGGTACCATTCCTTGCAACCAGTGCACTGAGCCATCCGTTCCTCACCATCATCTGGCATGCGGCAGTGACAATATATATACAAATACTCTGTCTTAGGCTTTCCTGGTTATTTGAAGGGAAAGGTGTCATTAGTTCACTTTTCAAACATTGTATGAAATGTGGTCGTAACTTATCCTGCTCATAGTGATGACTTGCTGGGTTCAATCCAAATGCCAAATCAGTAGTAAATGCTATTGCAAATACTCCACAGTCTGATGATCCAATCTGACTTTGGGTTTTATGAAATCTTGTTGCATGTGATCCGTGAGCTGCTACAGCACAACAAATTAGCGATTTGCATCTTTACATCCATAGGTATTGTAGAGAATTTGCTGTCAAACACATTAACAGAGAACGATTGGGTGTGCTGAATTGTAATCCAATGGTTCACTCCTGCATTAAGTATTTGAACGAAGGAATCTCTTGTAACAGGAAATGATAAGTTCTGCCCTAGCAATGTGCTATACAAACCACACAAGGAAGGAAATTGGGAGGATAAAAGTGATGATGCTGCATCCATGTGCGTATCATCAAGCCAATCCCCACTTTGAACTGATTTGAACATTGTAGCTTCGGCCTTGTGCTTGGCAGTTTTGACACGCTTTCTGTTCTTCTTTACCTTCAACTCATTTATATCATCACAATCATCAGCCCCAGTTACTCTACACTGCTCATCCCTATCAGCTGTTTCATGGCACTCCTTATTTTGTACAAGCACGCTTTGGATGGCAGTGACTTGTACAATAACCTCCAGATCCTTTACAAGGACAATGCCTGTTCTTGCATCCTTTTGTACAATTGCATTTCAACTGGTCCTTTTTGGTTCTAGCAGCTTCCCTAAGGCTTAAAGTAGGTAGCTTAGAACTGTCTGCACTATACTTGAAAGGGACAGATCCGGTGTAAGGCATTAGCTCACCACTTGGATAACAAGTTGATATTATTCCATTTTCACACCTATTCATACAGAAGTCAGACGTACATGTAGTTGTAGATAGAAATTTTAAGAATAGGCAAACACAGACAAAAAAAAACTCACTGAAGGCGGTAATGATCATTCTTAGCTTCCAAAATATAGCACAGCAAGCGTGGCATATCAGTTGACAATCGTTCATTTCTGGGTATCCTTACTGTGACACTATCCCCTGCATTTGATGACGTTTGCGCTTGGCATACTGGATCTTCATTCGTTCTGCATTTTTTCGATACTCATTGTCGGCTTCTTCTCTAATCATTAGATGACGAGTGCTGGTTGTTACATGTAGTGTAGTTGTTGGTGATGTCACTCTTGGTTCACTGAAAGGTTACATCAACATACTATGCAACATATTATGTTGTCATGCTCGACAAACCTTATAACTGGAGAATCTAAATGTGAGACTGAAGATTGACTTGGAAGTGATAACACTTCATCAGGAGATGCAGAAGACAATGAAATCTTGGAAGGTGGAGTTGATTGAGGCAAAGACTTGATTACAGGAACTGTAAAACATTTGGCATCCCTAAAATGGTGTGATAAAATGGCAACATCATTTTTTTACATAAGTCAAACCTTACATGGTTTCAGATACTTGTATATCAGAAATTGGTGACTGAGCAGGCAACTGATGACATAGAGGTGATGGCGGCAGAGCTGAAGGTGAAGATGAAAATAGCAGACTTGAAACTGGTGATTGAACTTCTGGGCTTGATAAGGGAGATGGTGGTAACATTTGAGGAGATGAGTGAGGAGAAGCAATGTTTTCATCATCACCTGTAGTGGATGAACATATAGTTATTCAGGAAAGCCATGTTCATGTACCATTATACAGTTGATCACAAGTAGCTCGATTGCATATTATGCACTGACTGTTTAAATTGCTTCAATGCACTTTTAGTTGATATGAAGCACTCGTTAGAAATGGTATACATGTACATTGTACATAATATTATATGGTGTCCTAACCTGTGGCAATAAGATCTGCAACATCTTCCTCCAAAATACAAGGGTTCTTTCCCTTTGGAAGTTCAGCAAATGGAGTTGTTCTTGGAGGTTGCCCAAAAACCACTTCATCAAAGTGCGGCATACTTGAGTATTAAGATTGTCTGCAGAAGAATGTGACATGAACATTTAATTAATTAATTAATTAGTCCAACTTACATTGAATGCGAGCTAACCAATCGGACCATTGCACATCTCCAGACTCCTTCCTCTCATTTTTCATTGACTGAATCTGCATTTCTACAAGATGGTTACCTTTTTCAACCAACCCTTGTGACTGCGAGTGACGAGGACGCCCATTGATTATAACAACCTCCCCCGGCCATGATCGAACAACTTCTTTTACAATCTCGTTGACGAACTCCCTCCCATTGTCAGATTGCAGGATCTTGGGAAGGCCCAAATAGGGAAATACTCTTTTCACTAGACCAACAGCAACATAAACTGCTGATTTAAGGCCACAAAATATGGAACTTTGACCAAATGATCCATGTAATGAGCAATGTAATGATATGAACCATCAGGCATATGTCTCATATCAATGAGGTCAATCTAAATATGTAGGATGAGGCATATGAATAATAGTAAAATGCTTGACATAACATAATCACTTTACCTGACATCGAGTTAGAAAACCTGATGACACTATTGGTCTATGGAGCAGTACTATTCTGGGGTTGTTTAAGTTGACAAATTGAACATGTGTTACAGAAATACTGCACAGCTTTTCTAGGTAGGCAGTCATACGTTTTCTGTACCTGAAATTTGAGAGTGCAATACTGACATACTGACATGAATAATATTATAACTGTTTTGATGCACACTAAAAAATTAATTAATTATATTTATATGTACAGAGCTGTATGACTTGTGTGATACATGCTAATTACAACAAATACACATAAAACATACTTCTGCCAGGGTTTTTTTGTAACCAACATGACCACTTTCCAATGAATGGATACGTTCAAGGATGTCATAGAACTTTTCAACCATAGCAACCACACAATAATGACCAAAAATAGTCTTGTCATTCTCATTCTGTTAAGTAGAAAGGAATAATTGATTGAATGCATTCACCATTCAAGCAATTATGAGTCGTACATGTGCAGTTATTATAATACATAGATGCATAAGAAACACCAACAATACACATACATATATAACCTACAGTTCTACAAAGCCATGCATGCAATGCCTTTCCTAAAATGGAAAATGCACACTGCCTCTTTACAGGATAGAGGATAGAACAGCTGCAACTGTTACATTGAAAGCAGCTGGGTTTCCATCTATCAAACCCCTGAACAAGGTAAGATTTGATCTTGAGTAGGAGGAGGACAAAGGAGCACATTCCCTCCCCCTATCCATATACACTACCTGCATGGCATGCACGTAGGTGTATCTTTCTTGATTTACTCACCTTGGCTTTAACCGGGAGACATAACACATCAGTCAACTCCAACTCTGCGCAGTTTAGCAGCTCAAACTTCTTTGTTCTATTCACACAATGTCTGAAAGAAGCCGTGATGCCACAACTATGCTCTCCCTTACAGCTTGACGAATCCTCTTGGCTTTCTCTTCGCTAGCGGTTTTGCTCGTTCTTCTACTTTTATCTACATATCTTTCACGGCAAAACTTCTCGAATATCAGTCGATGCTCCTCTTTAGACATTATCGAAGTGTTAACGCCACGTGGATATGTACGAGGAATTTGCGCAATTTATAAATTGTTGCGCACTATGTGGATTCACATAATGCGCAGCGCAATTTATAGATTGCGCAAATTGATAGATTGCGCCTAACAATGCCACAAAAATGTTAACGTTGTAAGGATTTAATATTTTTTAAAGCACGTACTTGTAAAATAAATGCATGCATGACTTTCTCTCGTGTAAGAGCATCTGATGCTGATCTGTCAGGGAGTCATTGATTCAATCTTCTTTAATACTTACATGGATGGAAGATATGATAGGATGTTTGAATAACTTTTAACTCAAAGCAGTTCAAGATTTTATTTTTCAGACAATGCATGGCCCATAATAAACTGTGACGTTGGGGGTTTTAAAATCATGCATGTGTAGACTTGATAAGCTGATCAATGATTTCATATAGGTGGAAGCAGAGCACTTTCAGTCTTATACATGTATGTTACGGAAGCACAATTCCCCATTCCTCCTGATGTGAAAAAACTAGTAGAGTGAAGGAGCCATGTTTTTTTGCGTTAGTCGTAACTCGTAAGACCTCTGCATGCTTTTGGCGTTCATGAAGGCGATATGCTTATGGTAACTTCGTACCTTAGATGTATTGTATCCAGAGGTAAGAAACTTGTGGAAATTACGAATAGCTAGCCTTATATAACGTCTGTTTTAACTGAAATTAAATGAAACGCAAAGAAGTGGTCCAGTATTGCGTGAAAAACGTAATTTCGTACTCTGTTTATTTGCATGAGACATTGTGCAATACAGCAAAGTAATTAATATGTAATCCATGCATTTGTATGGTTCTTAGTATCTGATCTTTTCTACATCAATACTAGTACTACATGTACACGAACGACAGACATTGATCGTCGCAAACACATTCAAGTACGCACTATAGCAATACACAGTCACCGGCACACTAATTGGTGCAATTCAAGCAAATAATTGTAGTCTCGTACCCAGACCCAACAGTACGTAAGCATTATCGGGTCTGGGCGAATAGTTGTTCCGTGGCGCATGAATCGTGCGCCCAATCAAATTGCACCGTTATCGTGACATATAAGTGCTACATTCCAAACATTAATTAGTACTCAATCATCAAGTTAAAACCACTCCCACAAATCATTTTTCATCATTTTAACCGGTAGTAATCACTCGCGCATCCCAAGACAATCAAGACGCTCCTGGGTGAAAACGATGTTTTTATATCTCCACCCTGTCCCACGGGTAGCGGAAAGTTTATGCTATGCTGTTCTGCCAATCGCCTTTGAATTGTCGGGCTTTAATGACCCGTAGCCGGCCGTAGGTCGAGGTGGCTATATTGCCATCATCGTATCTGAAGTGAAGGCACTCAGTTATGTTACTGAGTGGTGGTATAGTACATGTACTAACTCCAATTAACACAATAGCTATCCACTCTCACTTAAGTAATAATCAATTAACACATAGGACTAAATACACTTTCCCAGACTCAGTTGACACATCTTGGTGTAATTGGTTGATGTCGTCACGTATATTATGTAATACGCAAAACCCTTACGGAACAGCTATTTTACGTGCAGTTGGGTCTGGGTACGAGACTAATTATATCGTTACAATTTATCTAGTATTTAAAATGCCTTACGCCTGAATCGCTATAATTTCAGAACGATTATAGCTACCAACGTCCTATATTCACCACTTCATACTACACCGTTTCTCTATGTATTTGGAAATTTGGATCGTTATCAGTACTTTAGCGGATAAACTATTCAGTCAGGAATAATTTATATGGACGGATATATACATCATATCCGCGTGCTAAACAAAAACAGTCCGACACAAACAAAATCGGTCCAGAAAGGAGGTACCTCTTCATATACTGCACGTTTTGGGCCATGCACATTGCTGCATATGCACACACAATAAACTTCACATTCACAAGCTTATTGGGCCTGCTACCACTTGGGAGTGGATTTTATAGGTATTATGTATCTGCTTTGGGAAATCGATACATTTTAACCATTTCTGATTGGTCAAAATGGGCAGAAGCTATTGCTACACCTGATAAGACCGTTAATCAAACAGTAAAGTTTCTATTCAAGGTACAGACTTTCAAATATGTATATCAGTGCATGATATTATTAAAATTTTAGCTATTTATGCACATGAACAGAAGTCTGATGGAATGCTTAAAGATCAAACACAATCTAACAACTGCATGCCACCCTCAAGTTTATTATATTACACACTCTTATAACATTTGGCACTCTTCATCCAGGCACATGCATGGACTTGATGAATGTTTTCATCAAACCCATGCTTGTGAAGTTTAATTTACTGGTGAAAGAAAAGACCTTTGGGAATAATTTCATCATAATTGTCATTATGCCTAGAACACCTCTTGTCATGGATCGACGCATTACTCTCCTAGCTTATGAACATATGTTTTGTATGAAGCCAATCCTACATACAGATGTTGACATGAATAAGCTTAGTTGTGTAAAGGACATATCAAGCACACAGGTCAACAAATCTGCTGCTGAACATCATGAAGTGCTTACCATTGCAATGAAGAATGTTGCTACTGCCCAAATGAAGCAGAAAGAACAAAATAATCGGAAACATTGCAAGCCAGGTTTGCTAGTTATATAAAAATTTTGTGTGTTATTCTGCATGGATCTCTAGTAGGGAACCAGGCTGTTTTCACTTCCACTGATAAAGTATATTATCTTTCACTTTACTTTGTGTTAAGGAATGTATGAAGTTGGATCAAAGATGTTACTGAAAGACTTCAGACGCAGGAAGAGAAAAGGAGGGAAAATGGACTACAAGTGGTCTGGTCCTTATGTCATTGCCCATGGATGCTACCAAAGCTGCATTGTCTAGGGTAAATGGAGCACATCTCAAGCCATATAACTCCCCTGTGAAGGTTTGATTATGCATATTAATGTGTTGTACCTATGCCTACATGTACATGTATACCATGCAGGAGGCTGCAAAGAGTGAAGCTCCTATTCCTTCATCATGTAAGTCACATAATAACTGGTGTGAAACTAAAAATGTCATAACCCTTTACAGCATTCTTCATGTTTGTCAAATTAAATAGTTCAAACTCAGAATTAAACTGTGCACACCTCCAAATTCCTGATTCCTTGTGTTCTACTCCAGTTAAGGTGATCATGCATTTTTTTCTGGTACTCAACTAATAGTTATGCCATTTACATCTTGTGATGCTTAGTTCTGTTGTATCAATTTGTGTGCCATTTGATTATTTCATTAAACAGGTTCATACTTCAGATACTTTGTCCTGTGAACATTGACCAGCACAATGTCACTTCAAGGTGTCTCCTATCAAGAAAAGCAAAGAAATTAGTCTTGCAGTCTTTATATCACCACTTAATTAAGCATGACATCTGTAGCATTACAACTGATCACTTTGAACAGCAGTCCTGAAGTTGGTGATTCCAATTACACAACAAAAAGGTGCACCACTTAATTGTATCACCATCAATTCAAAGTACCAATTTCATTTTATGCATATTATATATTATGTTTTAATCGCCCAGCTCAAGCAGCTGCATGTGGATTGTCAGGCGAGTCCTCCTCGTAAAGGCATTCAAGGCATGAGTAAGAAAAGTTGGCTTTAAATTGTCATATACAATATTGTTACAAGTCCCTTTGTACATATGAATGATAACCATTGGGTGACAGTCGAACTGTTCAAATGGGATCACTGTATATGACAGTATGAACCTTGGTTGTATTTCAACAGCTGAAGAAAGTAGAGCAGCAGATAGCAGCAATGCTTTGTAGCAGTGAGAAGGAGATTATTTTAAATTTTGCACAATTGCATTCCCAGAAATGACATATAGTGACTGTTGTGTTGCCTATGCAACCTCACTTTGTGTTGGAGATGATCCTGTGCATGAGGCTAGATTACAATTAGAACAGCCTACGGGGCCATTTGTTCAAGTTTGTGAAGAGCATTGCCATTTCCATCAAGCCACGTGACCAGGACACTGCACTACTGCCATTGTATTGTGTCTGCATGCAGGCAAATTGACGATGGAAAAATGATTGCATGTGAAATTTGTGCATGGGGAGAGATTTCACGACACATATGTATCATTACCAGACTATATTTGGAGTGACTGTGAGAAAAGCTGGCAGTGTCCACAGTGTGCTAAGCGTTGATCATTCTAGTTTCAATAATAACTGCATGTTAATCTTCTTTGTATCCACTATACATGCAGGCAATTATAAATACAAGGTCAGACACTGAAACCGAGGGATCTACGTAATTTAGAATCCCCGAGGGCCCTGGGCTGTAGGGTCCCGAGCGGCAGCGAGGACGCTACTAAGAGCCCGAGGAGTTCTAAATCACGAAGGTGACAGTGTCTAACTAATTTAGACAATAGCAACGCGTACATAGCAACCAATAAATTTATCGCGCAACGCATGCAGCTATTAGATAACCACTTCATAGCTATACAATAAGAATTCTTTGTACCGATTTTGTTCACTACATATGCGATGGTGCCGATGTGAATGAAGCTTTTAAATTGGATGAAGTTACGGATTTACACTTGGAATCAGATCTGCTTACCAGGCTGATACATTAGCATGGGTAGAAGACAGAGGACACACCATTGACGATCAGTTCGTAGTTGGACGACACGCCCTTCACGTTCCGACAACGTGAAGGGCGGGCCACGCCTAACTAGTGTCGACGATATTCAGCCGGCCCTACAAAATAACCGCGTGAGTACTCACACCCGGTGTCACAGCATACTTTATCCCCCCGAATATTTTATCCGGGGGGATAATATGTCCTAGTATTTATTATCCGGTCGGATAGTATATTTTAACCTACCCTAGGATACTTTATCCGCCATAACACGTGGTGAATTTTTTTTTTTTTTTTTTGGCGTAAAATGTGTAGTACGCATATCGACGAGAAGCGGTACATGCAGCGTGTTGGTGGATTATCTCGCATCTTGTGAAGAGAGTAACCTTGGGTATTCACGTGTGTATCCACTTGGAGTTACAGAAAATGAGAAACGCGTGGAATACACCAGCAAGCTGCTCTGTTTGTTCTAAAAGAACGAGTGTTGTACTACCGAACAACTGATACGATGGCTCAGATATGTCTCAAAAGGGTGATTGCTAACGAAAAGGAAAGAACAATGATTATTCGTGCCTGCCATGATGGCTGCAGGGACAAAACGCGAGCGAAGGTACGTGACTGAGTTAGTGAATGTCGCGTAGTAATGTAGGGAGTTATACATGTATCTGGATATCTAGCTCTTGTTTTATTTCTGTAAGCTGCTGTAGCCAAAAATTTCTCTTGTACAAACATCGCCCCAAATTTTACATGTACATTGTTAAGGTACTCATGCAGTGTATTGACGGTGTTTGTGTTTGCGTGTACATGTACAGTATACATCAATTAATTAGCTCATGTACTTCTGTGTTTCTTATGTTGTTACAGATCGGACAAACGTACTGGTGGAAAGAATTGAACAATGAAGATGAAGAGTTTAAAGTAAGTTTCTATAAGAAATGTACAGGCATGTACGTGTTTGTTGCTAGATAAATAATTCAACACATTTCATGTTATCAACAGTGGGAATCACTTGGATTGCATCATGATGAATTTGCACTCAGCAAAGATACAACAGTTTCATTTTGGATTGATTTCAGAAAATTTTATGGAGAAGATTCACTGAGAGAGGTGTGCAATGGAGATTTTGTAGTTGTTAATGAATGCCTCCACTCTGAGTTTGACAAGTTCAGACAGAAGTTATTCTCCATCCTTAATGGACATACAGCGATTAAGGCCACTGCCCTTATGAACATTTGGATGAAAGCCTGCAATCTATAATATCACCGAAGTTCGTACATGTCCTTGGTGGAATCTATTACCTGATACCCCTATCTGAAATAGATTATTTCTGTCAGTGGTTATATGATACCAGAGACCGATGTTTTGATGGTGGTGTTACAATGGAAAAGTTGCTGTCATCGCAAGCCCATAGAGATAGTCGATGCTTATCATACAGATTCCATACTATTTCAACCTACTTGCAGTGCATGGCAACAAGAGAAGTGTCGAATACTTGGATTATCGTTCATTCGCAGTAACTACTTCCAGTGGAGAAGTGTCGAATACTTGGATTATCGTTCATTTGCAGTAACTACATCAAAGATTGGAATAGAACAGGCTATTATATCATGTAGAATAGACAAATTCTGTAGTAAATAGTGGTAGGGTAAAGCATCCTAGGATAATTTTAACTAGCACAGTTTATCCTATGGTAGGATAACATGTACTAGGGTAGGATAAAACGTACTAGAGCATATTATCCGGCCGGATAAAATATCCTAGCATGAATTATCCGGGCGGATAAAATATACCGGGATAAACTGTACCGTGACACCGGAACGTATAATTTCCACTCCAGACCTGTGGCTGTGCACCGGCCATTACTTTTAATATACATGTACTAGTAATGCTCAAGAGTATCAAGGAGCATTGAGTTAACACGTCAATATATCATGTACACAACTAATATTAAAGGAGGGATTCTAAGTGCCCTGGGCACTTAGAATCCCCCCCCACTGCATGGCACTTAGAGTCCCTCGCGAGGATTCTAGATTCTACCGCGTTTATGGATATTTGCATGCAATTGACCAATCAGATTGCACGAATCACTTCCGCTATTGTCTAAATATAAAGGATCTTTGAGTATGAGTGCCTGTGCCAGCTTTTGCATAATGAAGACAATAATTGCATGCGATGAAAGACTAATGAAGTTACAGTAACCAACTGATGTAACTCGGCCGATCCAGTGTTAATTTTACGATTCTTAACTGATTTAAGATCCATTGCCAATTGCAATGTCCTGAGCATATTTCACTGTATTTGTGTTGGTTTCATAGACGGCTAATATTTTCCCATGGAAACCGACATTGTCATCATACAACCAAATTTGTCAGGATAGGTCCCCGTGTGTAATAATTGTAGTTCTTTTGTGATGTTCACTTATTTTGCTATGCATGCAACTGCATTGTTTAAAATCCATGGCATTGCATATTTTTACCGCATGTTGACATATATACAGGATTATTTTTCAGCTATCAGTCGCGTATTGTTCAGCTTTCGCGTATTGTTTTAGTCGGCGCGGACACAACCTATCTCCTGTTCAAAGTGCAAAGAGCCACGCCCCAGAGGATTCCACTTCTCCTTCACCTGGCATAACTTTGGATAGTTATTTCCGTAATACTCCGTTGCCCAGTCGTTCAGAAACCTATCCGTGTAGTTGACGTAGCTCCCAACTGTGCACCCAGACTGCCTTACTGCATTGTACGTCGATGACGCAAAGCTGATAACCTCCTCACGTTTCGACGTGTCGCCCTTATCTGCATACCTGCCGTATGTATAGAAGCTGTACTGAGCCGATCGTGCGTAAAACGCCGTTTCGTCCGGTCCGACCGCCATAATGTCTCCTCCCATGTGAACAAACTCGAGAAGACACTCTGATGGTATCTCCAATTCGGCAAAGTACTTCGCGAGCTGAAGAGGTAGCGAGTCGATCATTGCACCTTTCACATAGACGGGTTCCACCTCATAGTGGACGAATCCGTGGCGCTTGCTGTATTCTGTGACGAAATCGAGGAACGACGAGTATTTCTGTGGAGCCGAGACCGTGGTGGGATGAAGACTGTCCAAGGCTTTGCGAACATTCTCTTCGTGGTGATCCGCGTAAACTGCATCCAGCGTCAGCAATTTCCTGCCAGAAAAACCGTGAAGAGCGATATCAAGGTTCAGTTCTTTGGGAAAGCTCTGCAGGCTCCTACCGACAGCGATAAGAGCTTTCTCCGTGTCCTCCGTGGTATCATAAGTTAGACGAGACCACACAAAGTAATTGGGCTTTGGCATCAAACGCAGCTTCACGTCAATCAGGGCCCCGAAATTTCCTCCTCCGCCACCCCGGAGGGCCCAGAACAGATCTGGATTTTCATCATTTGTTGCCCTGACGATGGCGTTTCCGTCGGCCGTTACCATGGTGAAGGCTTCGGCTCGGTCGCAGGCTAACCCTCCATGCCCTCGAGATAGGAGGCTGTAGCCCCCACCTAGTATGTAGCCACCGATTCCAACCGCGGGGACGCATCCACCGACGACAACGTATTCGCTTTTGTCAACAGCGGAGTACACGTCCCCCCAGCACGCTCCAGACTGGGCAGTTACACTGTCACCATTCAGTGTGACGGAGTTGAAGCGTTTCATGGATATCACGAACCCGTTGCTGTCAGTGGTCGAGTATCCGGCAAAAGAGTGACCTCCGGATTTGATAGCCACCGGAGTCCCTGTTTCGTTGGCGATCCTGAGGCACCGTTTCACGTCTTCCACATCGTTGGGGAACGCTACGAACGCAGGGTGCTCGTAGGAATAGGCTGGATTGTATATCTTAACTGCTTCGGCGTATGTGTCCTTTTGGTCCGGAGTGACGGCAAGGTCGCGAAGACGCGCTAGTGCGCTTTGAACGCCGCTTGCTTGCGATACGCCACGGACAAGATTTAGATACCTCGTACGGTATTGAGTAATAAACTTGACCGTTAGCCCTAGTAGTTTCATGGTGGTGCTATTTCAATTATGATTATTCCAAGGGGCGGAAATACATGTACATGTATACTACAGGTGTAGGATAACCACAAGGTTCCGGTAGACGTGCATCGCTGTTAGGGGATTATACCGCAACTTACTTTGGGATGAATAACATTCTATACCGTCAATGTGTAAGAGCCAAAAATCCTGGAGTGTAGCAAGTATACTCTATTGCATGGGTGTTGACACAGGCATCTATTTTTCGTGCATGCACCGGAATCTTATGATACAACATAAATTGATATTAACTATACAACAACAACTGAATACAGCGTTAATAAAACGGTGAAACACAGCAATACTATAAACATGGCTCTAGTCACCCAGCATTCATAGTTCATCATGCCAATGTGGACAAACACATAAATGCATGGGCTGCTACCAGCCTGTGCTATGGCCATGATGTGATGTCCGTTCATTATGACAGGCAACTGAAAGTTGAAGCAGCATCTTGTTGAATGCCTGCATGGAAGCTCAAGTATGATTGGTTTCCCAGCACTAAAATATTAAAAAGTCAGACGCTGTGAGTGAAGACGCTAAATAAGATACTAGCTTGATCTTAAAAAAATTTCCAGCAATTTTACAATTCTCTTGATTTACATGTATGCCGGTAGCCTAGTGGTATGATAATCAAAATCTGAAAACGGAATAAGCTTTACTAACGTCATTGCTAAACATGATCATGTATAGCTGTTGTGCTGATCAGAGCCAAAACGATTCTTTTCAGAACCAAGAAGAGCAAGCTTCTACCAGTGGGCTGCCGTGACGTAGGAGAAAGCAGTCGCCACCAATTTGGGAGCCGCTGATGAAGAAAAAAGCCCCAATCAAAAAAGCCGATCAGCAGCTGTGATTGCCAGCAACGCATTGGGGTAATAAAAAAAACCTCTTCCCGACTTTCGTTTGGGCATGCATCTTTTAGCAATACTCCTTCGGAGAGCTCCAGCGCAGTGGCCAGTGCTAGCTTTCTTGCATCGGCATCAGGGATGTCTGGCATATAAGCAGCTAAGGCCTCAAGCTCCTTCGATGCATTGCTGGCAATCACAGCTGCTGGTCGCCGAGACTTGATGGCTTGCGCTTTCTGCAATCGTGTAACAACTCCGGCCGTGGGGTTACCTCTGGGCTAGTCTCGGGGCTTTTTTCTTCATCAGCGGCGCCCATATTGGTGGCGACTGCTTTCTCCTACGAAGCGTCAGCCCAGAGGTAGAAGTTTGCTCTTCTTGGTTCTGAAAAGAACCGTTTTTGCTATGATCTGCACACCCATTTTCAGTTATGTTTAGCAATGACGTCATTAACAAATGATATTCATTTCAATATGTCCGCTGTTTTTCAACCTTCCGACTTGAAGCGTCTATTAGAGGGTAAAGACGACTTATAATGCTAGAACTAGACCTGATTCCGATACAGGTACCATTTGACTGCCTACATGCTCACTTTTAGGCAGGATAAAACGTGCCTAAAGAAAATCCTGACCTAACACTTTTCCACCTCAAATTGGCCTTCGTAGGCAAGCAGAACTCAAACTGTATCCCGGGTAGGGTGTGTAACCTCCCCTGAATAATGAAAATCGATTTTTCCGAATACTTTTAAAACACTAATCGATTTTTCAGGTTTTTCTGGATCTGAAAATCGATTTTTCCGAATACTTGAAAAAAGAAAATCGATTTTTCCGAATAGGTTTTGACAATTTGCCAGCCGAATACCTAGGTTATTCAGGTTTTCTGCTCATTGAGCCACCTAAATGTACACATCACACCAGAGACCCTCCTACAGCTACCCACATCACACCAGATACCCTCAGCACACAAACACACCTACCCCCATCACACCAGATGCCCTCAGCACACAAACACACCTACCCCCATCACACCAGATGCCCTCATGAGGTACACAACCATAGCTACCTCCATCACACCAGACACCTTACTACAACTAACCACATTACACCAGATCAGTAGCCTCAGCAGGGATCCACAGCTACCCACATCACACCAGATGCACTCAGCACACAACCACAGCTACCTACATAGGCCTAAATCAATTGGCCTAACCACATACCTTGTTGGGCGTGTCCCGACCTAAGTTAGCGTGGCCACGCTGAGCTTTACCAGTACCTACAGTCTACAGATGTACACATCGCACTTGATGCCAAAAGAATAGAACCACAGATGACGTTTACGCACCAACAGCCATGCAGCCTCCATTTCACCATCGCGAGTTTTGAAAATCCTAATATCTACCGGGGTAAGAAAGCCTTAGTACGATCGCGGCAATATCAGCTCAGAGAGATTGATGCAAGAAGCCAGCTGGTTCGAAATACACTAAGCGAACTGACTTTGATTTGCAGCTGGAGCTGTCCGTCGTCATGACACGTGAAGAGGGAGATCTCTTTTGGCTACATGTAGTTCGAATTACTGCCCGTGTATTTGATCTCGTCCCCACGTATATATTTATAGTAACAACAGTGACGTTATTTAGAAGTAATTATTGTACATGTAATATCGTAAACGCGTATCCGGATATCGTCATAAAAAGGTATTCGAATAATGGGCGAATTGTCGATGCGGATGACGAATACCTAAGTACCTCCGAATGGAGATTCACAAACCGGTTATTTCGAATAGAACAAATCCAATAATCGATTTTTCCGAGTAACGCTAAATTACTATTCGAACGGATAGGTTTTTGCGAATATCCGAATAACCCGAATAACCTGATAACCGGTTACACACCCTAATCCCGGGTTCGAACTCGGACTGCGCAGTTTGGTGCAAGGTGCAACGCTGCATATATGTACCAACGATCAGCGCAATCCGTTGCGAAACAGTGGAGAAATGGGCTAAAAACTGTGCGTTTGGAGCAATAATAGAAAATAAAAGAGTGCGGGCCCGAAAATAACTTGACACATTTCTTTTCCAATGTTACTTATTGCCAGATGGCTAGTAAAGCTTATTCCGTTTTCAGATTTTGATTATCTCATACCACTAGGCTACAAAAATCAAGAGAATTGTAAAATTGCTGGAAAAAAATTTAAGATCAAGTATCACGTTACGCACTGTACAGGAATTATCACTTGGATTTTCTGAATACAGTCAGGGGCGGATTCAGGGGGGGGGGGGGGGGGGGGGGGTCTTTGGGGTCTAAAGACCCCCCCCCCCCCCCCCCCCCCCCCCCCCCCCCCCTTGGCTCCAAGTAATGAATAATTAATTAGATCACAACGCACGCGTGGTTAATTGAGTCTTAAGCCTAGTTCACAAATTGACGCAAGAGCCCGCGATGCGTCGCAATGAATGAAAAAAAGTTCTGCACTGGGCTCGGCCGTCACTTTTTAATAACGTACCAGTATCAGGCGTGGTTTAGGTGTGGTTTATCGCTGCGACGTCGCATCGCGTCGCAGGAATAGAAATTTTTTCTATTCCTGCGACTTACGTACGTACGACGTACGTGGGTCTTGCGTCAATTTGTGAACTAGGCTTTACCGCGAAATGAATTAAGCGATCGAAAGGTGCGAGCTGTGCTACAGGATGTAAGCGTGTCAATGCAATGGATCTCAGGTCCTATTTCTCAGGAAACAGGTAGATATAAGCAAACTAAAGTACTGTCTGATAAGTATATAATGTTAAACACTCGATATATATGTTACGCGCAAAGCGTGGATTTGCGCAAACCCGGGATTGTCCTGCGCAAACCCGCGGGATTGTCCTGCGCAAACCCTGGATCCATGTTTTGTTTGCGCAATCTCGAGATTGCCCTTATATATATTTTAACCCAATCAACTCACGTATTTCGTAATGTTCAACTGAACGAAGGCACAAAAGTTGTATCGACTACGCCAGAGCCTGGCAGAGCCGTTGAGCGTACACACAGATAAGTTGAGATAACCTGTCGGTCTGTCCAGTCTGGTCTCCAACCTATTTGAGCTTTTCAAGACGGTAAGTTAATTGTGTGGTAGGCATTCTTAAGAGCGGATCGATTGATACCCTCAATAAAACACTTTCTTGTGATGGTTGTAAAAGGCCCAGTGGCTTCGCTTGAAACCAGCTTATGGGCGCCCGCTAATCTCGATAGTGGGTGAAAGTCGTATATGTACTGTCAGTGTGTAACGTACTTATGGGCGCCGGCTCGATACATTATTTGAAGTTAAAAAGTATGTAAACTGAAGTACAGCTGTATTTGTCAAAAAGGAAATCAGGGAGCTACTTTGTTGGGTGGTTGTGCTTATAAATGGGACTAGTACCGACCGTTTAAAGTTTTGGGTGAAGTTGCACTTCGACGCTGACTCGTTGATGTGCTCTGCAGCATTAGAAACATGTGACAAGTATTTTTCGTCATTAAAAAAAATAAAATCTGTTAAGGATTCTAATAACACCACCGTGCTAGCCGTGCTAGTAAATTGCATGGTGTATGTGAAAGATTTTTATGACAGTGTCAACAATGAGGTCATGTATAACATCCCGGGTGGAAATAATCGCGATAATATCGCGATATTTGGCGATTATGGCGATTAATCGCCGGACAGAAATGACGTAAACGTGTCAAGTAAATTGTCATGACAACCTTCTATGACGATATGATATCCAATTACATGTATTTGGACGATAGTAAATTTGTTATTTTATCTGTATAGGAACATTAATAGGCCTGGATTATCCCCTAGTACTAAAGATGGAGCTGGTCGGAGAGGGAACTCAATATACTAAAGGTTCTCCGTATACTTGGTAGCCCGTGTAACAGTTACTATTAAACGAGGGAGCGGACGTAGCCGTAGCACATATCGATGGTGACTCGGTTCGCGCTACAAATGTAGACATTCTCTGTATGCAAATGGTAAACGAGCAGGCATATTGTGTCGATCTATATGTTTATGTGATGTGTATCATGTGTCACAGCGAAGACGCTATAAGCATACGGTGCTCCAACTATGTCTCTACTAGTAAGCAGGTGCTTGAGCTGGTGCGCTACGTGCATGAAGGCAAACACTGTTTCAGACCGCGAAAGCAGAGGAGCGATCGAGATTAATGGGGTAAGATATAATAATATTGTCACGTGGGCTATTGCATAGGCCTACACACATGCACGAAGCACATTTCCACATTCACCTCACATTGGTCTACTTACATTTACTACTTTACTTACAATTTGTACGTTTTTACCTACATGTACATGTAATGAAACGGTGTGTGTATGTACGGAAGGCTGGGACAATGGAGAGGTACTGGGGTGGTGAGTTTGATCATTTACTTGTACATGTATGTTGTCTACCAGGCAGCAGCCAAACCTGCTTGTCCAAAACAGCACCCTGAATGTGACTATTGGAAATCTCGAGATACATGTGTAACACTACAAATGTATTTCCTGTCCTCATCTTCATTCTGTAAGTCACCCAGATGCCCAGGGTACAGTGTTTGTATATGTAGATGGGGTGTACAATTCGGACATTATATGCTAATGTGATGTGCATTGTAGGAGAGGACCAAAAAGGGAATCCATACTTATTATGATGCCTAGATACATGTACTTCAATCCATGCCACCCTTCTCCCTGGTAACACTTCTGATCCATACCCACCACCCATTTCCACCCCTTTCCCTACACACACCAACCTTCTCCTCAACCCAATCCTTCCACACTGCAAGGGAAGAGGGGGGGGGGGGGGGGGGGGCGGATATTAGTGGAAGGGTATGGGCACGCATAAGTCATTGAACATTTTCTGTACTTTTCTGTTCATAATCTGCACTGTATGAAAGTGGAGAGGTATGTGTGCTCCCTCACCATGATCCCCCATCAGTCCAGCTTGTCTGAGTGGTTTGTACTGGTCCAATGACCTCAGCTTACTTGGGGTTGCCTTTTGCTAATCAATAGATCAGTGTGTGTGTGTTTTTGTGCATGTGTGTGTATGTGTTATTAATAATGTCTAATGTCCTGGGCTTGCTCTGAGGTGCAAGTATGTACATCGCAAGGTACGCAAAGCAGAGTTTTTTTACATCCTAGTGACGTTCGACTGCTTTGCCACATTGCATAAGACCTTATCTGTTTGGGCAAAAGGCCTAATACCTTTCGCTGCTCTTACAGCAACTCGCCACAGTGGAGGTACACTATACGGCATTTTTAAAAAATAATAACTTATGTACTGGAAGTTTCTCGTACCTCCACTATGGTGAGTTGCTGTAAGAGCAGCGAAAGGTATTAGGCCTTCAAAGCTTCGGGGTGTTATGCAATGTGGTAAAGCAGTCAAACTTCACTAGGATGCAAAAAAAAAACTCTGCTTTGCGTACCTTGCGATGTAAATACATGCACCTCAGAGCAAGCCCAGGACATTAGACATTAATGTGTACACTTCCCACACACAACACCTGTCACCCACAAAGCACCCTTCACACACGATGACACTGGATGCCATTTCATTTGTGTATGTGTGTGTGTGTGTGTGTTTGTGTGTGTGTGTGTGTGTGTGTGTGTGTGTGTGTGTGTGTGTGTGTGTGTGTGTGTGTGTGTGTTGCCCATGCCATCCATTGATGTTGTATTATTGGCATATGTGCCATTTCATTTATCCTCTCCTTCCCACTTAATAGATCATTATCCAATATGCCCTTTTCAATGGGCACACTGACTTTCCCAGTATCAGACTTCAGCCAGCCATTTTGAGGCAAACTTGGTAACCAGTATATCAGTTCAGATTTAGGTGGGTGGGATGATACCCTTTCTCCACACACAGCGCCTTACTTCCCACACAAAGCATCCTTCCCACACACATGTGTATGTGGTGTGTGTGACACTGGATGTCTGTATGCCCTTTCATTTACTGCTCTATCCCTTGCTTCCCCTCAATAGGCTCCAATCTGACCTTCTGGTGGATGCTTCAGCTACGATGTGCTCATTGACATTACAAGCTATATATAAACATTTGTGAAAATCAGTAGTTTGATGCTGATTGCCTTTTTGTGAATATTATTTTTTATGCATCACAGTTATATTGAACAAGGTTGTCTAGTGTTTTTGAATCATCATAATAAAAAGGCTCTCAGCAAATGCATATAAGTTTCATTATGACGGAGGCACATGTACACTGGTGAAACATAAGTTCTTGTAGTGTGGCTACCAGCCATATGCTGGATCACCTGCATGTGTGTGTGTGTGTGTGTGTGTACATGTGCCCTACATAGTAAGCCCCTATACCCACTGGCCATCTAAGTATGTTTATCTGAACGTACATAGGTGTAAATACATATAGTAGGGATAAGGGTACAACCCAACTGACTTAAAAATTTTATCAGCTGACTCCAACGATTCTTACCCTACTCAGGAACATGGATAGAACAGTCTTTGGTGTTTATAATTAGGTACCATGGCACTTGGTAAATATATTCAGACACCAGGAGAACAGTTTGGCATGGTTTACTGTAACAGTATGTCGTAAGGGAAGGACTACGAGGTCCCCAGACCTTACTTGAGACCCCTCTATACTCTACTGTAACAGAAGCCAAGCTTCTCCCAATGCCATACCCACTTGATAACTATGCTCATACACCAGGAGAACAGTTTGGCATGGTTCATTGTAATAGTCATGTCATAAGGGATGTGTCAAATAGGCCTACAAGGTGACCTTGCTTGAGACTCCTATATACCACCACACTATAATAGAAGCCAAGCATACCCACTTGGCAACTACATGTATATTCATACACCAGGAAAACACGTACAGTTTGGCATAACAGTCAATGCAAGTGGTAATACCACACTAAATAATATAATTCTCAAAAGTCATGCAGTTGTATATGGAGACGTAGGAATTATTGTTTTGAGTATTATTATTAATAGATGCTATGCACCTGTCGATCGTGTGAGAAATATTTTTAAAAATCGGTCTCATCAGTTTATCAGTTGATACGCTGGTACACGCTATAATGCTGGCGCTCTAATGCAAACCATACAACTAGCGCTTGGATCTCTTCGTTAAGACGCTGTCGTTGACATGGACGCTGTCAAGCGGCCGCGGAAAACTGTTGATGCTTTATTATAAAGTAAGTACTTGGGAGTGAAACTAAGTGTTAGACAATCCTATTGTCCACGCGGATTGTGCAGAAGAGTGTTTTTTGCGACACTTCCATTGAGGGATTCATAATTGATAATTTCTTATTAAAGCCCTTGAAGGAAGACATGTGCATGGTGTTTATGATAACTTGCTTTTGTAAATTGCAGACTCCTTGTCACTCACCCATGCACATCCCCTGCACACCATCCAACTGTACATACACTCCTTGTCGTCTTCACGCTCCTCTTGTACACACCAATGTACACCCACCTTCCACATTGCAATCCCCTCACAGCATGACTACCCCATGCACATCCACCCACTGCACACACTCCCTTATCACAGTGACACACACACATCTAATTTACACACCCCTAAGGGAGTTAGGGTTAGGGAGGGAGTGATGTGTGCTGTGTGAATATGAGGCTAAGGAGGAAGATATAAGGGTGTAGGGAGAGAGTGATGTGTGTATACAATTGTAATGAGGTAAAGAGAGTTGAGAGAGGGGAAAGGCCCAAGTGTATCCATATTTTGCACTACCATGTCAAACTTCTTCTTTACTTTACATGTACATGCTGCTAGCAGCCCCCAACAGGTTGCCAAATTCAAATGATCAATCTTTAATTTTGCATTGTTGGAACAATATGACATCAAACTGGAGACCTTTTCCATGTTTTTGTAAGCTTAGGGCAAAGACGCAAACCATGAAGCCATACTGTATAAACTGTTTACATGATGATCAGCTAACTGTTATCTTTGTAGTGTTGCATCATCCCTTGGATGTGTTAAGGTCAACAGATGTCTGCAAGTCACTGATGTGCAATGTTAAAATGTCTGGTGTGTTGGGTTAGTGATACAAACTGCTGGGACCATGCGGGTGGAGAAATGTCCTTGTGAGAATGGTCTGTTTTTGTGACATACCCTGCAAGAAGTCACCAGGACATTTCTCCACTCCCAAGGTCCCAGCTGTTTGTTTCACTATCCCAACACACCAGACATTTTAACATTGCACATCAGTGACTTGCAGACATCTGTTGACCCTGACACATCCAAAGGGACGATGCAACGCAGCAACTAAGTTGTCATATTACACACCAAGATAACAAGCAGCTGACCGACCATCCATGTAAACAGTTTATACAGTATGGCTTCGTGGTTTGTTAGAAATGCCCAGGGATTTTATTGCCATCCATCCTTACACCACTTTCCCATGCTATGAAGTTGATGTATACAAATGGATGGGACAGCAAACTCAGCTACTTAATAACTGCATGTTATTGATACTAGTAGATTACAAGGATGCAACAGCTGTAGTTTGTACAAAAAGAGGAAGCACAGTACAAAAAATACAAAAGGTCTACCACTTTGAGAGGTCATATTGTCCCGACAGTGCATGATTATTTGAATTATGGCAACCTGTTGGGGCCTGCTAGAGTGTACATGTACATATATGTAAAGTTAGGAAGACATTTGACATGGTATTGTCGAAACGTTGGTTGGGCCAGGTTGTCCCAAAAGGAGAGATGAAGATGCAAATATGTGTGTGGGTGAGGGATTGAGACAAGGTATACAAGTTAACCCTATGCTTGTGCACTGACCTACAGGGACTGCTGTTTTCAACGTCATACTAAACTCCTGGGTTCAGCTTGTTATAACTACCACTGTCAGCACATACCAGGAAAAAAATGGCCTGTTTTTATCATACTGTTACAGTGTACATGTAGGTGAGTGGATGTGTACTTAGTAAAGATACATGTATGTGTACGTAGAGAAGATATGTGTGTACTTGTATGTGAATAGGTACATGTGTATGTACTTGTAGAGATGTGTGTACTTAGTGAAGACGTGTACTTAGTGAAGGGGTGTGTAGGTGCTAACGACGCTCAGGGAAATCCACCATTTTAGCGTCTTTGGGGGTGGGAGGGGGAAGGGAATTGCATGAATTGTTGCAGCAGTGAAGTGTTTTTTTGACAGATGTCAAAAAATCTAGGAAGTTGTGGAGTTAATGTACTCTGCCACTAAGAGGGTCTAAGGGTGTGCCCAGTGAGTGAGAAGTTGTGGGATTAATGACTGCTGCTATGAGGGCCCATGGGTGTGGTTTTGTGAGGGTGTATGGGTGTGGTCGATGAGTGAGGAGTGTGGAGTGTAGCAGGTTAGATGTTTGCAGCTGGTATGGTCTTGTTAACAAGGTGTGTACATGTACATGAGTTGTGTTGAAGCCCATATATGGAAGGGCATATTTTGAACTGCTTCTCAGCATTTATGGCCACTCCTGCTTAGAATGTGAATGTTTTAGTGCCTCTAAATGCCTTTTTAAAAACTCCTACATGGTTTATCCCTCCCCTTCTCCCAATTGATACATTGTACCCAAACAGCTTCCACCTTCCTTTTGAATGGTTTAATATAGCCCTCCTCCTGCTACATGTAGTCATACATGTATTTGATTTGCGGTGCTGGATTGTGTAGTGATGGTGTAGGGAGATGGAGGGTGTGTGTGTGTAGTGGTGAGATGGAGGGTGTGTGTGTGTAGAGATGTACATGTAAGCATTTGATTTCATATTAAAATCAACCATTCATAACTAAGCAACATGCAGTGGTTTACAATGACTCTTCGATCGTCACAGTAAGACGGAACGTGTTGATATGTATATATAGCGCTGGTATGCTATAGTACGGTGGCCTGGTGGTTCGAAGTGTTGTTACGTCTCCTACTATACGTAGTTTCTAGTGAGCAATTTATTAGTTCGAGAAGCGCTATATTAACTTTGATTTTTTCCGTCCAAATATACATGTACATTCAACTTGCTCGAAGTGAGTACAGATTGTGAGTCACTCACGAGTCGCTTGCGAGTTGACCACGAGCAGGTATGAATTTGTGAGTGGACGGCACAGTAGTTCTAAGGCACATCCCTCCTTCGCAAGTGCTGTGTGCATCATGGTGTGCTGTTCACTGTTGTATATGGCTGCCATGGTAGACGTGGTTACTGGAAAACATCAATGGAACTGGTGGATCTTAGGGGCTCAGTGATTATCAACCTTTTGACATTGCCCTGTCAAGTAGTATCATGTTAAATGCTGGTCTGATGTGTGATGGAGCCATACTGGGGAAGGGGACCATCCTCTGAGCAGCAGGGGACCATCCTCTGAGCAGCAGGGGACCATCCTCTGAGCAGCAGGGGACAACAGTAGGGACCATCCTTCGAGTGGCAGGGGACCATCCTCTGAGGGCAGTTCACAGTGCCAGGTGCTACTATTCATCCTAAACTCCTAATACGTCTGTGTGCATGTGCCAGTGGATGTCGACTGTAGTGTGTGTGTGTGTGTGTGTGTGTGTGTGTGTGTGTGTGTGTGTGTGTGTGTGTGTGTGTGTGTGTGTGTGTGTGTGTGTGTGTGTGTGTGTGTGTGTGTGTGTGTGTGTGTGTGTGTGTGTGTGTGTGTGTGTGTGTGTGTGTGTGTGTGTGTGTGTGTGTGCATGTGTGTGTTGTCACCCAATATTACAATAGGTTGTTATTCATTTTGGCAGATTGGAGCTGATCACCAGGGTAGGGAGGAAGGAAGGATAAAGATTTCACAATCTCACTCAAGCTAAAACTGCAATCAATTTGTCAGTATTCAGGAACAGATTTTGCTGTGCATTCTTGTAATTGTGCTTAAAGATGAGATCAATTTTGTTTGTACCTCAGTGACATGGCAACACTACTAAATAAGATATCAACAAGCGGTATATAAGATACATGTAGCATAAGACATTAAGATGTGGTTTGTGCATTAAAAAAACCCTTTCCCTACTACACAGCTTAAAAATTTCATAATGTGATGGGACAAAGCATAATGTAGCAGCGATGATATCATTGAGTATATCATCACTGCTACGTTATGTTTTGTCCCATCACTGCTGATACATTATGAAATTTTTGGCTGTGTAGTCCATAATATACCTTAGCATATATATATATGTACATATATATGTACATGTACATGTACATGTGGTGTTTATAGGATGGCAATGTTGATGGACATGAAACTTGTGGGCATATAACTTCAGCTATAGGGGGAGGGGTCTTTTATAATATAATGTACATTACTTGACTATACCCATGCATTACATGTAGGCAATATTTTACAGTTATCAGGGACGCAGGTAGAATATTTTGATAGGATGGCAATGTTGATGGATCGTGTCTCTACAACAACATGTAGGGGGCATATCATTGCAGCTAGGGGGAGGGGTGAACGTCACTAAATATCTATATCACTTCAGGTAATTATAAGCTATGAAGGATATATTATCGCTGAGAGATATCACTTCATGAAAAAATAAATATATATATATATATAATATTATATTATAATTATATGTATATATCTGTTAATAACTTTGAAATCAAATACTCATTACTCAGCCAGATTTGATTTTGTCCAGGTATTGTATTAAGAAAATGTGGCTGTCCACATTAAGCTTAATAAGATATGTATATGCATGTATTATATTGTATTTGGCGTGCATGCTTTTAAAAATGTATATATCCGTTCATGGTCATGTAATGTTCGGAGTGGGGGAGGGCACGTCTAGTGTTTCTTACTTGTACTGCAGTGGTACTATCATGCATAGCATAGCTCCCAAAACACTGTATTGTCCGAGCATGGATTGTCGCTGGATAAAGGCTAAAATGTTAGAGTTGCTGTCACATTCCAGAACCAGAATGAGATCTTCCTAATGAAGTGCTCATGCACCCATTATTTCCATGTACATGTATATGTATGGCTTGCTGTGTATTATGTTTCTACTTTGACCAGCTGCAAGATCATTTGATACCATATGATCTCATGCATAAGATATAATGATCTACACATGCATATGAGGTACACATACTCTGGGTGTGTGTGAGTGTTTGTTGATATATGATTTCATTTCAACCTCTGCTTGGAATTGCATTAATATAGTAATTGCAAAATCACAGTACTGATCATTAATAATCTGTGCACAAAGTCCAATTTGGTGCTCAGATGGAGAGTCCTGAGTCAAGTGCCCAGCTGCCTTTCGAGGTCTCTTTGGAGCAGCACATTTTGTGGTGAGAAGCTGCTCAGCATTGTTTCTTAAATCCAGGGTGTGTAGAAACTCAGACAGTACATAATATGAAGAAAAAAACGGTGAATTTTTTTCCCATGTTAAATACCATCAGATCTACACTTTGGATGGTGAACACGAAACTGTTCACCGTCCTGTCCACTTTCATCTTCAGATATGTACTAAACAGAAAGTGGTTGTTAGCCAAAAATGACAAGGCTTGCATACATAGACATTCTGACAAACGTGAAGACATGGCCCTGGCCCCGCTAACACCACATGCATGGATCTGTGCTATTACAGCTGTAATGTATTAGGTACATTGTAGGTCAAAACTGTATGTTGGTGTGCACACATACACAACACAGAAACAGAACACAAATTCATTCATCCCAGCTAAATGCAATACCTACACCGGTATAGAGTTGCAATGGACACTTACATGTATACAAGTAGATCATAGTCTTTTTGAGTTCCGTTTCATAGAAGAGTGAACACCATTTGTCCTACGCAAGCACACATTATTTATTGCCAATATTGGCATTCTGCCTTTTTATATTCGGTGTTCCATTAGCACTGGTTCGAAGATAAGCATTTAGCTATAGCCTATAGAACAAGACGCGTAAATTATCACAGACCATGCTGCATGCACCCAGAAGCAAAGAACAACGTATTGATACCTGTACACACATCACACGTATTACAACAGTTGAGTACATGTCGCGCGCGCGCACATGCACACACTAGTCTAACGCACTTATCGATCGAGCTTACTCCTAGCTCAAGTTACGACTGCACTGTGCTACATGGATCTCGTGATTTGTGATACGCCCTCCTGGGGGGCGAGGCATTAATGACATACGGTATTATACGCCATCTTTACAGAACAGTGCTAGGGTTTAGCGCGATTTGTCGGCGATTATCGCGATAATCGCCGCGATTAAAAATATCGCGATATTATCGCGATTTTTTCCACCCGGGATATGTTACAAAAAAAAAAAAAACTCCCACTTAGAGAAAATTGTTAATTTCATATATATAGTTATACATGTATGTATGTATGCTTTATAGATTCAGCATTCTTTGAATGTCTTCCATGGTCTAGGGGTGTGGGATATTCAGTTTGTGAGGATTCAGGTCTGTCATCGAGAATGCTCGAGTCACCAAGCCAGTTCTTTACAAAACACTACAGCAAAATCTAGTCAGTGCCACTAAAATCCATCAGGATTTAAAGTACTAACCTATATTGTAGCCTCAAGTGCGTGTTCACATTGTGATTTTATCTATACAAAGTTAATCACTGATGATTAGATAGGTATGGACCAATCCTGCTCTTCAGAGCCAATCAGAGGAGAGGGGCAAGGAGGTGGCCTAGCTGGAACCTTGCACCAAATTAATTAAAATTTGCTTATTTTACCCATGCAAAATATTCCAATGGGAGCACTTAAATTTTGTAAAGAACTGGCCTGGTGACTCGACCATTCTAGATGACAGATCAGCATCCTCAAAGTCAAAGACTTGAGGAAAGAGAAATGATAGTTAATCAATGGAAATTAGTTTTGGGCTGATTAGCATGAAATTAACTTAATTTATGCACGCAATGCCAATTAAAATCTTGATGTAATAATTTCTCTCCATATATTTTTGCAGGTACTGGAGATGGTGAGGAAAAAGTGATATCTCAGGGGGGATGTATTTCATATTTGGTAGCATTATTGGAGGCTTGCCCAGCAACTGTACAAAGGGAGAAATGAAGAACTGCTTGTCAAGATGTAATGAACCTGACCACATTTTCAAGATTCTCATCAGTAGAGAACAATTGTATTTGTACACCATAGACCTTTTATTTGTGCTGCAAACGCATGTTATTTGATATCAAGTAATGTGGATGTACTCATTATTCGTTACCCATCGCTAATTAACATGCAGACATGTCTGATCTATGCTTTGCGCAGGGCAATCCCTAGATTGTCCTGATTCATGCTTTGCGCACGAGCAATCCCAGGATTGCGCGGCCAATCCATGGTTTGTACCACAAACCATGGATCCAGGGTTCACAGGAAAAAAGTTTTTATTACAACATTAGGTATTTGCAGTATCTTCGAAATAAACCGATGCAAATACTGTGGAAATTTGGTGTAACTGATTACATCAAAAATGTACTTCTACTATGTGTGCAATTATTACGATGTTCCCATTTAGTACTACAAATTTATACGCTGCTACAACTGTTGTATCAAGGATTACAATGCTTGTGCCTGTCACCACATAATACAATATCACTACCATTTTCAACATTTAGCAACTGTTGTAATCAAGAAGTACAACGTTCCTAATGCCACGCCCACGATTCATTTCCTGGTGTTGCTATAGTTACGCATTTTTCCATGTCACGCCTAGTTCACCCCCTTTCACAGCACAAAATCAATCAACCATGGTACATGTAACATCAAAGAACAATGTCCTTCACAGATGTTTCTAGACTGTTACACTCGATCCTCCACTAGTGTGTTACCCAGCAGTTCTCGTAACAATGAAGCCTTCTTGCTTGGGCATGGCATTCCAAGTTGATCTGTTTCTACACCATTGACATGTATGGCATTGTCACAGAACACAGCATTTGTCAGCTAGAAGATAAAAAGCATGATTGCTATCAGGCTGAGTAATACCAATGTCTCTCCAGCATACCTCTTTTGACAATTGTAGGTGGGGTGCCCCTCTTAGCTTCTGCATGGATATGCGTGTTGGTATTTTTGTCTCCTTCCTACTTGAGCTGATATGAACTATGAAAGTAAAGGTTGTAAGAACATTTTCAAGTACACAAGTATTAACCTGTGGCTCAGCGTCAGCACAACCAGGAGGATTTGCTGGTGAACCTGCAAGAAATAAAAATTTCACAAACACAAAATACCTTAACAGACAATGACGTGTTGTGGCTTGAAATCTGTGGAGTGTGCTAAATATAAAAAATAAGCCAAGCTTTTAGCTTACGTCTAATTCAAAACTGTCTTCTTCTGGTACGTTAGTTGTCCCAATTGACATCGGAGACTCATTCCCCTTGAAGCAAGGAGTTAGCAGTGATTTTAAAGCAACAAGATGCAAAACCTGTTATGAATGCATCTACCATTGGAAACCACTTCTGGTTATTTTTCACTACTCCGACATGTTCAAATAGATGCCTTCAAATGATCCAGCACCACCAACTCTGTCTTGTGCTGCAACTCCTAGATGTGAAGTAATTTCCTGTTGCAGAACTTGATTTGGCATGGCTTCACTGCAACTAGTCACAATGGTAGTACAAAGGCTTAATTCCAGACTGGAGAAATTATTTGATAAAACCAATCAAAAATAACAGAGATAATATATAGAGGGATTGGAAACGAATCACGTGCGCCATACATTCGTAGAAAAAACCGCGGCCAATGCTACAAGTGTTTAGTCGCACCTTTTAGAGTGTCAAAAGGGGCGGTAAAGAAGAACACGTACCGGGTTTTTTTGGCTTGCGCTCGTTAGTATTGAACACAATAAGGTAAGTTAACATTTTTTAAAAAGAATAATGGTAGGATATTGTTTTTACGCAAAGAAAACGCGGTTTTCGTGGTATTTTACATCACAAAGATGCTTTAAAGGGCATTTATTGGAGCCTGTTTTTTTTGTGGGACAGCCGTTTCTCAGGTAATGATGTGTATAATTCGAAAAGTAGCTAGTAACGTTGGTAACTAAATAAATTTTTGCATGAATAAGGTTTTGTTGAGAAAGCGCTTCTAGAATCGGCTGTATCGTCACATATCGATACGTGGATGCCTCCTTTTTGTGGGACAGCGTAGCTTTTGTTTCGTATCGAGAACTGTCGCGGAAGGCTCCAATATGTAAAAAACTGTTACCTATTTTGCATAGTTGTATTTTTATATGGTGTCTTCGTATAAAAACATGTCTAAAACTATTTTTGAAGAGATGGGACGAAGAAAATTTCGACTGTCGGTTCATCGAAAAAATGAAGAGCGAATGAAAGCAGCACCAGCATTGAGGCGTGTATCAGTTCCCAGTGATTTAATTACAGCGGTGCCAGTTGGTTCGATGACCATTCAAAGTTCGAAAGCAGACCTCCATCCTGTTGTTGAAAATCAGCGTATGGAGGATACTGGTCCATTTCTTGTATCTTTCCCACTATCAGTTTTTATGCTAAGTGAAGTGCATACATTGGATGTCCTGTTGTCAAGGCTGAAAATGACAACCCTCCCTTCTATGTGGGTTATTCTTGATGGCTTACCCCTTTTTGTCTGCAGAATGCACTCTACGCAGTTAAAACCTACTGTATTGATGTCTGTTAAAGTTACAGCTGAGTTACAATGGTCTGCAACTGTCTTGGACAAGATGGTTACGCCTGAGCAGTTCCCTGAACTTGGTGAAGTCCCATCTACCATCTCAGCTGTTACACAGCTCTGCAGGCTTATCGAAATCCTGGATGGTGCCAAGCTATGTATTGGGAATCCGGACGACATCCTTGTACAGATGTACCACAAAAGCACACATACCTTACATGGTTATTCAGGTATGCATGTATGCCATCTTTATGATTTACTACATGCATATTATGCCATAACTGACTTTTGATTTGTGTATAATGTATAGGTCACCAATCTGGATACATAGATAACATTTTACTGAACAAAAGTCCAACTATTCGGCATAAAAACTGCAAACTTATTATCCCTTGCAACTACCGTGCCATGCGCTGTTCTTCATGTTCGGCATATCGGTCTAACTTGGTTACCCAGATGTGGAAGAGAGCAGACACTTCATGCAAAGAGAATGACAGAACCAATTACCGGTTCGTTGTCTTTTATCCTTTCGTACTATTAATTTAATACTTTTCTGCCGGTGTCATATAGGTTTATTGAGTTACCAGATCTTGTTGCTCGTCTTGGTAACATTCGTGCATCTTATCGAGCTCTTCTCAAGCAACTAGATCGCTTAAAAAATCGAATTTGTGAAGACACAGAAGTGAAGGGCATCTATTTGGATGAAGAACACGATGCCTACATCAAGGATGTCATCTCTTCACCAGAAAGTGCAGAGCATTTGGAAAAGTTGTCTGAGAATTCTTTTGAACACATCTTTTGGCAGCAGCAGGTTGAGGCAGCTTCACAAAATAATGCGCGAAACATGAGATGGCACCCGTTGATGATTCGATTTTGTTTATCCTTGAGGCACAAGTTTGTGATTATTGTATCATTTACATGCAATGTAGTTCACATTTTAATTTCTGTGTAGGTCCAGTGGAGCCTATGAGTTGTTGCGAGAATCAGGGTGCATCAAATTACCGTCTCAAAGAACTCTTCGGGACTACACTCACTATGTTCAAGCCTGTGAGGGCTTTTCTGCAGATGTGGATGTAATGCTGATGAATGCAGTGAACGTGAGAAGTTGTCCTGAGAGGGAAAAGTATGTCATCTTATTAATCGATGAAATGTATGTGCGGGAGGACCTGGTGTTTGACCGTTGGAATGGCAATTTGGTGGGCTTTGCAAACTTGGGTGAGACCAACAACCATTTGGTTCAGTTAGAGTCTGCCCTCACTGATGGTAATACTGCTCCTTCCCAAGCTAAGACGATGGTCGTATTCATGGTTCGCGGTCTCTTCACGAAGTTGCAGTTTCCATACGCACAGTTTCCTTGTTGTGCTTTGAAAGGTGATTACCTCTATGATCCCTTCTGGGAAGCAGTTGGAAGAGTAGAAAACTGTGGTCTAAAGGTGCAGTTACAACTAAAATATCAATATAATTATATGTACTCAGTTATCGGTACTTTATTGTGCAGGTTCTTGGTGTAACAATGGACGGTGGCTCAGCTAACAGAAAGCTGATGAAAATGCACAGTTCTTCACCTGATATCACATACAGAGTAACTAATCCCTACACTAGTGAGAAACGATTTTTTTTCTTCATCTCAGATCCTCCTCACTTAATAAAGACCACCCGAAATTGTTGGGAAAATCGTTTTTTGTGGGTATGTGATTAGCGGTGCATTTGTACAAGCTATATACAATTATACCTAATGTTATTTTTTCATCACAACAGAACAATAGCAAGTATATCAAATGGGATCAATTGAAGAAACTGTATGAAGTTGACACTAGTAAAGGAGTCGGAATGCGAATCGTTCCAAAACTGAAATTCGAGCACATTAACCTGACATCTTTCTCTAAAATGAGAGTAGATTTGGCAGCCCAGGTACAATCACTATATAATGCATATGTATAGATTATGTAAGTATTTCATGCTGTTTGCATGCATACAATATTTAGGTGTTGAGTCAATCTGTGTCAAAAGCTCTTGTGCTTGTGGGTGGAGATGAATGCAGTGAGGCATCGCAGTTTGTGGACATGATGGACAAGTTTTTTGATGTGCTGAATGTGCACAATTATAGCCATGGATCATGTGCATTGAAGCCGTTTCAGCTCCCCTACACTTCTAGTGAAGATCCTCGTCTAAAGGTATTTTATTTAGTTAAAAAATTAATTCTGAGATTAATGTACGAATTGTACACAGTGGCTAGTTGAATGTTTCTTGAAATACTTGGATGATTGGGAGAGATCCGTTAACGAGCGTCCTGGGTTCAGTAAACCTGAAAAGTCCAACATGTTGCTGAGTGAGGAAACAATACATGGTTTAAAAATGACAAGTACGCGTTTGTTAAGCATAAAATAACTTATTGGATTACAAATGTAAATCATTCTCTCTCATCTACCAGGTAGATCCTTTGTTGAGTTGGTTCAGTTTCTGTTTACTCTGCCTGGTGTGACATCATTTCTGAGTCAAAGAATATGCCAAGACCCATTGGAACGATTCTTTGGCATTCAGCGTCAAAGAGGAGGAGTTAACGATAATCCTAATGTTGCTGAATTTACCAAGAATACTCAGGCGATAAGGTTCATGAATACCATGTGTCACACAAAGCTATTCAAGGGAAATTGTCGAGGTAGTGAAGGGGAGCTGCCAGCTATGTGTAGCGCACCATTACCAAAGCGCAGACGTACTTCTTCAAAAGCCACAGTTGACTCTGTAGCAGATGCTGTTGTGTCAGGTATGTTTGTTTAACCCGATCATTCTTTGTCCTATTTACCATGGCACATTTCTCTTTCAGAAGTCAGCACATTACACGTAGATGGTTACTTGTATCAATCTGTTCAAGCTCTATTGGCTGACAAAGCTTTTGAAATGCCAACTGCGTCAGCAAGATCAGCTTTGAAAATGGCTCAAATTATATTGAAGTGGATCCCATCTAATGTTATTAAAGCTAAAGAATTTGAAAGTAAAATTAAAGTGGTGCTTCGTCAATGCATTCAACCTATCACATTACTGACCAGCAGTAAGACAACATGCACAAAGAGAAGAACCAAAATGTGGAGCTGCTACCACACATTGCGCACTTCGGAGGAATATGTTATGGGATGGGTGGCATTCTTACGTGACAGTTGCACATTTCCTGCAGCACAGTTATGCCCAATCTTGTATCAGTATCTTGGCCACCACATCTTTCGCAACCTTATCAAAAATGAATGTGGCTTTTATTGGGAGTATGGCAATCGTAGCACTACTGAGGAGCTGACGTACGAAGAGCTAAATGCACTGCGTTACACAGCAGGATATGTTCCACGGGCTCTGAAGAAAAAAATCTCTGCCAAGAAATCAGATCCTCGGATGAAAGATCTCCTATTGTATTTAAACGAGCTAATTAGTGATGGATCTGAGCCTCATGCTGATTCTTCTGATTGGATTGCACTAGTGAATCGAGGAGGGTTGATTAGTGTGAATAACATGACATTTGAGCTATTTCATACACTTGAGTGTGAGTTTCACCAACTTATAAATTCAAGAGGGATATCCGATCATGCTGTGGAGTTGCTATCTAGTCACGAGGATGTCTTATTCCTGTGGAGTATCATCAGTAGTTCATGGGATTCAGATTGCAGTTCGGAGTTGCTTGATAAAATTGTAAAGCTATGGGTTACACTTCGCGGATTTTCTTTGTGCGGTGCATGGATGGAGGCATACAAAGTAGCCAATAAGAAAGCAACCCAAAAGGCAAAGGCTATGAGAAAAGGACTACAGTAGTGATTCTCTCTTGGTGTCACTGTGTGTGTATGTTTGTGTGAGTGTGTGTGTGTGCGTGTGTGTGCATATGTGTGTGCGTGGTATTGTATGTGAGTTATGTACATGTATGTGTGTGATGATTAGCTTGACATGGCATCATACTAATATCAGTAACATTATACTGATCACAGTTATAAATAAATTTTAAAAACAAAAAAAAAACTTCACATATGCGGTGTATTCGAAGCCATATATGTTGCATGTAGCATTGTCCGCGTTAATTGGTGTTAATTGGGCTCGTTTCCAATCCCTCTATATATTATCTCTGAAAATAAGCATCAAACCTTCGTTAGCAAAAATGGTGGAGTTCATATGGCTCCATTTTCATTGTTTGGGAGCTTCTGGGCCTGCGTTCAATCCAATCACATTACCTTCAAATCATGCCACTGATAATACTTGGAATAAGTAGGCAACGAAACTAGCAAGAGACCTTATTTGAACCCATGCCGATCACACCCTAAAACGCTCGTTAGGTACATGAGCGATGTATGCTATGACTCAGCGCTGCCTATTACTATTTCCAATAATGAACGCGCTTAGTATTCAAATACGGGCATACCTTGATGGCTTCACTCTTCCGATGTATGGTTGCAACTGACGATTCCATCGGTGCCATTCAGACTATATGGTTGCCGAATATTTCTTTCCTGGTCCAAATCGCGGTTCACAACAATCTGATACAATCTATTTGCTGACTCGAATACATCCCCGTCTTCAAACTGCGGCCGGATTAAATTCTCACGATAATGTCAGTTCGCTTATAAGTAACTCACGCAATACACTTACAGTTGGTCCCGTGAGCAAAGAAATGGTAAATTTTTCTTCTTCTTCGCTCTCCAGCTCACGCCTACCCTCATAATTGCGCAACGTGGCCAAATCACGTGAATCACGTGATTAAATTTCGAGGTTGTAAACAAGAATGATATTTCAGCGCGTTGTCTTCTTATCACGAGTGAATCAATATCATCGTCAAAGAGTGCTGTCCAGCTTGCGCTGAATTGCGGGTCGAGATAACTGCTTGATGGGCACGTGACGATTGCCACGGTACTACTATTGCAGCATGGCCGAATTGTTGCATGAATGTTCCTGTCATCTCTCTAGATCTCGCAAGGGCACTATTCATGTCTCTGTCACATGGGAGCTGTTCGTGTCTCTTTTACAAAGGAACTGTTCCTGTCTTCTCTCTCGCAAGGGTTGGCACAAAGGTACTGTTCCTGTCATCTGTCATAAGTGCATGCAGTCTTCCTCATAGATGATCTGTTACGTGTCATCTCTATCACAAGCCATTGCTGTCACAATGTCATCTCTGTCACAACCCATCTTCGTGCACAAGTGTCATCTCTGTCACAAGCCATAGCTGTCATAAGTGTCATCTCTGTTATAAGCTATCTCTATCACAGTCATCACCTCTGTCACATGCCATCTCCATCTCAAATGTCAACTCTGTCACAAGCCACAAGCCAATGCCGTTACAAGTGTCATCTCTTTCACAAGCCATCTTTGTCACAAGTGTCACCTGTCACAAACAACTCCATTATAAGTGCATGTCCCCTGCATTTCACAAGCCATCTCCATCACAGGTACCACCTCTGTCACAAGCCATTGAGCACTGTCACAAGTGTCACCTCTGTCACAATCATCTCAGTACAAGTGCCATTTCTGTCACAAGCCACTGTTCCCCACCCACTGTTCACTCTGTCTCCATCACCACCCACTATTCCCTCACCATCACTACGCACTGTTCCCTCTCCATCACCACCCACTGTTCCTTCTCCATCACCACCCACTGTTCCTTCTCCATCACCACCCACTGTTCCCTCTCCATCACCACCCACTGTTCCCTCTCCATCACCACCCACTGTTCCCTCTCCATCACCACCCACTGTTCCCTCTCCATCACCACCCACTGTTCCCTCTCCATCACCACCCACTGTTCCCTCTCCATCACCACCCACTGTTCCCTCTCCATCACCACCCACTGTTCCCTCTCCATCACCACCCACTGTTCCCTCTCCATCACCACCCACTGTTCCTTCTCCATCACCACCCACTGTTCCCTCTCCATCACCACCCACTGTTCCTTCTCCATCACCACCCACTGTTCCCTCTCCATCACCACCCACTGTTCCTTCTCCATCACCACCCACTGTTCCCTCTCCATCACCACCCACTGTTCCTTCTCCATCACCACCCACTATTCCCTCTCCATCACCACCCACTGTTCCCTCTCCATCACCACCCACTGTTCCCTCTCCATCACCACCCACTGTTCCCTCTCCATCACCATCCACTGTTCCCTCTCCATCACCACCCAGCCACTTCCTCTCCATCGTCACCCACTATTCCCTCTCCATCACCACCCACTGTTCCCTCTCCATCACCACCCACTGTTCCCTCTGTCTCCATCACCTCCCTGTCTCCATCACCTCCCTCTGTCTCCATCACCTCCCTCTGTCACCATCACCACCCACTGTTCCCTCTCCATCACCACCAATTCTTTCCTTTCCATCACCATCCACTGTTCCCTCTCCATCACCACCAACTCTTCCCTTTCCATCACCACCCACTATTCCCTCTCCATCACCACCCACTGTTCCCTCTGTCTCCATCACCACCCACTGTTCCCTCTCCATCACCACCCACTGTTCCCTCTCCATCACCACCCACTGTTCCCTCTCCATCACCACCCACTGTTCCCTCTCCATCACCACCAACTCTTTCCTTTCCATCACCACCCACTGTTCCCTCTCCATCACTACGCACTGTTCACTCCACAATACCACCCACTGTTCCCTCTCCATCACCACCAACTCTTTCCTTTCCATCACCATCCACTGTTCCCTCTCCATCACCACCCACTATTCGCTCTCCATCACCACTCACTCTTCTCTCCACATCACCACCCGGCCACTTAATCCCATCACCACCCACTGTTCCCTCTCCATCACCACCCACTCTTCTCTCCCCATCACCACCCACTGTTCCCTCTGTCTCCATCACCGCCCACTGTTCCCTCTCCATCACCACCCAGTGTTCCCTCTCCATCACCACCCACTGTTCCCTCTCCATCACCACCCACTGTTCCCTCTCCATCACCACCCACTGTTCCCTCCACATCACCACCCACTGTTCCCTCTCCATCATCACCCACTGTTCCCTCTCCATCACCACCCACTGTTCCCTCTCCATCACCACCCACTGTTCCCTCTCCATCACCACCCACTGTTCCCTCTCCATCACCACCCACTGTTCCCTCTCCATCACCACCCACTGTTCCCTCTCCATCACCATCCACTGTTCCCTCTCCATCACCACCCACTGTTCCCTCTCCATCACCCTCTCCATCACCACCCACTGTTCCCTCTCCATCACCACCCACTGTTCCCTCTCCATCACCATCCACTGTTCCCTCTCCATCACCACCCACTGTTCCCTCTCCATCACCACCCACTGTTCCCTCTCCATCACCACCCACTGTTCCCTCTCCATCACCATCCACTGTTCCCTCTCCATCACCACCCACTGTTCCCTCTCCATCACCACCCACTGTTCCCTCTCCATCACCACCCACTGTTCCCTCTGTCTCCATCACCACCCACTGTTCCCTCTCCATCACCACCCACTGTTCCCTCTCCATCACCGCCCACTGTTCCCTCTCCATCACCGCCCACTGTTCCCTCCACCACCCACTGTTCCCTCTGTCTCCATCACCACCCACTGTTCCCTCTCCATCACCACCCACTGTTCCCTCTCCATCACCACCCACTGTTCCCTCTCCATCACCGCCCACTGTTCCCTCTCCATCACCGCCCACTGTTCCCTCCCCATCACCACCCACTGTTCCTTCTCCATCACCACCCACTGTTCCCTCTCCATCACCACCCACTGTTCCCTCTCCATCACCACCCACTGTTCCCTCTCCATCACCACCCACTCTTCCCTCTCCATCACCACCCACTGTTCCCTCTCCATCACCACCCACTGTTCCCTCTGTCTCCATCACCATCCACTGTTCCCTCTCCATCACCCCCACTCTTCCCTCTCTCCTCTCCACATCACCACCCGGCCACTTCCTCTCCATCACCCCCACTCTTCCCTCTCTCCTCTCCACATCACCACCCGGCCACTTCCTCTCCATCGTCACCCACTGTTACATGTACCTCTCCATCACCACCCACTCTTCCCTCTGTCACCATCACCATCCACTGTTCCAACTCCATCACCCCCACTCATCTCTCCCCATCACCACCCGGCCACTTCCTTTCCATCGTCACACACTGTTCCCTCTCCATCACCCCCACTCTTCTCTCGACATCACCACCCGGCCACTTCCTCTCCATCACCACCCACTGTTCCCTCTCCATCACCACCCACTCTTCTCTCCCCATCACCACCCACTGTTCTATCTATCTCCATCACCACCCACTGTTCCCTCTCCATCACTACCCACTGTTCCCTCCCCATCACCACCCACTGTTCCCTCTCCATCACCACCAACTCTTTCCTTTCCATCACCACCCACTGTTCCCTCTCCATCACCACCCACTGTTCCCTCTGCCTCCATCACCACCCACTGTTCCCTCTCCATCACCACCCACTGTTCCCTGTCTCCATCACCACCCACTGTTCCCTCTCCATCACCACCCACTGTTCCCTCTCCATCACCACCCACTGTTCCCTCTCCATCACCACCAACTCTTTCCTTTCCATCACCACCCACTGTTCCCTCTCCATCACCACCCACTGTTCCCTCTGTCTCCATCACCACCCACTGTTCCCTCTCCATCACCACCCACTGTTCCCTCTCCATCACCACCCGCTGTTCCCTCTCCATCACCATCCACTGTTCCCTCTCCATCACCACCCACTGTTCCCTCTCCATCACCACCCACTGTTCCCTCTGTCTCCATCACCACCCACTGTTCCTTCTCCATCACCACCAACTCTTTCCTTTCCATCACCACCCACTGTTCCCTCTCCATCACCACCCACTGTTCCCTCTGTCTCCATCACCATCCACTGTTCCCTCTCCATCACCACCAACTCTTTCCTTTCCATCACCACCCACTGTTCACTCTCCATCACCACCCACTGTTCCCTCTGTCTCCATCACCACCCACTGTTCCCTCTCCATCACCACCCACTGTTCCCTCTCCATCACCACCCACTGTTCCCTCTCCATCACCACCCACTGTTCCCTCTGTCTCCATCACCACCCACTGTTCCCTCTCCATCACCACCCTCTGTTCCTTCTCCATGACCACCCTCTGTTCCCTCTCCATCACCACCCACTGTTCCCTCTATCTCCATCACCACCCACTGTTCCCTCTCCATCACCACCCACTGTTCCCTCTCCATCACCACCCACTGTTCCCTCCACATCACCACCCACTGTACCCTCTCCATCACCACCCACTGTTCCCTCTCCATCACCACCCACTGTTCCCTCTCCATTACCACCCACTGTTCCCTCTCCATCACCACCCACTGTTCCCTCTCCATCACTACGCACTGTTCCCTCTCCATCACTACCCACTGTTCCCTCCCCATCACCACCCACTGTTCCCTCTCCATCACCACCAACTCTTTCCTTTCCATCACCACCCACTGTTCCCTCTCCATCACCACCCACTGTTCCCTCTGTCTCCATCACCACCCACTGTTCCCTCTCCATCACCACCCACTGTTCCCTCTGTCTCCATCACCACCCACTGTTCCCTCTCCATCACCACCCACTGTTCCCTCTCCATCACCACCCACTGTTCCCTCTCCATCACTACGCACTGTTCACTCTACATCACCACCCACTGTTCCCTCTCCATCACCACCCACTGTTCCCTCTCCATCACCACCCACTGTTCCCTCTCCATCACCACCCACTGTTCCCTCTCCATCACTACGCACTGTTCACTCTCTATCACCACCCACTGTTCCCTCTCCATCACCACCCACTATTCCCTCTCCATCACCTCCCACTGTTCCCTCTGTCTCCATCACCACCCACTGTTCCCTCTCCATCACCACCCACTGTTCCCTCCACATCACCACCCACTGTTCCCTCTGTCTCCATCACTACCCACTGTTCCCTCTGTCTCCATCACCACCCACTGTTCCCTCCACATCACCACCCACTGTTCCCTCTCCATCACCACCCACTGTTCCCTCTCCATCACCACCCACTCTTCTCTCCACATCACCACCCGGCCACTTCCTCTCCATCACCACCCACTGTTCCCTCTCCATCACCACCCACTATTCCCTCTCCATCACCACCCACTATTCCCTCTCCATCACCACCCACTCTTTTCTCTCCATCACCACCCACTGTTCCCTCTGTCTCCATCACCACCCACTGTTCCCTCTGTCTCCATCACCACCCACTGTTCCCTCTCCATCACTACGCACTGTTCACTCCACATCACCACCCACTGTTCCCTCTCCATCACCACCCACTGTTCCCTCTGTCTCCATCACCGCCCACTGTTCCCTCTGTCTCCATCACCACCCTCTGTTCCCTCTCCATCACCACCCACTGTTCCCTCTGTCTCCATCACCACCCACTGTTCCCTCCACATCACCACCCACTGTTCCCTCTCCATCATCACCCACTGTTCCCTCTCCATCACCACCCACTGTTCCCTCTCCATCACCACCCACTGTTCCCTCTCCATCACCACCCACTGTTCCCTCTCCATCACTACCCACTGTTCCCTCTCCATCATCACCCACTGTTCCCTCTCCATCACCACCCACTGTTCCCTCTCCATCACCACCCACTGTTCCCTCTCCATCATCACCCACTGTTCCCTCTCCATCATCACCCACTGTTCCCTCTCCATCACCACCCACTGTTCCCTCTCCATCACCACCCACTGTTCCCTCTCCATCACCACCCACTGTTCCTTCTGTCTCCATCACCATCCACTGTTCCCTCCCCATCACCACCCACTGTTCCCTCTCCATCACCCCCACTCATCTCTCCAATCACCACCCGGCCACTTCCTTTCCATCACCCCCACTCTTCTCTCCACATCACCACCCACTCTTCTCTCTCCATCACCACCCACTGTTCTCTCTCCATCACCACCCACTCTTCTCTCTCCATCACCACACCCCCCACTGTTCCCTCTCCATCACCACCAACTGTTTCTTCTCCATCACCACGCACTGTTCTGTCTCCGTCACTACCTCTCCATCACCATCCACTGTTCCCTCTCCATCACCACCCACTGTTCCCTCCACATCACCACCCACTGTACCCTCTCCATCACCACCCACTGTTCCCTCTCCATCACCACCCACTCTTCTCTCTCCATCACCACCCACTGTTCTCTCTCCATCACCACCCACTCTTCTCTCTCCATCACCACACCCCCCACTGTTCCCTCTCCATCACCACCAACTGTTTCTTCTCCATCACCACGCACTGTTCTGTCTCCGTCACTACCTCTCCATCACCTTGCACTGTCCCCTCTCCATTATCACAGACACCAACAATGACCAGAAGGGTGAGGAACTGTGGCAGCTTCACCTTTCTACCATGTTTAGCCAACCCATGCAAGACCATCTTTGGAGTATACAGCCGCCTATGCCTAGCCTTAGTGCGAGCCAACTGTAGAGCCATCCTGTCCAGTTTAACTTGGCTATAAGGCCTGGTTCTGTGTGTGCATTTGATATTATGCTTTTTTTGTATTCATGCATTTGAAATTATGAATAATAATTTTACAAAAAATTATATTAGACATGGACTACGTAGCGTAGTAGGCCAGCTGTTTCTATACGGGCGTGTGTGTTTATGTATGCGTGTGTGTGAGATACGACCTAACACCTACCTTCACCCACGTGCACTACTAAGTATCGTGAGTAGCGGGCATCCATAAGCTGGATTCAAGCGAAGCCGCTGGGTTAGTGTCACTTAGCGATTAGGTTTAGGGCAAAAAAAGGGGGGGGGGGGGGGCGGTAAAATTGAAATACATGTAAATCACATTAACATCATCCATTTGGAAAAAACCGCTCTGCATATGAGTAAAAACAGAAAACGAAGACAATTAGAAACTGTAATATACTTATAAGCTCGACGACCAGCTGCATCATTTCTGTTACATGATTCTAGGTTAGTCTGGGGACCCAACGTCCCCAGAGTACTCTATTTACTGCGTATCCAACACTAGGTTACAAAGAGTTAAAATCCTTCAAACTGTACGAAATGTTCTCGAATGTACCTGAGACATTACGAGCATTTAGAGCAGAGTCCTAACAGAGCTCTTAGAGGGTTAAGTTCAACCATGATTTATGCTCGCGTGATTCATCGTGCAATTTGTTGTATTTAGCAGTTTACTCCACTATTCAACGCGAATGCATCACTTTTTAATGAGCAATCGGGCAACCGTAGAACCTAATGAGTATCTTCGTAGAAATGTGTTGTATTTGCCAAACACTGCCGGTATAATCGATATTATTATGTAGTATTAAAAATACTATCTCGCAAATTTGTTGAAAAGTAAGGCATATGAACCAATGTATTTGAAACTTTTTTTCCTGTGGTTTGCGCAGGACAATCCCGGGATTGCGCAAATCCACGCTTTGCGCGTAATTGTATACGTGCATGTGTATTTTATTTAGACCAGCTGTTGGCCACGTTGAGGCTTCGGGTGCACACAATGGCATTGCTGAGCAGCAAGAACCACAGGAGTGCGAGGAACAAGAAACAATTGTCCTCGTGAATTTACCCACTGATAATTCATGCCCAAGTCTTACAAAAGATATCTCATCATCAACGTCTTCTTTGGAAGTACCCGAAAGAATTCTGCATCCAGCAGTTGCCACAGGTGGTCTAGGAAAAGTTGTTGAACTGAAAGGGGGATATAATCTTACAGACAAGGTGAAATATTTCTGTCTAAAGAACCACTTTGTCCCACCCAGTATAGGTACACGTTTCCTACTCACATTATGAACGGGGCAATCGAGATCGTTTCAGGCCAGTTGGCTGAAAAGATACAATGGACTAGTGTACTCGGAATCAGAAGATGGTGGCTACTGCAAGTTTTGTGTTTTGTTTGCGAAGTGTGATTCCAAGGTTAAAGAGCTTGGGATCCTTGTTAGCAGGCCATTCAGAAACGTTACAAAGTCAAGTGAGACATTCAATGACCACTTTAACGATATATACAGGCAGGTCAGGAGGGAAAAAGTACCACCAATATGCAGTGCAAGATGCAATGCAGTTGTCTTCAGTTCTGGAAGACCACAGTCTTAGCATTGATACCCAGTTGATCTCATACCAAGAGAAACAGATTATAGAGAAAATCGTTTAAAAATTAGGTGTATTGCAGAAACAGTGATTTTCTGTGGAAGGCAAGGGATTGCTATGCGTGCATGGCCACCGTGACGATGGACCTGCTGTTCAAGACAACACGTGTGCCAACCATGGCAATTTTTTGGCATTGCTGAAATTTAGAATACAAGCCGGGGATACTCTGCTCCAGGACAATCTGCTCAAGTCTGCTGTGAATGCTTTGTATACACCAGCAAGACACTTCAGAATGAATTGATAGGAATTTGTGGTGATTTACTGGTGAATGAAAGACTGATAAGGGTACGAACTAGCAGCTTTTTTTTCCATTACAGCCGATGAGGCAACAGATGCAGCCAACGATGAACAGCTATCAATCTGTATCCGCTTTGTTGATGGTACTGTACCGTGTGAAAGGTTAATTCGTTGCATTTCATGAATGCCTTCTGGTGTCTCCGGTGAGGCCATTGCTGATAGTATTCTTGCAAAGCTTGAAATCTGGCAACTACAACCTCAGTTTCTTCGAGGTCAGGCATATGATGGAGCAGGAGCTATGGCAGGCGCATCAAAAGAAGCTTCTGCTCGCATCACTGCAAGGTATCCCAAGGCTCTGTACACTCATTGTGCATCACACAGACTCAATCTTTGTGTTGTGTAATGCTGTAAAATTCAAGAGGTGAACAGTATGATGCAAACCGCTGACAACGTCTGTCGCTTTTTTAGTAACTCACCTATGAAGACAACTTGCATTGGTAAAGTGTATCAGCCAAATCTGTTCTGAAGAAAAAAAGAAATGTCTTAAGGAAATGTGCAGAACACGTTGGGTGGAGCGGCAAGAAGCATTTGAGGTATTTTCAGATTTGTTTCTTCCAATACAGCGGCGGATCCAGGATTTCTGGAAGGGGGGGGGGTCTAATAACTATATTCACAAGCGGGGGTGGGTACTGGAGGGGGCGTGCCGCTTTTTCACTTTTGCGTTCATTTATACTACAACCATCGAGACAACATCTGGTGTTTTCAGCGTGAGGACCGGTGGTCGGCTTGAAGCTACACACACGCTGGCGTGGAGGAGGGTCCAGATCGGTGAAAACCGATTTTTGGTCGTGAAAAACACTCCACTTTAAATGTGGAACTTAGCATTGTTTGCTACGAACTGAGTGTACCATTTGTTTCTTACACTTGTTCAGTGCTTTATATACACCTGTATAGTCAATAAACTGATGGTGTGGTACCGCGCGTACGCACGCGTATGGTATATATCGTTCTTTTATAGTTGACGTGGCTGGCACGTGCATGGAGCTCCATATGGACCAGTCCATATCAAGGGTTGTATAGATCATTACTGAGAAGCTGCCAATCGTTCACTATATTTAATCCTCCTTCCTGCATACATGTGTATGGAGCTAAAACGCCTACATGCAGGAAAATGGCCAATGCGTATGCATGCATTTGTAATGCAAACCTGTATGACTGATTAGAAAAAAAAAACATGAAGTGAGTACATGCAGATTGCAAATTTATCTACAAAATGTTCGCTTTCTCTCTCATTTTAAAACTTCTCTTCAACCTGCTTACTTTAGTTTTTATTGCTTTATCATGCTCAGATGGGTGGGCAGACAAGCTCAGTGCAGCTTTGAGTTTGCGTAGTGCTTCTGCAGGTTTGATCATAGGATTATGTTTTACGAGTTCTTCTAAACATTGTCTGGGTAGATTGCATTGTTGCTTGCCTTTTCTCGTCATCATTTTCACTATCAAAATTGCCTATATCATCCTTATCAATGCCTTTCTTCCTTCCAAACAGTCTAGTAATTTCAGTGCAAATCTAATTTATTTTTTCACTAGGTAAAGTATACCGACCAGGATAGAGCAACTGAAGGGATTCCAACATTGCACATGGACTCATCTTATCAGTGGAGACACAAGCACCACGATCAAACATCTCCCTTATGTCCTTTTTGTATGGTTCAAGATACGTTCGTCCATATTGAGCATCATGTTGTGGACGTCTTGCCCAACCTTGGTGCTTCACAGTAAAATTCTGTTCTGTAACATCCAAATTTGCAGCAGGATGATATTCTTTTGCTTGTGATCGTCCATCCCTAATTTGCACCCTCTGAGTTTTGATCAAGACATTAGCTATAGGCGAACTGCCGTAGCCACCATATCCTTTCGAAGCAAAGGATCCTCAGTTCCACACACATGATTGTGAACTTTCCTATTTAGATTATGAGGTCCCATGACGACTCCAGTTAGTAACTTTGCAACCCTCAACGGGTCACCATTTCCATATGCTGAGAATCTTGAAGGTGCAATGTCATTATGAGCAGATCTCCTCTTCAAGGTCATCATCACCTTCATTCTCTTTGTCTTCTTCATGGCCAAAAATATAATCAACTGATTGATTTGCAGTTATCACATCATTGCCATCATCACCTTCATCACCATCATCATTGACATCTGCCTCATCCTGATGATACCATCCATTTTCAAAGCATCTAATCGTGAAGCAAGAAGCCCATTTACTAGTATTGCTCGAGCAACCGCACGACCTTGGACAGAATGCTTCTTGCTTGTTTTCATTATCATAATTGCGTTCTTGATTACTTTGTCATGATCCTTGCATGGCATCAAATGCACTCGAACCTTTTGTGAGTCTATACTTGCAACTTCTAGAAGGAGGGAGTGCGAGTTGGCAGGATACAAAATTTCAGCAGTTCTAGTTGCCGCTGAAAGAACACTTTGCACCATGGTGCTCCATCCTGATCCCCCAGTTTCTTGAAGTGTTTCGTCTGATACTCTAGATCTTTCACTAGGCAGCTTCTTCTTCGTTGCCTCACTCCATCCAAATGCTTCCCACAAGTCATTTGTGTTCTGTAATAGCTTGTTAGATGTACCTTCCTCCAGCTCCACTGATTTGGTTATTTCCATTCTGGCTCTCTTCGCAGCTTCTCTTTCTAAACGGTCTTTTTCTGCCTTGGCGGGGTTACTTGTCCAGTCGTTCGAGCAAGTGCCACTGCAGGTGCTTCCACACAACAGACACGCTCCAACTTTGCATTTGCATTTAGCTTGTTCTTGATTCATTCTTCCGTGAAGGCGGATCCGTAATAAAGTTATTGCAATTATTGAAGGCAATTAGTTAACCTCCGACGTCATCTGGTACCTACTAGGCTTCAGCGTTAGTTTACGATGTAAAGGCGTTGATTTGAATGATGATACAAGTTTTTTTAGCTTCTAAAGAAGTAAGTTAATAAGTAGGTATAGTTTTATAGTAAATATTTGCCTTAAAAATCCATCTTTGTGATACCTTCCAGAGTACCGCACCGATACATTAAAAGCACCCACATCTCGTCCTGCAAAGATGCTTTTTATAAGGATAAACTGTTTTATGATATATACCGTACGTGGCTTTACTACAGTGACAACTAAAAACTGTCATAGTATTGCTAGCGGACCTTTTGGTTTTTAAGTTTCCCCCAAAACTTGACCCAGATCTTCATGCCCATGCATACGCCTGATTGGATTGACAATCAACTTAATTCAGTTTGCAAAAACTCAGTTAACCGGAGAGGGTATACAGTGCACTATTTTGTGGTAGGATAAAAGTAAAACTGTAAACAATAAAAATCCCCTTGGACACTTTTACGATAATATATGGCAGCCAAAATTTATCCTAGGATACATTTTGTCTGAAAAAATCTATTCCATGGGATAGCAAAAGTTTATCCTATACGATAAATTTTAGGTAGGAATTTTTTTTGTGTCATATGAACTTTGTAAGCCGGGTATAAGGTAGGGCATTTAATTTAACGCGATAAGGTGCTTACCTGCCTAAAGCAGTGGCCCATTATAGTGAGACAGAGCAGCACGTGGTAGTAGAATGTTCCTTAGCTATATAGAGCATATATGGTAGTAGGATCGAGTTATACACTCATGCAGGCATTCCGTTCGGCGATCGCGAACTACTTACAACCAAAAACTCGATGCACTCTCTTCCAAGCGCTCATGATCAACTCTTGTCACTCAGTCGAAAGCATCGCTAATCAGTTATTAATTTACTGTGCACAAGCATATATATATGTATGTGTGTGTATCGGAACCTACCGCGTTCAAAATAGGATTTGTGCCCCGCGTATAACTCGCGTAACGAGAAACGCATATCCAGAAATGGGAGGTCACTAAAGATTACAAAGTTGTTTCATTGCACCTTTAATTGTGTGCATTACATTATAAAATATACACTGATATATAAACATATACAACTAGACTACACATTATTATATATACCTTCCACCTAGACTACACAAAAAAAGAAAGAGAAAACACACACACACACACACACACACACACACACACACACACACACACACACACACACACACACACAAACGCATACACACACACACACACACACACACACACACACAAACGCATACACACACACACACACACACACACACACACACACACACACACACACACACACACAAACGCATACACAACATTTTCAGCCCTCGCCCACTGAATGCATGCTGAAACCTAGCAGGGGATAGCAAGGCTCTGCATTGCAGCAAACTATAGGGTGAGGTTCAGTCTCTTGTAATGCCATTGACTTGCTGCACTGTAACCAGGGGCGGATCCAGGATTTCGGCAGGGGGGGTCTAATAACTATACTCACAAGCGGGGGTGGGTACGGAGGGGGCGTGCCCTCTCCAGTGACAGCCAGGAGGTCTGAGGGAACGCTAATAGTTCTCCCAGTGGGGCCTGGGCCGAAGCCCCAGCCACTTTTCTTACTTTTGCGTTTATTTAGAATGAAAATGCACATACTTTTGACAGTGATATCAACTTAATATTGATAACTACCAACGATTAATAGAAGCCTGCGTGGATAGCGACGAGGAAACTCTTCATTCACACTGCTCAGCAATTAAATTGGCAACGCAATGCCATTGTGACCTGGTCTACACGACATACATGTACACCCCCCTCATAGTAGTATTATATACCTATTTGACAGTATATATATAACTACCTGTTTCCTGAGGAAAAGAAAAAGAACCTGAGATCCCATCCAATTCACGTCTTTACTTCCTGCTCACACCATTTCATCGCGCGGTAATACTAACAGTAATAGGCCTACTAAATTAACCACGCATGCAAAATTTATTTTGGTGACTTGGTCTTGGAGGGTTTTGGCTTTATACCCACCCTCTACCCTCGAGCTAGCGCTCTCTGAAAACGTTGGATGAATGGAACGCTAACTTGCAAATTTACTCGCGTTCTACTCGTTGAACGCTTCGTTTTTGAACGCGTCACTGAATCATATGTAATTAATTATTCATAAGTTCATTTATTCATAACGGGTCGGGCCGTGGGGGGGGGGGGGGGGGGGGTGGGGGGGGGGGGGGGGCCGGGGGTCTAACCAGACGGGCAGCCAGCCGAGAAATGGAGCTTCCACACCCCAACAACCATAGGTCTCAAGGGCATGCAGGCCCAAGCCAACTCTGTGCACTTTGGCATCATTGGCATTGTGCTTTCGCACTTCAGCCTTTCCAGCTGCTGACCCACTTCAGGCTCCCGCTTCATTCAATGTAGTGGAGTTAAGCAGAGAGACTACTGCTGGGTCAAAAGCAGCTGGCTTCCCAATCATCCAGTTGGGCACTAGGATGTCCGCCGGCCTAATGAGCGAACTTTCAGCCCCATACCCAGGACCTACCTCAAGCTGACCACCCAGCCTAGCCCTATGACAGAACTGGGCAAAAACATCCCTTAAGCTGTTGTGGCGCAAAACCACATCACCACCCCCTTTGCACATCACGGCATGATGCCCTGCAAGAGGATCCAGCTGCAGTAAGGAAAACTGCATGTATATATATATTATTTTCACTCATACGTTTTCACTGAAGATTGGAATGTATCTAGATTGCATGTTAATTGTATTGAAAGTTTAAACAGATAATTTTTTCAAAGCAACTATAAGGGATGTACTAAAAATTTAATGTGTACGTAGTCGTAGTGTAATAACTTCAGGCCCATATCATCGTTTAGCAATATAAAAAATTAATTGGTTTGTATTGAATTATTGGCAAAATAGTATTTTTCATTCAGCTGTATTAGATATTAACAATTTTCTAAACCTAATTATTGTATTCAACGTCTTTTAATTTATATGTATTATCACAAAACAACAGTGTAATTATGAGGAACTGCATGTATGGACACAACAATTTTTTGGTGTTCTAAGGTTTATGAAGTCTACGTGTTCATAATACAGTTAGCGCCATTTTATTAACGGTCGCCCATGGATACGTGACGACGCGACTTGAGATACAAGAGCACGTGCTCGCATTTAAATTTTACACCGATAGTCCGGCTGGGTACCAGACCATTTATAATTATTTTATATACATAAGAACTAAGCGCGCTACCAATCCGGATCCGATGACAGCTATGCTTAACTGAATTCCAACTACGCAATAGCAATCATTTCTTGTTATGCATTACACATGTTTTCTACTTTCCGGAAGAAGATGCGTCGTGGGTAAACCATGCACAAAGGCTTAACGCCAGCTCTTTTAGGTACATGATACACATGTATATTTGTGTATCCCCAATATCAGTTATCAATGCATTTAACACGGGGATTCAGTAACCCTACGCCTTCCACACGTTCTTTGTTGAATTGGACAGCATGCACGAGCCTATTTATTCATCACATAAAGCGCTCGCTGGCTGCAGGGACAGTTAGGATAAATAAACTATGCCAACCCATGTCCTTTTTGATGGCAAAGGCGTAGCTATAGGAAGGGATACAAGGGCTACATTAACAAAGATTTTGATCCTAGATACTTCATGAACGAGTGGTGTGATGGATGTGCTATTGACTTCCCTGTAAGGATCGATGAAGAGTTGCATAAGTTGGACGAGGTACAAACAGTTCACTAAGTAGAAAGTATAACATTGTAATTTTGAACGTGTTCACATAATCTTACTTAAGAAACGTGTATGAATTATTATTGTTCATACATGAAATACGTGACATACATATCAGTATCCGTTTATGATCGGCCTATTGCTTTACTACGTCTATATATGCATGGCAACCAATATATATATATATATATATATATATATATATATATATATATATATATATATATATATATATATATATATATATTCAAGAAGAAATGAGTGTAACGGTCCAGACTGGCAAGGATCAGTCAAGCCTTTCTGGACTCAAAATTTCACTCACATGTACATGTACATGAGAAATTACCAACAACAAAAAACAAAAAAATACATCATGAATACTGGGAACAAGGTATACACAGTAGCAGAAAACGACGAAGAACTTGAATACTGCTACATGTACGTATACTTGCATACAACCCTAACCCTAAGCTGTGCAATGCCTAACTATGTACCTTGGTCACTTAATAACTGTGTGTGACTGAGGTTTGTGTGACTGTGTGCGTACAGCGTGTGCATGTGTTGTGTGTGTGTGTGTGTGTGTGTGTGTGTGTGTGTGTGTGTGTGTGTGTGTGTGTGTGTGTGTGTGTGAGCGAGAGAGAGTGAGAGCTAAGTTATTAATAGCATGTTTGGATATGCAAAAAAAAATCAGCATACAATTTGGTGCATGAATATACCGTTTCAAACAATTGTTGCGGTGTACATTCGCGTATACTCCCGGATAACTGCCATAGAAATTGTATGGCTGTTTATAAACTTGATTGTTAATAAATAAAATAATAGGGAACAACTTCTGTAGCTATCAGTATTGCTTCAGATATGTATAAGATCTTGATTGAGCTGAAGAAAAAACATTCAATTTTTTAGCTTTGTGGGAAAACAGCACTTTCCATACAGATGTATCAATAATCAACTTTTTCACACCTAATTAATGTATTCTGCAGCTCATAACTCTTAGATCAGTTTAGGTACAGATTTTGTGGGCCCCCAGAATAAGAGATCATGCAGTTCTATTATTTTTAGTCATATTTACGAAGGGGGGGGGGGGGGGGGGGGGGGGTTCCGGTTTGGCTGCAAACGATGGTACACGATGTATATGGAGATTATGGACCTGTCTTGTGTTAATACCGGTATATATATTAAAATGATGTTTCTTCACCATGCATGCATGGAGATATCTGTCAGGATCGATACGTGTATGCAATGGATTTGTACCTACATGCATAAGTGCTTTAAATTTATGCAATCATCAAAATTATATGTAATCATGACAACAAACTGGTTTCGAAGAGAATTTGTACCCGGATCACTTTATGCAGAGGCGGATCACTTTTTGCAGCCAAAGGTAATCGGGCCGGATCAATTATTGCAACGAATAGTGATCCGGATCAATTATTGCGTGACAGGTTTTGGAACCTCCACCTCCGTTGTCGCCATCTCAGTCGCCATATTACCGCAATTATTAATACTGCAAACTTAATAACTAGCGTTATGTACGTTCAATGGTTCGTCTGATGCTAAAAGCGTATATATTTCTTGGTTTTCATGTTTTCGTGGGAGAGTGGAAACTAACAAAAAAAAACAAAAAAAAAAAAAACGAAAAAGGACTGAAAATACTGGCGGTACTTCTCTAGCTTTTACTAAGTGTCCGCCCTCAAAAAGAAAGTCGGTTCTGACAGTACTTGGCTGAAAACGGTCCCTATCCCACAATCGTAACAAAATGTCATTCTTTTTATGAAGCGAGAAGGGTTTTAGAGAGGAGCTAATGGAGGTTACGAGTGGAATGGAAGCAGCATGCAGCATCAAAAGGTGGGCTGAACAGAGGGCCCAGCAGCAGAGTCCTTGGGAAATGATTTGAGAGTGTAAAAAATGGATAGCCGTTCAGTGTCAGCCAATAGTATAGTCTGCAACTAGGGTGCAAAAGCTTCCATGTGTCATCAGAAACAAGGACTGTACTTGGTTTACCGATCAGAGACATTTTTAACTGTATGTAGTGCTACTGTCATGAATTTATCACATTTGAATACATTGGTCGTGCTGGGTAATGAAACGACATTTATCAATAGAATGGCTTATATATGTGTATCCCTGATTCCAAATTCAATCACAGCATGTGGGCCTTAACGTCATGTGGCTAATAGCCTAAAGCAGCAAATATCATACAATCCCAGTTACATGTTCAAATGTACTCTTGCAATTAATTTCTTCGCTGAATCTTCAGATATATAACATTTTTTGGTGCCAGGGTAACTACTGCAGAAGTAGTTTGGAGAGGTACCTGGATTGAAACAGTGAATTCCATAATAGAGAAATCCTTCACCACACCCCAACACTGTGGCGTGGAAAAGGCATACCTCATGTGCAAAGCAAATGCAATACTTGTGCATTCACAACTTATATACACGGTGCATGGTTACAATGTTTTGGTCTATGAATGTAGTCTTTAAAAGCAAAACTTCTGTTGTAACTGATATGTAAAAGCAGTGCTTTAGATAGCTGTTAAAAAATTGAAATGATCATTTAATATCATGCACTGTGACAATCATGATACCTTTTAAAGGATAATTTAACAGGTGCATTTAAAAAAAAAAAAAACAGAGAAACTTAAATGGTGCATGTGTCACAGCTGCCGAATCAAAATTGATCTCGAATAAGCTGAAGGTTATAAGAACCATCTAAATTACTCTCCCTCGGCTATATCTCCTTCCAAATCAGGTAATAACGTCTACTTTTATAAATGCACTTGCAACAAAACAGTACGTTATATGCCAACTCAGGGTTAAAATAATTGGAAGTACTGAAATGCAACTCCTTTTGATGTTCACAGATCAATATATGCACAAATATATATAGACTTTGATGACGTTTATGGTGCAAAAATCAATTTGTTAATGCAAAACCTAACCCTACCATGTCTGCAATGTATGCTCCAGTTAATTAGGCCCAGTGCAGTACACAATGTTGACTTTGCTTACAAACAGTAAACCAATAACAATACTAGCAACATAGGCCTAAACCCACTACTATATGTTAGCTGTTTGAATTGTAAATGCAATTTTAACTTGGCACTACATTGTTTGTATGTCCTATCATGTGTACATGCTAGCAGGATCTCAAGATGAGCACCTGCCCCACAAAGATCACCATTATTTGACCCCACCCACACTTTTAAAGCTGTTCAATCATCCATGAGCCACTCATGCACTAACTAACTTTTTCCTATTTTCTCATCCAGTATTGGGTTAATAGAAAAAGCTCCCCTCAGATTGTTAATACCTTACATTGGAACAATGGTATGCATACTCACCTCTGTTTCCGATGCTCTTACAAATTTGTATTTCTGTAGTATGCTAATCAGGGCCATCTTGATCTCCATGAGAGCAAATCTCATTCCGATGCAGTTACGTGGGCCCCAGCCAAATGGCATGTGACACAACTGAGGTCGTGTTTCTTTCTCTTCAGCAGCAAAGCTACGTGAAGATAATGGACCAAAATATAATCACTTTATAACAGTGCTGTACCGTTCTGGTCTGAAGTTTTCTGGGTCTCCCCATATCTTTGCATCATGGTGAATACTCAAGACTGGGACGAGAACTGCAGTTCCTTTTGGTATGTTTAGACCACCAACTTGAACATTTTCCTTGCTCATTCGACCAACACTGTAATTATTAATATGGGTGCATGTAAATGACTAGTAACCATGTGCACCTCAAGCATTTAGCCATTATCAGAATGGAGTTTCAAATCCTTCATTTAAATTTAGATACATACATAAAACACAGGCACTTACATAAGAGGTGCAGGTGGGAATATTCTAAGACTCTCCTGAACTACCATATCTAAATATTCGATTTCATGAGTTGCTTCATAAATACCAGTTGAAACCTTAAAAGGAAGCAGATAAATATCTAAATCCATCTTAATAACATAGCACACTCACAGGATGGTCTTTGAAGTAGGTGTCTAACTCTTGACAAAGCTTGTCTTGTACAGCAGGATTGACAGCTAGCAAGTAACTTGTGTATGCCAAACAATTCGATGTAGTCTCAAATCCAGCTATCAAAAATGTTATACAACTGGTTATAAGATCACCATTTGTAAATTTAACAGGTTTATTTGTGCTTCCATCTTCAATTTCCAAATCTATCATTAATTGTAGAAAATCATTGTGCTAGAGTAGAGGAAAATGACTTTCATAATCACAATGTTCCTAGATCCTAATTAATAGTGATCCATTTATAATAAGGGGGGGGGGGGGGGGGGACATTTTATTGAAATGTATCAAGATGCACAAAAAGTAACAACAGAAATATTGATATATCCACATCAACAAATGCAGTGCCAGCTACAATATATATATATATATTTATATTCTTCTATGAATATGAAAATAATGCCTGCTATTAATATTCAGGATAGCAATAGTACTGTATCACTTTTGTTCTTGTATACAAAATAATCCTACCTTTATGGTTTGTCCTTCCTGACGTCTACTTTCAATCAATGACTTTGCAGTTTCATACAAATACTGGAAAGAGCTTATCAGAGCCTTGGGTGTGAAGTATGGCATCAAATGATTCATAAAAGGCAATTGAGCTGCGGGGTATAAAATCTTCAAACATACACACACAATACAGCTAAAAAGTTTAGGACAAAACAATTTTATGCCATTTAAGGGTGGAATGAAAGTACATGTAATCGTAACTTCAAGTATTGCAGTGCAACTTTTTGGGATTGATCAAGCCTATTCTTTTGTGGCCGGCCAGTGGCATTTTGATCCATGGGGTCAGAGTTTGGCATTCTGAACCTTCCCACCTTGTAGCATATAAAGGTATGAATTGCAGTATAAATAGGTTTCTAACTAACAATTATGCAACAATTTCCACTGATATTAGTGCATGTAACCTATGGATGAAAAGCATAAAATAAATTGTCAAAATCAAAAGAGATAGGCTACTCTGAAAACGAGAAAAAGCACATCTGCTTTTAGCAGTATATTTTATTCTCATATGTTCTAATGTTTCTATCACTTTATTTCCTTTCTTAATATTATTGGCATCTCTATGCATATGCCACGTATCCTTTCTAATACGGGTGTATTGAGTGCTACATTAATCCACCACTATTCTGTGTGGATGACAAATTGAATTATGTAGTGAAATACTTCATGAATATTCTGTGCTCCACCATTTGAAATATGTCCAATTCACATGTATCTATATCTATAGTGTGTACAGTATAGGGCATACATGTAGGTCTTACATTTTAGTGCCACTATGGTGTATATGTTAGGCGTTTCAGCAGTAGGTCGCTGTAGATCAATAAGTGACCTAGCTGCTTTGGTCAGCGGGTCGTCGTGTCCATCACTTGGATGCAGCTCAACATCTCTTCCAAATGCTACAGCAAGGATGCTTTCCATTGTGAAGAAGCCAAAGTACCTATAGATAATTACAGGCAGGAGTAATGTTGTTAAACATGGCACATATCTCTGCAGGCTACTGGCTACTTCATTATAGTGATTTCTATAAATCTTAATATTCGAATACCATTGGCTTTGCTTGAATCTGACTGGTTTATTTTTAATTGAACACATAATGTACAGGTTTACTGAAGGTTAAACTTACAACTTGCTCTATGTACCATGTAGCCATTTTTATGTTCAGCGTATGTGTGATGTGTGTTAGCTACAGCAGTGTTTCAAACTTTGTATCTATTTCCCATGTCACGTGTAGGATGAATTATAAATAAAATGTATGTAATAGCATTTCTAATAATACATGGATATACGTAAACTTTAGCAAGTTTATTTGGATGCAGTCAGTGAATATACAGTACATCTAATAACACTTTAAAAGCACACTAATGTTCTATTTGTTTAGCCAAACAGTATTCTGTGTAGCATACAAGGTGCTCATCCAATAAATGTCTACAATGGTCTACATGTTCGATTGTATTAATTTTTCCGGCTAGATTTAAGGTCCAATTCCTATATACTATTGTGTATATTTTAGTATCAGTTTCAATCAAAATCAATGTGTTTGAACCTGTGAAGCTGCTGTTTTGTATTGTACAGCAATTGTTCTTCTGGGCTACACTTATATTATCATGCAAAAAAAACCATGTCAACAAACATAACATACTTTTTAATGTCAACAGTCTCCCCACTCGCTGAAAAGGTTTGCAGGTTTGTGTCAAGCTTTTCCACGCATTTTTGGATAATAGGAACCATCTGATAGAAAGAGAAAAAAATAGGCAATAGGTCAAACTTGGCATATAACTGGGATTGCTAAACCTTACATATCACATTGAAATTACAGGTGCATGTGAAGAAACGGATATACTATAAGTACATGTTAATCAGGAAATGTGGTACTACTCCCAATGAACCATAAGCCACCTCTGTACCTCAGGTGAGCCATAAGCCACCTCTGTACCTCAAGTGAGCCATAAGCCACCTCTGTACCTCAGGTGAGCCATAAGCCACCTCTGTACCTCAAGTGAGCCATAAGCCACCTCTGTACCTCAGGTGAACCATAAGCCACCTCTGTACCTCAAGTGAGCCATAAATGTTTCAATACCACAGGTGTGTGTAAATGTATATTAAAAGAAATTATCAGCATACAATTATACCATAACCATGGCACCAAATTTATATGTACACAACACTAGGAGCCTTACTATTTAATACAAGCCTTTCAATACAATGTCAATATGAATGCCTAAATCACAACTCCACAAATGTTATACATAAATTGCTTATGAGGTTCCCTGATGTCTGTACTCATTAGGATATTAGATTTATGTGTCCACTGCCTATTTATGGTAATCCTCTGAGCTTTTTGTCCCTACCTCTTAAAGATGTCAGTGATCAGAATTGCAAGGTTCTCATTAATCCTAAATTGCCTAGTAGACTGGCAATATAGAGTATGGCATCTACTAGTGTAAATTAACCTTTTCTTATCACTCAAGAAATTTTTTTTTCTCTTTGTCTCCATATCCAAATCTTTATATGTGATGTCATTTTACTACAGTACAGTACAGTAGGCTGTTTTAGGTCAAATGTAGACAACTGCATTGCATTGGCTGCCCACTTTTCTGGGTTGGTTGTATGTTTAATATAAAGCTACAATCATGGATGTCTATCCAGGGCTGAAAAAAAAACGGATCAATACATTGTCCATACTGCTTTTGCCACATGTTTATATTTTGATCTCATTTCACTTAGTGTTTCTGACGAAGAGTATTCAAATGAAAGCCAGAAATTAGGTAAAAGGCTGAGGAATTGCCCTATAAAGAATTGTATATAGTTTTACATACAAAAGTGAAAGATCCAGATATTAAGTATTAACCATATGTCATACATGTACGTACAATAGTATGAAAGTAACTTAGTTATTTCTCACATGTAACCTTTACATGTACTTCATACCTGTTTCATTTTTCCTCCAGTAAATGTAGGTGAAATGGCATGACGAGAATTCTTCCATTGTTCTCCTTTGCTAATTACTATGGAGGGTGGCACATTAAACCTTTCATTCAATCCTTGAACAAGGAAATCCTGGGTGAGGGAGTGAGGAGGAAGAAGTCACTATGTGTAATGTCCTTTTGTTACATGTGGATGCACAGTTTAAATAAGAATAAGTATGCTTTACATGCTTCATCCCAAATCTAAGTAGCCATCAGGGGTCAACCATGAAGCCATGAAGGCATGAACTGGGTACAAGTGTGCTATATATGTATGTCTTGGTATCATTTTTCACCCCTTTAGTCACCATGCTTTAATGATATATATGTATACTAATGCCTTATGTGCACATGCACTTATAGCAATTTTAGTTTTAATTTTAGTCTTCAATACAAAAACCCAAGTAAGCAATGCAGCTATCTGAAAATAAAACCAGTAAAATTCATAAATAGATAAACTCACAATACGATCAGTGAATGAATCAAATTGTTTCACAAGCACCAACTTAAGAAGTTCCTGATCTGCAATCACTACAACTGGCATTGCTCCAATGTAAAAGCTGGGGGCCAGAATATATAACAGACTTTGTTCATAACATGCTGATTTCTGTAGTATGTCCTAAATTAAAACCTCTATGTCTATTAATTGAGGCATTATGCAACAAATCTGGGTTATGATATGTTTTTCCACCTCCCAGGAAAGCAAAAATAAGGCAGCATTTTCATTGAATTGAATATTCAGTGCTTCATAAACGTTAGGGAAGATCACAATTTCAACTGATGTGTAAGAACGATTGCGCAAATTGTAAGCCCAGTTTTTTCAGACAAAAGCCCAACTGAACAGTACTATCATATATATAGCAGCACTGTACTGATTGTGTTAAAAGGGTATTATCGAAATATGATGTGCAATACAATCTCTGAGAGAATCTTACTTAGATACATGTCACGATAACATACGCTTGATGTTTGCATAATACATGTATAATATTAGGCTGTATGTCACAATACAGAGAGGTATAATAAGCTGTGATAGGGATAATGCATTGAGACACTGTTACATGTCATGTTGCCTCACTGTATGCCTTTGCTTCCATTGCATGCTTCAGTCTGCTTGCAGTTTAAAGAAACTGCTCTTATATGGGACTTTAATACGAACTAGTACTTCCCAATAACACCTAATCAAAATTTAAAGGCATCCAATAGCTCAAACATGATACAATGTCCCCTCCATGCAAAAATCTAAATATCAAGATTTAAATTTTGAATCACTTCTAAACAGAAGTAATTAAATACAATAACTAACCACCCACGGTACATTTATTAACATACATTTGCGGGGTCGACATTTCTGCTTCTCCTAAAATCGGAACTGTTCGAAAAAAGCAACAGATCGAGTTTCACGTAAGTTATGAGGAATGCAATTCGTGACGTCACGACGGTTTAAGGATGCCGCCATACTGGGATAGCAGTAACACGATATGAAAAGATCACGAGCACGGCAGTTTCCACAAGCACCATATATCTATCACCAGGCATAGTACTAGCCAGTCTCTCGCGGACCTTCTGGTACTTTCTGCTGCATGCCTTTTATCTTCTGTGCTTGTCTAAATCAAATGGATGTGCAGGTCGACGTTAGGCCACTTCAGGACCCGACGTCCCGTATTTTAATTTCATTCATGCATAATTTCCATGGCCCTGCTTCAAAATTCCAAAAGTTGCAAAGTGGCTGTAGCTCCGCCCTAGCGTGGGGAGCTTACAGTGTTCCCACATACTCCCTTGCTTTGAAGGGGGAGGGGGGGTTTCTTTTGTACAGCCCCTGGCCCCGAAATGCTCAAAAGTGATATGATGTAGGAGAACGATAAATCCTAAGGTATTCGCGCGAAACTCAACTTTGAAATTGGTTTATATGCACTATATGCATCAACCCAATAAATCCCGACCGTACCCACCGTATATACTATGTGATCTCCTCTAATTAATTATAAGCAGTTACATTTCAAGTACATGTACTAAATCTAGTTATCAAATAAATCCCATACGAATATACTTTGTATTCTAAACTTAGCCTGGTCCTGCGCATGCCTTGACCAAAAAATGAGATATTTAATTCGTATAATTAACGAGGGGAAAATGGAAACCACCCGCACTATAAACATAACATGCACTAACTCCAGTGGCGGTGTGGCCAGGGGGGGCAGGGGGGCAATTGCCCCCCCCCAGCGGCCCTAAAAACAGGGGCGCCAAAATATAGCTAGGGCGCCAAAATGACGGCGCATGGTGTCTTAACAGACTCAAAGTAAAGTTAGCCTGGAATGCACTGCTTAAATGCTTGAGGCTGCAAAGCGATTAATATCACTTAGGCTGCGATCGCTACTATATCTAATAGAAATTAATTAAACTATTGCATTCGTTTATTTGGAAACAAAGCGAGGTAAGCAGTCCATGATAGTCGTTATACTAAAGGGGTGTAGGAGCTGGGGCCATTGCCGCTGCACTTTTTCACAACAACAACAATTTTTTTTAATAGGTTGATACGCATATATAATTCAATTCAATAGCTGCATGAGCAATTGCTGCTAGTTAATGACATGCAAGTGGTCTTCATATCGATCGTGAGTGCTAGTTCAATCTAGGCTACGTATTCCCGTGCAACGTAGTTTACAACGGTTACCAAAAGTGGCCTTGGCTGCACTATAGCCGTTTTGTATTATACATTACATGCGCAGAGGCAAGGTATCAACCTGGTTACAGTTTTAGCGTAGTTTTTGGGGGGGTTTTCTATGCAAAAAGCGTTGGCTTCTGGGGCTCCACCCCAGACCCCGATGGGGGAGTTTACAGCGCTCCCCCGTAACCCCTAGCTGAATGGGAGGGGTGCCCCCCTCCGTACCCTCCCCGGGGAGGCGGGGGAACCACCTTTGTTGGCCGCTGCACTCTGTATTTCCTTCCTACGCCACTGGCGTTATTGTAGTTCCAATGTATTGGTTGGACAGGAGCACTTAACACGCCCCCCATTCTCCTTCAATTGCACGTGAAAATGACCGTGGCAATTTCGCTGTAAATTATATATACACTTCTTGATTAAGATGCGATGGATGGACATGTACACGTATATATGTGCAGAAGCTTTTATTTTGGAGGGGGGGGGGGGGGGAGGGGGCGCCTTTATATATATCTGCCCCCCCCCCCCCCCCCCCCCCCCCCCCCCAGCGGCGGGTGTGCCACAACGCCACTGACTAACTCACCCAGAAACATCGCCGTAGATGTCACGTAGCTTTTGCATCATAGCATAAGGATCCTACAATTTGTATCAGAAGGTACATTATATGCAACTGATGAGATCGGAATGTATATAACGGCACTAATATAACGCACACGCACACACATGCACACACATGAAGGGACGAATGAGAATTACGCATCCGCTATATATCTTATATTAGCCAGACCTACCCACAGACCACCCCACCCTAAATACCCTTGCAAAATGTTTCGCTAAAAGGATCAGTTGGATACCCAGACTAGGGGGAGTGGGGGAAGGGCCGGAGAGGTTACCAACACGATATATGAAAGAACGTTTAAGAAATGCAGAACTTGCTAGGGAACACTTACTTTCACGAATTCTCGTGCATTGCCCCAAAATGGGCGTGGACTTGGTCCCCTAACACCAATCTTTCTTAGAACTCCATAGGGCGCAAATAGGAACCTGTTATTGATTTGTGCGATATCTCAGTTGGAGAGAACTGAATCATTCTTGAAAAATTGTCCTTACTTGTAAATCAGAACGGCTACACTCAACAATGAAATAGCAATGACAACGTTCAACATCTTGTCTATAGTTACAAACTGTAAGCAGGAGAAATGCGATTACGCCTTTATACACTATGTATATAATTATACTCGTTGCACAAATACGTAATATAGTGCAATACGTATACTACGCATAGCACTTTGAACCGCAACACTTGTGACGTAATAATTAACATATTACTACTTCACTTGTAATAGATAGTACTAGTACCCTAGGACGTGCATTGTGATGAAGATATGGATTGATTGACAACGCTATCGTGACGGCTATCCATTTCCATTTCCATTTGAAGCTGCGCTAGGCTCAGAAGGCCCCCCACAAATTATTTTACAAGATATAAAAACATTCTCTCTGAGAAAGTTGGTGGTATATAGGATTTGAAGGCAATGGTGGTGTAAAAAGGAAGGGAACAAGGGATCAACGATGGTATAATTTTTTGGAAAAGTCCTGTATTTAGCACTTTCGTAGTATGTATAAATTTTACATTGCTAAATATAGGACTATTAAAAAAAATTGTACCATCGTTGATCCCTTGTTCCCTTCCTTTTTACACCACCATTGCCTTCAAATCCTATATACCACAAACTTTCTCAGAGAGTTATATCTTGTTTCATTCTTCTTTTTTTTGTGACTACTAGTATACAGGTGTACATGTACTTTACAACCCGTACATACTATAAGTACAATGTACAAGTAAATACAATTGTGTGACAAAATCCAGCCGTTGTACCTAGCAACACAAAGTTTACAGTTATGTTACATTTGCAGCTGTTGCCGCGCCAAGCTTTGCCTCTTAGAAGCTCGTTTCTCGTCTGAGCTCAGTTCATAACGCCGCCTCTTAAAAGTTCGCACCGCAACTGAATTCTTTTCCTGTCGCCACCTCTTAGAAGTGTCACGAGCAGACGCCCGCCTTTGTTCAGCATCAGCATCGTACCGAAATCGGGAGGACTCTAACTTATAGTCTCGATTTAGGACGTATTCCTCTTGTCGCTTTTTTCTCCTCTTTCGTTCCCGTACGTGAAGGCATTTTACCATTAATGTCTAATTATACGTATGGGTATTGTCATGGGAACGCTTGTGTCCTCGGACGTCATACCAATGACATCAAGGGGCAGTCGGTAGGTAAATTCTAGATTTTTTGGTGTAACTGGCGCTCTTTAAAACCTTTCAAGGTTGTAGGGTCTTGACATGAATTATTAGGTATTTGAAATGGTGTGCGTTGATTGGAATATCGATTGTATGAGCATGTTGTAAATTGGAATATAGTTGATACAGGCATTTCCTTACATATTTGGCGACGAGGAATGGCAGAAGCCGCGCTTCAAAACGCTATACAAAGGTTTCGTTTTGACCGTTTTGATGCAGGTGCGGATGAGTGGGACTATTACATACAACGATTCGAGACGGAACTAGCACTGCATAATCTCCTAGCAGGAGATAACACCGCTGACGCTCGGCGAAACTTGTTACTGTCAAGGATAGGTCCAGACGCGTTTAAGGTTCTTGTTGATCATTTTCGCCCGGAGGCTGTGAACACCAAAACATATCAAGAACTGAAGGGAGCTCTGTGCAAACATTTCAGAAAGGACACGTGCATCTTAGCGGAGCGTGTCAAGTTTGCCATGAGACACAGGAAAGAAAGCGAGACTGTCACAAAATTTCTAATAGCATTGAGAGCCATTGCAGGGAATTGCGCCTTTGGTGCGTCGCTGAACGAACGGCTTCGGGACCAACTGGCGATTGGAATAAACAACGACGCATGGCAACAAGACCTTTTTCGTCTACACCCCACAGCGGAAGCCACACTTCAACAAGTAGAAGCGTCCGCACTAATTCTGGAACAGGCGTCAACTCAGCAACAGCAGATACGTTCAATGGCAAAAGTGGATCAGGCAGCAGAAACACAAGGTGTACATAGAATGAAAGAGACTAGACCATCATCAAGTAAGCGTCAGGTTCCTCATAACAAAAAGGAGCTTGATGGTACAGTGGATTGCATCCGATGTGGACACAGCAGACATAAGAAAGGGGAATTGTGTCCTGCCAAAGGATCAACCTGCCATGCTTGTGGTGGCTCCAACCACTTTGCCAGGGTATGTTTAAAGTCTGGCAATGCCACAGTCACAGACAGGAGAACAAAAGGGAAAAGAGTCAATGCCATGAAGTACAATCCAGGTGTTGATGACGCTGAGTACACAAGCAGTAGTGACACAGAGAGCAGGGACATACGTACCATACATGTACGTACTTTAAAGGGGCTTACAGCAAGACTATCTGTGTCTTTAAACAACCGAAAGATGAAAATGCTTTATGATCCTGGAGCCTCAAGGTCTGTTATAAATGAGCAAATATGGAAAAAGATAGGATCTCCAACACTGCAACCAACTGTGTCCCTTGTGGCCTACACTAACGTAACTGTACACACACTTGGAGAAGCGGTTGTGACTGTGGGGGCATTTGGAAAAGTGAAAAAGTTGCCTGTGATTGTAATAGACCAACAGGATACACCACTTTTTGGTTTGGACTGGTGTATGGCATTTGACATCAAGATGCCAAATGGAGTAACAGTGCACAATGTCAAGTTAGCAGAGGGAACAGAACCAAAGGACACTGCTTTGATGGCGTTGCTGTCAGAGTTTGCAGAGATTTTCAAGGACAACACAATGTCTACTATACGAGGACACAAAGCGGTAGTACACCTGAAAGATGGTGCTATTCCTAAGGTTTTTCCAGCTCGTCCTGTACCTTTTCCACTAAAGAATGCAGTGGAAGCTGAGATTGACCGTTTGGTCGGAGAAGGTATATTGGAAGCTGTGGATACAGCAGAAACACCTATTGAATGGGCTTCACCGATCGTGTGTGTGCCAAAACCAGATGGTAAAGTTCGCTTATGCGTGGATTTCAAGATGACTCAATTGCACCCAGTAGAACAGAAGTCCTACAGGGAAGTAAAGAAATGGGTGAGACAGAAACCCTACAACCTCATTCAGAAGAAATGCATCACTCAGAACAACACCCCACCCGACAGGAAGAGGTTGACTTGCATACTGAGGAAATGAATGCTTATGCATATGAACAAAGGTAACAAAATGGGGACGAATCACTACCTGTGCATATTGGAGGTTCCGGAGATACACAGGCCACAACCCTGGGTGCAAATAGACGGTCACAAAGAGCAAGGAAGCCCCCTGTCAGACCCTATGATAAGTACCTGGAAAATCCTCGAGCAAAGTAAAGGGGGACATAATGTAGGGTCTTGACATGAATTATTAGGTATTTGAAATGGTGTGCGTTGATTGGAATATCGATTGTATGAGCATGTTGTAAATTGGAATATAGTTGATACAGGCATTTCCTTACAAAGGTGACTATGGACAAATCAAGGTCTGGGTACGTGAACTACGAAACTTAAAGTAAACGGTTTGGCGACTTGAACAAAACATGAAAATGATCGTCTTTCCATTGTGGCTCGATAGCAATAAAGAGCTACACTATCCGTTTCTCGGTTCGTGAGTTATACGCGGATCGCGTTTTTTTAATGATTTTTTTCAAAAAAAAAAATTTTTAATGGTACATTATAGTACTAAACTTACAGCAAATACACACACATACAGCCATTATACATATCACATAACTTATGAGAATTTTTAACCAATAAATGGTTCAATGCATGATTGAGTAAAGAGCGGCCCCATCCTCAAAGCCCAGGCCACTTCTCCACTTTACTCTGGAACCCCTTAGGCATAAGCTGGCTGCTCTGATGATGGCAAATGAAAGCCTTGCTCTGATGTAGCCACATGTTTGTGCATAAGACTTTTTCCATTTGCTTGCAACACATGTGGCCATTCTCTTCAGGAAGTGCTCTGCTTCCCGGTGAAGAAGTCCATCAACTGAAGTCACAAAGGGTGTAAAAGTACCTCTCCGATCTTCAACTGCTTGCCTGTAAATTCTCTTTTTTTCCTGAGCACCCGATTCAAGAACTGATTCTGGCGAGCAATTGCTGTATGATGGGGCATCTGTATCAATGACCTTGAAGTCAAAGAGCGCCTCTGCCTGAGGTTGCCAAACACCACGCACCCCCAAATCCAGCCTCAACCCTGAGTCATCCACTTGTGTTTCTGCCTCTCTAACGATTGGCTCTCTGACAACCTGTGTCCACACCTGTGCTGCAATATCTCCAACGCAATCTCTGATCTCATTATGTCTCTGGATAACTAGGCCACCAACCTTACAGTCAAGAGCATGTTGCAATGTTAATGAGGCTCCACAACCATCACACTTTGAAGGAAGGTCTGTCGGGTCACGCATATAGCGAACCGCTAACCCATCTCTAAATTGAGCTGGAGACAGGTCAAAGTGACAGGTAGCGATTGGAAGGACAGATAACCATGCCGATGTTTTGCCGGAGATAGCTCTTTTAATGGCTCTTTTTCGCTTTGATGTGAACTGCATTAAAATACTGTCAAGTGCAGATTGGTAAGTCTGTTCCTTGGTGGTAACATGGTGTTTTCTAGCATCCCAAAGAGTATCTAAATGTTGTACTGGATCAAAGACATCAACTCCTTTCACTGCTTCAACTAACACTTTAGTTCCTTGTCTGGATGTCTGGTAAGCTAAAGTTGCTGTTTTAGTGGGGTCAAAAATCCCTAGTCCTGCTAGAGATGTTGGTAAAGCAAACAAAGCCTCCTCTGCTTCAGTGACACCTGCACCAAGCATAGCTGGAAAGAATTGCTTCTTGATTTTCTCATTGAGAGATATTTTGATTTATGAAGGCTTTGATAAAACAGCCAATTAAATTAATAAAAACATGAAATACATACAATTAGATGATAAGTAATTAAAAAGAGAAATAATAAGACAATAAATTTAATCCATGAATGAGGCCAGAGGAGCACCATCTTCAAACCCCAGCCCACTTCTCCATTTGGTGCGGGATCCTCTAAGACAGAGGCTCACTGCTCGAACCCCTGCAAAAGCAAGCCGTGATCTGACATAGCTGCTGGTAATGGAAAAGGCTTTGTCCCACTTGGAAGACAGAGCAGTGGCCATGTGCTTTAGGAAGTGACTAGCCTCTTTGTGTAGTAGTCCGTCCACGGAAAGGACAAATGGGGTGAAGGTGCCTCTTCTGTCTTCAACTGCCTTTTTGTACATTCTCTTCTTCTCCAATGAGCTTGACTCAAGAATGGCATTAGGTGCTCGATGGCAGTGTGATGGGGCGTCAGTGTCTACACAGTCTGGTACAACTCTCTGGAGGAAGTCCCATTCACACTGCAAAGACTTTGTCAAAGATGCAAATGCAGCCTGGGGTGCCTTGATAGCAGCTTGGGACAATTTATCCACACAGTCTACCCAAACATCAACCTTTTCTCTGACAAATTGCACACAAAATTCCCTTTCACCAACCACACCTCCAAGAAAGCGATGTCCAGTAACGACTTTCACTCCCACATTTTGAAAGGCACTCTTGGCAATTTCCACATACTTCGATGCTACTACCACCACACTCTTAGTGGGTTCTGGGAAATAACCATAAGTAGGACCTCGTTCGATTAGAAGATCCAGCCAGGAATGGATTGAATTCAATGGTCCAGCACATGCAGAATCATCAGCATACCAGCTCTGTTGATATTGCTCTCTGCAGCGAAGAGAGTTCACCAGTGGCATCATTGCTACAGCATATAGCAACATGGACAAAGGGTCACCCTGTGTTACTCCCTCTCTGCTATAAAGGAATTCCTCAGAATTCCGTAACAGCAACACAGCAAAACCTCTGTATGTGTTGAAAATGATTTCATGATACGGCACAAATCCTATATGAGAGTTACTCAGTCTCGATAATAGTACAATTATAACTCAAGCCGTTTGCCAAAAAAACATCTACAGGCTGTCATCATCTATACAGTTTTGGGCTCTCCTGATTCGGTGCACTTTAAGTGAGCAGAGCAGGAGTTACTACCTAAAACCAGGAGCAGGAGCACGAGCAGGAGCAGGAGCACGAGCAGGAGTTCGTACCTAAAATCTCATATGAGCAGGCGTAGTATATGCCTTATGAGCAAGAATGTACATGTGTGGCCTCGTTTTGTTTAAGCTGTGCTGTAGTATACCATTTTATATATGTACCCGCATGTCAAATAAACAGAAACTGCAATGGTCCAGACTCAGTGCCCTCCATGCACATTATTTTTAAAAAGTGAACTCATGAGCACTACTGCATGGAAAACAGGAGTTTTTTTTTTTTTTTTTTTTTTTACGAATGTTGCGAAACAATGCACTGTTGGTAATTGCATTATTCTGACCTTTTTTTGCGAGAGCCCCTAGCAGTTAAGCTCGATAATTCCTTTTGATATTGCGCGTGCTTCTTTCCACATGCACCAATATGCATGTACCTTAATTGTTAGCTAGGAAAATTGCACTTAATAATAATCCAATCTTTAGCTTTGCTAGACAGAGCTAAACTTTTATCTGCTTCCTCTCCCCATGACTGGGCCAACACCGGCACAAATCTTATATGAGAGTTTGATCTCTCGTCATTATATGACGTAAAGTAGCAGCAGTTACTGCATGTATTATGTTATTATCTTGTGCACCGGTTCATGCATATGAACACAAATCTGTGAAAGAAGGGGGGGGGGGGGGGGGGGTTATATACAATAAAACAATCAGAGTGCTAAATATAGATCGCGATGCGTTAACACCGGTACCAACTTTACAACATTGCGTAAACATGTTTGCTCTGTTGTAAAGTAAATGTGTGTAAATCCTCATGTTTACATCGCGTGTTTGCCGCTTAATTGCGTAAACCGCCCTGTTTTTTTCTTTTCTTTCTTAACGTAGTGCTAGAGCTAGTGCACGTACGTGTACGCGTATATAAGCATACATGTATTCATAATTTTTACTATCTATGGTTAATGTAAGCTACATGGACCCCGCCTATGAGGAAACGTTCACTGCCGAGCAGTTGGCGAGGTTTAAAGACCACTATGAGCAATACGATACCAATAAGGATGGAAGTATCTCTGGAGAGGAGCTGCTCCCGCTGATGGAGTCTCTTGGCCTCAAGACCAGTCACCGACACATCAAAGCATTCTTGAAATCCGTGGATACTGACAACAGCGGTTCGATCGACTTCGGAGAATTTGTGAACATGATAGCAAAAAAAATGAAGCTGGAGCCTATTCAAAAAATGTTCCAAGAGATCGACAAGGATGGAGACGGGTATATCAGCATAGACGACCTTCGTGTAGCCATGCAACAGCTCGACCAGAATGTGACGGGGGCGGACTTGGCTAAATTTCTTCACGCTGCGGATACCAATGGAGACGGTAGTGTTGACTATACAGAATTTGCAATTGCGATGGTTATCTCTAGTTAATTGTTGTTATCCCGCATTTTGTACCAATATGCTAACGCATGTAAATGATTGTATTAGAACCAAGGTTTAAAACTACATGTAGCTCATACTTGACCCTGATGAAACCCATATTCTTCTAAAACGTTGCATGGTTGGTCTATAGGATACATGATTGTTGCGGCCATGCCCACTGCTAATATTTTGGAGCAAGATTGTGGTTTTGGTCGAGGGGATGACAGGTCCCCCCCATGCCACTTACATTTTGATACCAAACTGGTCACTGTCTCAGTCGATCTGCAGCATTTGACATCAAGGTTATACACATGCACCTGAATAATTCAGTAGATCATGTAGTGGAGGCAATGGAGGCTGGGGAATTACCCCTAATGAAACATTCTCAAGAATTACTAGGCGCCTGGCCATCCACACCCACTCCTCCAATTCTGAAAAATGTGTCAAAATGCCTGAGCCCTCCTCTGTGTAAAGCAATAACCAGTTTAAGTGCTACAGTAAGGTCAACTGACCTTTTGAATAGTTTTCAAAGTGCCATTACAGAATTGCCGCAGTTTTGCCCATGTTATTGGCCTAAATGTGTTTAAAGTTCCCCAGACTGTGATGCAATGTGTGGAACTTAGGGCACACACAGAGTGGCATGATGGTTACATGTACATCCGCTTTATAGCAAAGATGCACTGGTGTAGTTAAGTTGATGTTTAATAGTTAATTCAATCTTTGGTATTGTGCAATTAATGTTTTCTTTTGTCTCATGATCAAGACATAATTCTGAACAGAACCCTTGTAATAAAATAGAATCACCATGCCGAATACAGCCAGAACACACAAAAAAATCCACTAACCAATGATTAATAACATATAGCAATGCTGATATAAGTAGGGGAAATTATAAATTCCAATAGAAGCACATGCAGTTTAGTTTAATTTTGTTTCTAGGTACTGTATAGACACAATAAGGAAGGAGTGTCTTCATTCAGTGTAAATTAATACATGGTGTATGTTTGATAACAAACTAGTTGACGGAGTGGTGGTAGTGTTGTGTGCAGAAATGGGACATGAAATGTGATCACGTACACACACATGCATAGCTGCATCAATAACATTTGCACACGCCCCTTCCACCTCTTGGGTAAGCACAAGTTCTCAACATCTCAGAACTTTAGATGTGTTAAAAAATGAACAGCATTGCACCAGTAGTAATGTAGGTAGGCAGCATTAATTAGAGTTCAGACAAGGCGACACTAGAGATGGTAAAAGAAGTGTACATGCATGGTCTAGTACACAACACATTCATTACCCCACTGTGATCGGATCTGTCTTCAGACCTTTCCCTCTCCCTCACCACCTCCTCTCTCTGAATACGCATGGCAAGTGCCTGACTAGAAACAACACAACAGAACAAATAGTCAACCAAAACATACCCTCACTTTCACAGTTTCACTCTAGCCCTCACCCCTATACCTCCTCCATCCCTCCCCTCCCTCCACATCCCTCCCCTCCCTCCACATTCCTCCCCTCACCCTCCACATCCCTCCTCTCCCTCTCCATCCTCCCCTCCCTCTCCATCCCTCCCCTCCCTCTCCATCCTTCCCCTCCCCTCCCTCTCCATCCCTCCCCTCCCCTCCCTCTCCATCCCTCCCCTCCCTCTCCATCCCTCCCCTCCCTCTCCATCCCTCCCCTCCCTCTCCATCCCTCCCCTCCCCTCCCTCTCCATCCCTCCCCTCCCTCTCCATCCCTCCCCTCCCTCTCCATCCTCCCCTCCCTCTCCATCCCTCCCCTCCCTCTCCATCCCTCCCCTCCCTCTCCAACCCTCCCCTCCCTCTCCATCCCTCCCCTCCCTTCCATCCCTCCCCTCCCTCTCCATCCCTCCCCTCCCTCTCCATCCCTCCCCTCCCTCTCCATCCCTCTCCATCCCTCCCCTCCCTCTCCATCCCTCTCCATCCCTCCCTCCCTCTCCATCCCTCCCCTCCCTCTCCATCCCTCCCCATCCCTCTCCATCCATCCCCTCCCCCTCCCCTCCCTCTACATCCCTCCCAGTGGCGTATCCAGAGAGGGTGCCCACTTTTCGTATCGGACCTGAAGCGAACTGCACCCCACTTTTTGTATCGGGCCTCATACTAAGCACCCCCCTCGCTGAAATCCTAGATATGCCACTGCCTCCCTTTTCTCTCCCTCCCTCCCCTCCTCAACTCACTCTCTGCTCTGGACAGCTCTGTGCTGCTCCTCCTGTTGTAGCCTCAGAGCCAGGTGATAGCTAGGACACCAAGGGCCACACATCATGGCCATCACATACACAACCAATACGAGGCATACATGTACATGCACATGTAAAATGTTATTAAGTCTGTGGCTCATAACAGCTTCAGTCTTTGCCGATTCTACTACACCACATGTACATGTACACATACATGTGATGGTTACAGCTTATGGATATGACAAGTTACATGTACATGTACGGCTTGGGGGGAGGAGGAAAGACAAATAAAGAAGACCACAAGAGAGACTACTCACAAGAGAGACTACACACAAGAGGGGCTACTCACAAGAGGGGCTACTCACAAGAGGGGCTACTCACAAGAGGGGCTACTCACAAGAGGGGCTACTCACAAGAGGGGCTACTCACAAGAGGGGCTACTCACAAGAGGGGCTACTCACAAGAGGGGCTACTCACAAGAGGGGCTACACACTATCACATGTATCTAAGCATACAAGTTCCAAACATAAATTCTCTGTATGCAGCTAGGTCATTTTCTGTCGGTGCCAATGTCGACCAGGTTAGTTTTGGCTCACTTCCGGCATTTTAGATATAGGTCACGAAGCCTCTCTTTGGCTTGAAGTAGCTCTTCCCCGTAACCACTTACAGCAAAGTTCTAAGCTTAAAAAGTGTAATAAAAGGAAAGGAGAGCTTTTGTAATGCAAGGCTTTTTTAAAACTACACCTCGAACTACTACATACATGTATGGGAAGTACATTTGCGTTGATTTAATACCTTTTCAAAATCAGGTGACTTATAATTTTTACAGCTACATCGTACATGTACATGTACATGTACATGTACATGTACATGTGTACATGTACATGTACACATGTACTTATGAGTACATGTAGCTAGCCACATGTACTCATAAGTTTCATACTCAACAGAGATGTGCTTGCATGTATTGGATGGTCTGTGGTTGGGAAAGTGGGTGTGGTTGTTACTGTATATAAAATCAAAGTGGAGGGATTTGCCTAGTACTACACATCAGGGATTTACCGCTCCCACCCCCTATCCACCCCCTGGTTTACACATGCCATGTCAAAATAAAACTGCACAGCATGCCATTTAACAGTACCAGAGGGACGACGTTTATTTTTTGCCCACCCCCTATATTTATATATATACATGTATTCCGAAACCCACCCCCTGTTGCAAACTTGGCGTTAAATCCCTGCTACATGTATATGTAGTGTGTGTGTGTGTGTGTGTGTGTGTGTGTGTGTGTGTGTGTGTGTGTGTGTGTGTGTGTGTGTGTGTGTGTGTGTGTGTGTGTGTGTGTGTGTGTGTGTGCACTGTGGGTGGTTATGGTTCATGAAGCCATGTGATAACATACTTTTGGTATGTTAATACAACCTAGCATACAGTACACATGTACATGTACACACAGCTTGTGGCTCACTCTTGCACATGCTCAGGTGACACAGGTGATGGTGGCTGTGATGGCGGCTGTTTCGTAGCCTGTATCTGGCTATGCTTGCTCCACCTAAGCTGGGCATCAAGGAAGGCCCCATCTCCATCGATGTCCTGAAGCAGCTGCCACACATACTCCTCCTCGTTGACAAAACCATGATCAGTGACCAACAAGAGGAGCCTCCCCTGCAGGGATGAGTCATGTGACAGTCATGTGATGCCTACATGTACATGTATAGAGGTAAACACATCACTTAGCCAGTGAATCAGCACAGGGTTGTGGGATCATGTGATCTTATATATACAGTAGTGTAATGTGACGGAGCATTACACTACAAAAGTGGCACCAACACAGCAGTCAGGGCAAAAATTTTGAGATGATGTCATTCCACATATCATGTGACAACACCTAATGTGGTGTTTTGAATGCAAATATGTCTAGTGCAGGGACATGCTTATGGAAGAGGACTCCCCACACCACACCCTCCCCATTAAAAAAAAAAGAACTTTCCATGATTTGGTGACTACATCACATGACAATCATGTGACCCTCATGTGACCCTCACCTGCCTCTTCATCATGGTGCTGAAGTGGTTGTTCCTGAAGAACACGGCTATCTCCCCCTCCGGTACACGTGTGTTCAGCTCACACAGCCCATGGTATGTCAGCTGACTGCCAGAGCTCTGAAGGAAGTGCTCTCGCAACATAGCTGAAGGAAGGGTGTGGCAGAGGGCAGGGCATGATAATTAGGGGAGTGGGCGTGTCCTTATTGCATCTATATGTGTGACGGAGCTCACCATTTTGTACCTCCTGTGGGTCCCCAGACCCACTCCCAGCAATGCTCTTCTCCACCACCTGGTTGTAGCTTAAGCCGTGGACCAGGTCATAGGTGGGCGTGTCCTGGGGGTCAGGCAGCCACCCATGGAAGAGCCCTACCCCCAGAAGGTCAAAGACTCCCATCTCAGAGGTGAACTCAAAAGACGACACGCTGCGAGGGATGACGTGACAGTTAAGTGATGATGGAGGCCAAGGGGGTGGAGGTGAGGAGGTGGCTGCATGGCCCCAGGGCTATGGCTGCTATCATCAACAATTCACTATCAAACTACATGTAGTTAGCTTTCTTTGTGACGGCAATAATTACATGTATACATTGTGCACATTACGTTAATACATGTAACACAACCCAAATGGCCAAATACACATGTACATGTAGGTCATTGCAAACATATATACACACACCTATAAACACTGACACATACATGCATATACACAAAATGCACATGTACAAGTGTACACACACATACACATACATGTACATACACACACAACACCGTACACACATATACACACACACATACACTAACAAAACACCATGCAAACACACACACACACACACACACACATACACACATACCTATTAAATACAACATTGATATCCAAGCCTGTCTGCAGTTTGGGGAAGACAGCCATAGCCCCCTGGATGTTCTGCTCATAGTTCCATCTCTCCCCTTCAGGTAGGTCCTAACAGTACCAGACATCATGATATCATCATGACATCATTGTCTCTTCCTTATCGTACCTTGGGAACTCCTTCCAATAAAAGCACACCCAGTTTGTGGATGAGCTGTGATGATGTGGTAATGGTACTTCCGTATGGAAGTGAGATTCTTCTAGCTAGAAGAAGCACATTGCATATAGCCAGAAGGGGACATGGTCCATTGTGGTTCTGCAAAGGGTCAGGAAACACAAAGCCATAATGTGAACACTTCAGAAAGTTCAGGATATGTGTGTGATGATGTCCATCACATGGGAGAGCGTAAGGACATGATCCCAATTCACAGACTGCACAATTGCCTTCCTCCATTCTGCACTTCTATACCTCTTTCCCTCTAACCCAGATGATCAGGGTTGGAACATAGATATTAGAGTGAACTCTTTATTCTATTCTATGGTTGAAGGAGCAATCTTTCTGCGGGGGGAAGGGGGGGGGGGGGGGGGGGGGGGGTTGGGGGCCAAACTAACTGTAGCCAAGCCCTATGGGTGTGGTGATACTAAACCAGTAGTACTTCAAAACCAATACCACTGCAAAATGGTAGGCAGTGTTACTTATTCAGTGTTACTTATTTAATTCTTTGGGAGCCGGGGGGGGGGGGGGGGGGGGGGGGGATAGTAAAGCGCTGAGTACATAAGCTGTACTTGGTGCGAAGACACGACCCACGGCCACGTCCCGCGCACAAGATTATATTACATAATCGCATATTACCTGGGTTACAATGGGCGTGAACACTCCGTTCCACTTAATCCATTTCAGTTGGTACACACTGTCCTCACAGGCGGCGGGCGCAGGGACCGAGGAGCGCTACGTGCACGACAAGAAGTAATTCTAATGCGTTATAGAATACGCAGCCAGCCATTTAGCGGACCTCATCTGTCGTCTTGGTAGCCATAAGAGGCTCGAGGCTCGAGTTGACTTGCAGAGACCATCAGCTAGAAACACTCGGTTAAATTATAATACGGTATGTTGGTACCTAGGTTATTAACTCTGAAATTAAGCTTATTAACCATAGATATCTAGCATTAGCTTATAGGAGCCTCAACGACGTCTTAGGGGGATCTAGGGTAAAGTGGAGGAGTGGACTAGTGGCTTTGACAATAAATGGAAGTTGTAAGTGGTCATGGTATTTTTGATTATAGTAGGTTATCATAAGGAAATTTATAAATGAGCTATATAATATCTAGTGCATTACATTGAGTAAAATGTAAAATTTAAAATACAAGAGCAGCAGGACTAATGTATGGTTCATAATTTTTTAGGCTATTTTTTTCTTGACATATCCTGGCAGAAAGGTTCAGCGAAGACATCATGTGCATGCAAGTAGAGTGTGTTAAATGATGACGCATCAGTTATTACACCTAATGAGAACATAAGACCAACACAGAATGGCAGTCCTGCAATCAAAAGATCTGAAACTTTTTTCACATGCACTTATGTTCGTCTTACTGAGGGGGTTGTCCACTGACAATAATCTACATTGCTGTACAGAAATTCCTTTTAAAGGGTGGTCTACACTTTTTAAAAAATTCTATTCATTTAAAACAACTGGTTGGAACAATGACAAAAACATAGTATGGGCTGTGGGAAGCAAGCCACCTCTGTACCTCATGATCAGGTGAGCCACCTCTGTACCTCAGGTGAGCCACCTCTGTACCTCAGGTGAGCCACCTCTGTACCTCAGCCACCTGTGTACCTCAGGTGAGCCACCTCTGTACCTCAGGTGAGCCACCTTTGTACCTCAGGTGAGCTACCTCTGTACCTCAGGTGAGCCACCTCTGTACCTCAGGTGAGCCACCTGTGTACCTCAGGTGAGCCATGCTTAAGATTGCACATATGTATGGTATAGAAACATATTTGCCCCCCAAATATAGGAAGAAGAAATAATGCGTAACATGTGATTTAAACATCACATGTGATGCTTGATACATATTCATACTTTCAGATCGGTGCTATGGTGATCTAATTTCAAACAAAAGCAAAAACATACAATTACACTCAATGCTGATCTGAAACATGGCTCAACTGAGGTACAGAAGGTGGCTTGTAGCTTTAATATAGGGCTGAATTATTTACGTGTGCACAAAATAGAATGGAATACGTATGATTAGGGTGGAGGTTGAGGGGAAAGAGGGCTGATGATGTGATGTATGGAGTAGCTATGAATGCCTTTGCCCAGCTCATACCTCATTTTATTCAACTGATGAATAGCACCAAGGCCATGCACTAAATATGGAGAGGCATGAATCATGTGTACCACACGAAGCATAGGTTGTATATGTCACATCAGCAGAACCATGAATGATGGCCATATTGCAGAGGGTTATATGATACCATCATAGGCTATCATTAATTAGCAACTTCACGAAGAGGTATCATGGTGTGGGGTTGTCATAGCAAACAGGAAGGCTAGCTAGAGACCTCAATACCTCATCTCTATTCCTACCTGCACACCTAACCTACCCACCCACCCACCTACCCCCTCCATTCCATTGTCTTGTAGGCACATTGACCCCTGATCTGCGAGGCTGAATTCTGGTTGATACATCTACTCATGGCTTTGTGGAGTTGAAAGATGGGCCCATGTATTCTTGCATGAATGTGCGGCACTTGCTGGTGAAACATCTCCTGTTGAGAATGGCAAATCACACCCAGGGTGGATGGCACATGTACAACTATAGCTGTCCCATGTGTACATATGTCTTAGTTATAATTTGCATGCATGCATAAATTACAGTGATTACATATGTAATTATAGATCTCTAAATATCAGATATTGCACATACTCATTTTTAGCCAGTAGCATCTATGGGGGGGGGGGGGGGGGGGGGGGGGGGTCTGCATCAGAAGCCATCTCATGGTGTGCACTGTGCAGTATGCCCTAGACCTCCTCCCCCACTGCATAAGGCCCCCAGCTAGGTCTTTCAGGGTGACCACACCTCCCATGCTCCTCCACAGTCACAAAGTCCCATGAGAAAAGTCTGCTGGTGTGGCTGTAAAAGCTGAAGAATCACGAAAACATGAAAAAAAAAATGACACAAAGTGCTTAGAGCTTGGTTGACAGTGCATAAGCATTCGATGCAGCAATAGAGCCCCACCTACCACTCCAATGAACAATCCTTTATAATATATGCTGGCATTAGCTATAAGCAACTTACTTTTCTTTTTCGCAGGAGATACTTGGCATGCAGCCACGATGACTTTCCTACCTCACACTAATGGAAAAGCAAGCATGCATGGTTAGTCGATACTCAAATTGGAGTGATACACAAGCATTCAGCACACACAGGGTTTTAAAAGCGAAAATCGACATATGGTTCCCATCACTACACCAGGAGATACACTGCATCTTAAAATGACACCAGCTGCATACCCAAACAAGGGCATTTAAAAAAAAAAAAGAAATAGTCCAACAACAAGATATAAAGTAAGGAATTGGGCCCAGCTCAGATGTATGTCCTTACAAGCAGAAGGGCAATTAATGTTTCCTGCTGGTAAAAACCCTCTAAGCAGTATGGGGTGAAGAGGCATGCAACACTATAGCCATGCGAATAGCCATACTCACAAACTGCAGTAAACAGCAAATCCCACCTTTCGGGGAAATCTATATGGCAGGCCCAGCATCATTCTTGTACAAGCAAAGGCCAGGGCTATCCCTGCAAGATGTGTAGGCGGTGGTTTGGTATCTTAATTAAATGATAATAATATAATTGTAACCGTTTTAAAGGTGTTGACTATAACTTCTTTAAAAAAGCAGATAATAGAATCTCAATCATTTTCCTATAGGGGGGGCAATGAATGCAAGCTTATTGTAGTTAGTAAACATCAATAGTATTCAAGAGCTGGCACTGATTGCAATGTAAGGGCTTGAATACACCTGCGCAAGATTTAGCACCATATCAAACGCTAAGCTCACTAGCTGAATACAAGCAAGCATGAGCTATGAATGTAATATAAACACAGTGAATAATATTCATTGAGGTTTAAAAAGAGATTCCTTGGAGTCAGCAACCTATGTGCAGCACAACACATACATCATTGTGTAACAGTGGGCACGATGGGGCATGCCTCACTACATTCATGCCCTGTGTGTATCTACTGCGCTGAGGATCTATGTGCATGTTATGGGGCCCATAAATAATGGTTTCCACAGAACCCATGAACGATGATGGTTGGGTATATACATATGAAGTTAGTGCACTACAAAGTCAATTCTCCAATGATTGCTTCACTGCACCTCCTCCCCCTCCTCTTATCACTGGACCTCCTCCCCCTCCTCTTATCACTGGACCTCCTCCCCCTCCTCTTATCACTGGACCTCCTCCCCTCCTCTTATCACTGCACCTCCTCCCCTCCTCTTATCACTGGACCTCCTCCCCATCCTCCTCTTACCACTGGACCTCCTCCCCCTCCTCTTATCACTGCACCTCCTCCCCCTCCTCTTATCACTGCACCTCCTCACCCTCCTCTTATCACTGGACCTCCTCCCCCTTCCTAGCTCTTCCCTCTATGAAGGTGCAAACATAGAAAGAGAGAGGACATGAGGTCAGTGAGGGGTGATATGAGGGTATGTGTGCTGAGCATGTGAGGGTAGGTGACATGTGCGGAGCATGTGAGGGTAGGTGACGTGTGCTGAGCATGTGAGGGTAGGTGTGCTGAGCATGTGAGGGTATGTGTGCTGAGCATGTGAGGGTAGGTGACATGTGCGGAGCATGTGAGGGTAGGTGTGCTGAGCATGTGAGGGTAGGTGTGCTGAGCATGTGAGGGTATGTGTGCTGAGCATGTGAGGGTATGTGTGCTGAGCATGTGAAGGTAGGTGTGCTGAGCATGTGAGGGTAGGTGTGCTGAGCATGTGAGGTTATGCGTGCTGAGCATGTGAGGGTAGATGTGCTGAGCATGTGAGGGTATGTGTGCTAAGCATGTGAGGGTAGGTGTGCTGAGCATGTGAGGGTAGGTGTGCTGAGCATGTGAGGGTATCTCATGCTAGCTAGCAGACTTCTTTTTTATAATTCAAAATAGTTGAACGTCAGTAAATGTCATGTGAATGCAATGCCGACAGTGCTACTTGGAGGTTTGACCAGATATACAGGATTGGGAGCAGCCACACATGCTCATAGGCTAGGGTGAAGGCATGCGTGTAAGCTGAGCTGATCTAGAGCAAGGGTGCATGTAAGGGAAGTGATGTATTAGAGGTTACTTTGAGCGCTCATATGAATAATCTCATATGTATTGAGCTTTCTCTGACACTATCAACATGCTCCCTATACTTACCTTAACATGCTCATGCAGCACACATACCCTCACATGCTAACCCTCACATGCTAAGCACACCTACACACCTACCCTCACATGCTCAGCACACATACCCTCACATGCTCAGCACACCTACCCTCACACTCAGCACGCATACCCTCACATGCTCAGCACACCTACCCTCACATGCTCAGCACACCTACCCTCACATGCTCAGCACACATACCCTCACATGCTCAGCACACCTACCCTCACACTCAGCACGCATACCCTCACATGCTCAGCACACCTACCCTCACATGCTCAGCACGCATACCCTCAAATGTTCAGCACACCTACCCTCACATGCTCAGCACACATACCCTCACATGCTCAGCACACATACCCTCTCACATGCTCAGCACACGTATCTGTGTACTTCATTCTTTTTGCCAACGGTTACATAACACTGTTAATTGTCAAGTACGGTATCATGTGGTGTAGCACAGGAATACAGTGATGATGATAATTCAATAAACTCCATCTGAGCACGTTCTTAAACATTATTCCTTTGTAGTTCCTGATATCGCACATGCTGATTACATGGTCTGAGATAAGTCAGCGGGTTTACTGCTCTGATCCCTCATTTGAATTGCAGTGCCTTCACATTTCCTCTCCTTTTCATTGGACATTACAACACACTGTTTATATCTATGACTAATGCAAGGCGGATAGAGGGGGGGGGGGGGGGTTAGGGATTCCAACCCCCCCCCCCCCCCCCCCCCCCTTGGAGTCGTCAAAAATGGGTGTGGCTTATATGTAGTTTCGTGTAGTTGCAGTAACGGGTCACTCTAGGACGTACGTTAGGTTTGGACAATACCTGCTTCTTAACATTCCTTGTAGTTTGCTATGCTGCAGGGCCAGTTGCATTGCATGACTAACAATAACTAATCAGTTGACTGGGGTCTGGTAAGCCAAAAGAACTGATACAAGTATTATGTGTGCGTATTGAGTATGTGTGATGTGTGTGTACAATCTGAGCTATCTTTTGCGTGCATGTGATGTGGGGAGGGATGAACGGACCGGAGTAATGCAATTCACTGACTAAGTTCCATGAATCCATTATAACGCGTCTCAGACTCTATCTGCACTGGCATCAAAGAGCGAGGCTCGCACAATATATTAGCTACATAATATATAGTAGGAGCATTTTATGATCATAAAATTGCACGATAGTACTCTAATAAGTCACCGGGTTACCGGTACTCCGGTATTGTCAAAGAGGGTTGAAGACTTGAAGTATGAAAAAAAATTATCCAAACATTTTGGTCGAGGTGGAAGGGGTTTATTGCGTGCACAAAGTAATGCGATAGCTTATTTTACGCTGCCTAGCCTTCGAAGCCAATGATGCAAGACAAAAGGAACGCATAAGGTCACATGCCCCGCTGGGTAGGTAGAATCATTGGCATCCGCGGGTTTTATGTAAGATCGATTACGCCAATAAGAGTAATAATGAATTTCAACCTAAATTCTATTCATCTAGCCATAAATTAATTTAATGCATCCTGTTAACTTGCCACGTTACCCTCAAAAGGTATTCGTTTGTAGTGCGTGGTAGCGCGCTATAGGTCTTTATTAGGCGCCGTAGGCCAAGGCTATGTTGTGATTGCGCGACCTGTTTACCCGCGTGTGTTGTAACAGCTTCGAAGTATCGTTTGCAAAGCAAGAAGACGAAAGTGGAAAAAACAATACCCAAAGACATGTATCATGTAAGTGGAAGGGGGAGCTAGGGACAAAGGCACTCTGTCCTGGCTGTAAGCAAGGCTGCTTGTGGGGTAGGGGAAAGGCTAGTAACCGCCTTTAACGCCGTTTGGCACCCTGCGCGACCAGACACGCCGTCAAACGTTAGCTAGCGTGTTCCAAGTTTAGCGTCCGAGGCGTCGATGAGATTGAAAAAAAGACGTAGGCCTATCGAACGGAACAAATTTTTTTTGGCTTGTTAGTGAATCGGGTGTGACCAATTTACTTACTTGGCGCTTGCTTCTGTGTCGATTGTGTTAGTTAGCCTGTTTCTGTGCCATCTCCTTTTTATCTCATTTTCTTGCTACACGTCGTGCATCGGTCACATTGGCGGATCACTTTACCATGCAGTCGCTGCGACCATCCAAGACAGAAGTAAGAGAACGCGCGCGGCCATCTGTAGGGGTTTCCCCTTCCGCTTTACATACATATATATATAAATATAAATATATATAATATTTTCCTCCTCTTCTGGCATGTAGCAGCCGTACGTAAAGCTTAGCAGTGCGAGGGGGGTGACGTGTGTCATACACGCAGGCAACGGAGGGGGGGGGGGGGGGATAGAGACCACGGAGGGACGGGAGGGTAAGTCTTTCATTCCCCCCCCCCCCCCCCCAGCCCACTCCAGTACCAGGGGGCGGTGCGCCAGGGAACCAGGGTCAGGCACAGTATAAGTTCTCGGTGGTGGAGGCTTTGGACCGCGTGAAGGAAGAGTTTAGCTACCTGCAGGCCCAACACCAAGGGTAGGTGTGTGTGTGTGTGTGTGTATGTTGTATGTATGTTTGTATGTGTGTGTATGTAGGTGTATATGTGTTTGTGTGTGTGTATGTATATATGTGGTGTGTGCATGTGCATGTCTGTGCTGTCTTTATGTGGTGTATCGCCTGGACATGTGTGAGGAACAGGTTAGTTGTCACATGGAGGTGGTACATTGTAACCCTTAGAGTGTAATGCTCAGAAGTGGAAAGTCCTAATTTAGGACTTCCCAGACATGGAGAAACAAAATGGGAGTCCTTGGCTTTAATGAGACCTGTATTGTGTGCATGTGTTCTGTGTTTTTTTTTTTTTTGGGTGTATTTGCATGCAATGCTAATTTAGCTAGTACTTGTAAGGTTTCCATTTTACTTCTCACTTCTTCCCTCCCTCCCTCCCTCCCTCCCTCCCTCCCTCCCTCCCTCCCTCCCTCCCTCCCTCCCTCCCTCCCTCCCTCCCTCCCTCCCTCCCTCCCTCCCTCCCTCCCTCCCTCCCTCCCTCCCTCCCTCCCTCCCTCCCTCCCTCCCTCCCTCCCTCCCTCTCCCTCCCTCCCTCCCTCCCTCCCTCGCTCCCTCCCACCTACTACTTAGCAGTATGTACCCTGTGGGCGTGGGTAGGTGTGTATGAGTACTGTGACTGGCTTCTGTCACTGCATCAAATGTCTAAGTGGTTTGCTGCATACGTGCATGTGGGCTGGGTCATATTACTGGCTGGAAGTAATGCCACTTTTGTACTCCATTTCTTAAGTTGTATGTGTGGGGCCAAGGGAGAGTGCACAGCACAATGTGGTGTGTGTGAGTGTGTTTGTATGATGTAACTGTTAGCTGAACATTGCTTCTAAGTGGCATTAAAAGGGCATATTATAAGGCAAACCTAGAGTGGTGCCCAGCCTAAAGTGGTGTCCAGGCCTAGAGAGGCCCAGGCCTAGAGAGGTGTCCAGGCCTAGAGAGGTGCCCAGGCCTAGGTCTTGGTGCCTAGTGCCAGCTGTACTGTTGCCTCTCTTATCTCCCACTACACTGCTCCTCTTCTACACGAACACAAGTAGTACATGTTTAATATCATCTCATGTAACAGTCACACTCTTCATATCCCTTCCCACCATCCCTTTGTGTGTGTGTGTGTGTGTGTGTGTGTGTGTGTGTGTGTGTGTTTATACTCAATCAGTGAGTGAACATCTTGTGGTGATGAGGTGATAGTGATGGTTTGACCAGCTGTTTCTCATTGTGTGATGTTAGATAGCACACACAGCAGCTCATGGCCTCACCTGGGCTTAATGGTTATAATGCCTCATGGCCTCACATAGCGCGTGAGATCACACCTTCAGGTGTACAAATGGTGAACATGTACAGATACACGGACACATTGCAGAAGGCATCATTACTGGCCTATTGGTTAAAGAACCCTTGAATCAGAAACAATTGGGTCGTGTACCATCCAGCCTTACCTGACAATGACATCTACATGTACATACAGCTGAAAGCAGCATAGCTGCGTACAGGACTATCCGAAATGTCAAGATCCTCTGTCCTTGTGCCCACTTGTGGTCTGCTTAGTACTGCCTGGCCAAATCCACGTGCAGTTTTAAGTAACCAATGTGTGTGTGTGCATGTGTGGGTGTGTGTGGTGTGTGTGCATGTGTGTGTGTGTGTGTGTGTGCAGTGTTGCAATGACCTTGAATGCTCTTGATGGTATCTAGTCTGCCATTGCTGTCCTTGTCATAACATTTCCCATCTGTCCCCATATTCATAGCCTGGCTCTATCATGGCACACCCACCCTACACCACCCTGAATTACATGCACTTGTACTCTCTGTGAATATCTTTGCGTAGCTGTATGTACACCATCAGTGGTGTTAGGTGCTGGGGTTGAGTGTGGGTGAGTGCACTGTTATTGTGCCCTGTGCCTGTGTGTGCACTAAATTTCGTGGTATAAGACCATTTGTGAAGGAAGGTATTTTTGTGTATGGTCATGACAATGTTGCAGTTGTATTAATTTCATATGAAAAGATTTCGTTATAAACAAACTAATTTGTTATATATAACAAACTGCACTTTCTGTGCATTCGTGTCAAACAGTGCTGTTACATTAGTGCACTTCCAACAGTCCTGCTCTTCAGGACCGTAGCAAACATAGGGGCCTCGGGCAAATGGACACAAATAAGTTTGAAGAGTTGGTGGGAGTTTTGGCATGAACAACAGATTGAAAGTCAACACCACTTACGTAGGAGTAGCGAGACGTTTTAAGGGTTTTTAGCACTTGAGAGAATCCGAGCGCCTGGCGTTCTGATCTTTACGCAAATCGACACTTCTTTTGCTTTGCGCATTCACCAGTCGCCTTGTCTCTCAAAGCCATTCACGACCCTTGGAATTCAGTCGTTTGGGTTTGTGGGCGCGCTGTTGTCTTTGTAACAGATGAGGTGGTGATGTTAATGAATATCGGCTGGGCTTTAACCCTGGTGACGTATTGTCGGCCACGTGGGCTTTTGCGCGCGAGGTCATTAGCTGCAGATATTCACGAGTGTCTTAGGTAAATGGAGGTTGGATATCTGTTTTGGATATCTTTGCTATTCTAGTTGGCTTTTCGCCCAACAATGCAATTAGTGTCCGCAAAGTTATCATTGTGCGGCTTGTCCTCAGGGTTGTTGATAGTAGCGTTATATGTGTGGCTGGCTCAATATTTGCGTGGATCCATGATTACTCGAGTTGGTAGGGGTGAAATGGATATATGTATACATACAGCTATATATGAACTTGTGTTTAGCAGACCCCATTATGTATAAACTTCAGAGAAATTAGTATTAGCATAAAAGTGTAAAGGTCCATATAAGTTCCATTTGAGCACCCTAAGCATATAGGAGCTATCATCACATGGCTGAGGGCTTTCCCCTCCTAGCATAGTGTCCTTGCAGAAGAAGCACTCGTGTGTGTGTGTGTGTGTGTGTGTGTGTGTGTGTGTGTGTGTGTGTGTGTGTGTGTGTGTGTGTGTGAGGTAGTCTTTGAACCATATGTTATGTACATTGTTACGTGTTGTGTGACAATTTTGCTCGTGTGGGAATCAGTGTGTGAGTGTGTAATGTGTGTGTGTCTGCAGTGTAGGTAATAATGCTGTACACAAGAGGCCCCCCCCCCTCCAGGGGCACACAAGAGCCCCCCCCCCCCCCCCCCCTACAGGGGCACACAAGAGGCCCCCCCCCCCCCCCCCCTTCCAGGGGCACACAAGAGGCCCCCCCCCCCTCCCTCCAGGGGCACACAAGAGGCCCCCCCCCCCCTCCCTTCAGGGGCACACATACCTTTGTGGCCCCCCATCCTCACGTACCACTAAGTGATGCTTCATCTCACCATGCCTCACCACTAACCTGATCGTCATGTGACATGTGATGCCAATTTGGTTACTCCTGGTCACTGTATGTATGTAGGGTAGTGTCTCAGGGGGGGAACGATGCCTTCGTGGAAACTAGTGCGAGCTTTTGGCAGGTACATGTGTTGAAGTATTGATATTTGTACGAGGAGTGCATGCATTCCTTGAGGTACTTTTGTATCTGTATGTTTGTTTGTACACAAATCATTGACTGCCTGGTGCTGGATTGATGGGCTCCAATTGGGAGCAGAAGAGCTTATTGTTTCCCATTTGAGCATATTCATCTACACCCTCCTCTGTGGGTGACCCTCTATGGCTTTTAATGCACTACAAACAAGTGAGGGCTTATATAAATCAACAAGCTGTACCAACTAACTGTGCAGGGTTGGGCCAACAGGCTCCATAGCTGCCTGCTAGCCATGTGGAGCCTTGTCCTGTGTCCAGTGGGCACAGGAGGAGAGCCATTGCAAGGGACCATGACATGCTGGGGTCTTGTTTATGTGGGAAGCATTGTAGTGACATAGGTGTTACATGTAGGCAGTATGTGGGGGGATGGTTGTGGCTGTCATACTGCCATCACTTTACTCTCACTCCTCTCACCCTCCCACTTCCCTTTACCCTCCCCTCCCCTCCCCTCCCCTCCCCTCCCCTCCCCTCCCCTCCCCTCCCCTCCCCTCCCCTCCCCTCCCCTCCCCTCCCCTCCCCTCCCCTCCCCTCCCCTCCCCTCCCCTCCCCTCCCCTCCCCTCCCCTCCCCTCCCCTCCCCTCCCCTCCCCTCCCCTCCCCTCCCCTCCCCTCCCCTCCCCTCCCCTCCCCTCCCCTCCCCTCCCCTCCCCTCCCCTCCCCTCCCCTCCCCTCCCCTCCCCTCCCCTCCCCTCCCCTCCCCTCCCCTCCCCTCCCCTCCCCTCCCCTCCCCTCCCCTCCCCTCCCCTCCCCTCCCCTCCCCTCCCCTCCCCTCCCCTCCCCTCCCCTCCCCTCCCCTCCCCTCCCACCATCACCTATAAATAGCACTTACATGTAGATCAGTGTTGACAGCACCACCTTGCGGCACTAGGATGTGTACATAGCGACAATACCATGTGGTAGTACTCTAGACTCGACCAGCTGTGATGGGCATGTGGGGAGGCATCTTGGAATGCTGCATCATTACAGCTTTGGCTAATGTGATGTGATCCACTTGTGGTACCTGTGTCATATCATCTATTACCTGATAGCCAGCAAACCATACAAGTTGTAGCATGGCTATATTTGGCAGCCATAAGGTTTCGTAAGGCTCTTAGCTCTTCAAATGAACGCCAGACCCTTCTCCAAGGATGTGCAGGCACTTACATGTATGGGTTGAAACTAGTTTGATGGATTAGCTGGGTGAACTGGTCTCTCCCCCCTATCTGATGGTTCCCCCATGTACTGCCATTACATCATTAATGACCCCTGGCCACTTCCCCTCCCCACAGTAAGGCTTTAGTGATTAGAAGGATGTCCTTGCTATGAACACAGGAAAGAAGCCAAAAGCACAATGAAAATTAGGAGGGTGTCAAAGGGGGGAGGAGGGGAAGGGGCAGGTGGAGGGGAGGGGAGGGGGGGCAGGTGGAGGGGAGGGGAGGGGGGCAGGTGGAGGGGACATTGTATCTTGCTGAGCAGTAAATCGTCCATTGATAAGAGGGATTTGGATGGCCCTGTTGATGGGGACCAGGTGCTGGGACCATGTGTGGCGGGATGGTGTCCATTGTAGCCCCATTACATGTGTACACATGTAGGGGTATTAATGGTTCCATGTACATGTGTGTGGACACAGTGACCCCTGAAGAGCACCACGTCATGTTATCTCTCTTGTGTTCCCTCTTGTAGCTTGAAGCGGGAGCTAGAAAAACTGACCAACGAAAAAGCTGAAATACACAGGCATTACATCATGGTATGTTGTGTGCATGTGTATTGCGCTTTTCAAGTGAGCAGTTTCCCAACCTTTGTCATATTGATGTGTGTGTGTGTGTGTGTGTGTGTGTGTGTGTGTGTGTGTGTGTGTGTGTGTGTGTGTGTGTGTGTGTGGACTATGGACCAAAGAGGGAGGGGCTCACCAAATGTTGGTTATCTTGTGATGGTCTATGAAGGATTACATTGGTCTGTGGTGGTGCTGTGAATAGCCAATTGTGGTTAGGGCTATGCATACCACCTCTGTGAGGCTTGAATGATTCTTTTATGGAGGAGCACAATTGATTCCTTCTTAGGTTGTCCCCACTAAGGACATATGGACAGGCATGGGTGAATATGGCCTGGGTACCCGATGTAGAGCATGCACATACATGTATATAACCTACATGTATGTGGAACTTTCCAGCATACGTTCCGATATTCAACAATTGAGGCATGTGTTTGTTTGAATTGTAAGTCTGGTAATATTAGGGTGCTAATAGCAATTACCCATGGAGTGTGCTGATAGAAGGTTTTCAGTTAGCTGTGGTCAAGTACCTGTATTGTAAAACAATAAAAGTGGACTTGTGGTGAATGTTTGGATTTGGACACCTTTTAAGGTTATTAATCTATGGTACATGTACAATGCATCCACTCCTTGAATAAAAAGCTTTCTTGGAATTAATATTGTTGGGTTGATAGCAGAACTGAAGCCATAGATTGCTTGCAGGTCTGTTGTACATGTGTGCACACAAGTGATCAAATGTTCTGTAATCCTCCAGTACTATGAGATGTCATATGGACTGAATGTGGAGATGCATAAACAGGTCTGTTTGCATGTGTGTGTGTGTGTGTGTGTGTGTGTGTGTGTGTGTGTGTGTGTGTGTGTGTGTGTGTGTGGTGTGTGTGTAATCATGTACAGTACATGGTGTGTGGAGTTGTGCCTATCTAATGTGTAGGTGTGTGTGCACTCATGTACGTGTGTGCACTCATGTATGTGTGTGGGTGGAGCAGGAAGTTTGCACAGGGGCCTGTTGTGATGGTCTCCCTTCACTGGAGCACACAACTATCATATTGCAGGATTGTACATTCTGCACAGATGTCAGTCAAATTAGCATGTAGACCCATCCAGGTTCCATGCATATCTGCCCATACTTGGCGATGATGTTAGGCTGAACGTCAATGGCACATGTAGCAAGGCATGCTGCAGTGGATTCCTATTGTGTTGTCAGTATCATTTTACCTTTATGGGAATGTCGGAGGCAATTGGCATGATACAATTTGTTATGGCAACCAGGGGTGTGTGTATGTGTGTGTGCATGTGTGCTGTGTGTGCATGTGTGCGTTTGCATGTGTGTATGTGTGCGTGCATGCGTGTGTTGTGTATGGTGTGTGTGTGTGTGTGTGCATGTGTGCTGTGTATGTGTGTGTGTGTGTGCCCCTACTTGTACATGTATGTATGCAGTTGTGTGTATGCTGTAATCTGTGCTAACACTTGCATACATCTCACAGACTGAAATAGCCAAGAGGCTGAATGCCATCTTCGCTCAGGTTATTCCCTTCCTGTCACAAGAGGTGAGGAGATTGGACCGATGCCCTCCATTGTGCCCTGTCCACCCCTCTGGTGCCCTGTCCATGTCCACCCCTCTGGTGCATGTGGTTTGATATCAATACCTACATGTATGGATAGTGAACTTATTCCCATCTCTTCTCCACAGCACCAACAGCAGGTGGCAGCTGCTGTTGAGCGAGCAAAGCAAGTCACAATGGTAGAGCTGAATGCTATTATGGGGGTGAGGGTGTGTGTGTGAGTATGGTGTGGTACATGTGTGCATAGGTACGTGTACATGTATGCGTACAGCCTGTAGGTATTATGGATACACACTTACACATGTGGAGGGTGTGTGTGTGGTTGCTTTTGTGCACACTAGTTCTAGTTCCCCCTCTCCTCCCCCTTCCCACCGTTCATGACATGACAAGGATAGAGGTATTCAGTCCCCAGTGAATATGGGTGTGTTTTTGCTTCCAGAGCTTCCCTGGAGGTGTGCCTCAGTTCATCCCGGGGACCATCTCTGCCCCCACGGCTGCCCCCTTCATCTACCCTCATGCCCAACTGGCCGCCGCCCCCCAGCCTAGTGCAGTGCACACCAAGGAGGAGAGGACAGAGGAAGACCAGGTAATGAGGAAGGTAAGAGAGAGGGGAGGAGGAGGGGGTGTAATATTGAGAGGAGTAGTGTAGACTGCAGTAAGTGGTTGTATCAAACATGGTTGGCTGCGCATTGTATATATGTGAGCACATGGACACTTTAGTGATGCATTTATTGCATCTGGTCACCTATATTATGGCTTCTTACCTTGCCTCTAGGGAACCAGTCCTTCCGACAAACATACCCAGAAGCGTTCCCGTGATGACAGTGATGGAGAGAAGAGTGATGGAGAGCTGGTAGTGGATGAGGTGAGAGAATCATCTCTTGGGCAGACACCATTTGACCCCCACCTTGTAGGATCCGATCTCCCCAGCAGGCAGTACCTCCCCTTACGATAGACCTGTGAAGAAGGAGAGGCCAGGTACCCCAGGATCTGCCAAATCATCTGCCAGTGCTGCTGCAGCTGTAAGTGCCAAGTGGTTCAGTACAGAGGTGTGCTGGGGGTTAAGTGTCCATGTACAGGCTAATAATTTTAACATGCACACATGTACATGTACCATACAATGTAGATTTATTGTAATTTTGTGTGGCTGCAATCAATGATCCAAGTAAGCTGTTTACATGTAGTAAAGGCTACCTGTTGCCTAGCATGGGGTGGCCTTTGGGTGAACTATTTTATTGCACGTACTTCATGTAGTTGTGTATTTGCTGACCATCAAGTGGAAGAATTCATGTTTATATTTTCACAAGATGCAGGTCACGAGTACACCCCCTGCCCCTCCCTCCCTCCTCCCCAGGACAAGGATAAAGCATCTTCAACGACGGCCTCTGTTCGCCCAAACTCTGTTGGTCCCAGCAATGGTACAGTCACCTCATCGACCATATCCCCCAGTGGACCTCCTGCTGGTATCAGGCCCCAGTTCCCCTTAGTAGGTACGTTATGGGCACTCCTCCCTCCCCATCAACACACACAAATATGTATGCATGTACATGTATGTATGTACATGTATACCAGTGTACGTGTAGCTATTGCAAATGTACACATGTATGGGTGTGTACATGTACAATGTACATGTACATGTATGTTGACGTTCATTCTGTTATTATATGCTCCTGGTCCCATTCCCAGGCTCTCATCTAATCAGCGCTGCACATGTCCACCCCGCTGCCCTTCGACCTCCAACATGTCTTCCCGGGCCTTTCCCGCAGCAATTTCTTCCTGGTCATTTCCCTGGGTATGTGGTTTGCTCACATGAGGCGTTCCTTCCCACTACTGGTGCATGTGCATGATAGCAATCATCAATCATGTACATGTTAAGCCTTTCAAAATAATAAGTTACTGGGAATTTGTCCCAATTCTTACCCTTATAAATAACCTTTGTATAAGTGCATTGTCATAATTGCCATGACTTATTGTATTCATAAAGAGTTGTGCTTTAAATATAAATTTCCACCGTAATTTTCAATAGGCTGTTTAAGCCTTACATAAGTGCACTGTCAAAATGCCATCACTGTACACCTGTGAAGAATCATGGGCTGATATTATGAAGAAATCGATGTACAGTTTACATGTATGTGGGGTCGTTAGTATTGGTTGCTACATGTAGGTATGCATTGCTATTTATACATCAAATTAGTGGGAGACCAAGTGTAAATAGTTTATGGGGACGTATGTAATAGTATTAGTACTAGTTGGCCAGCGGACAAATCGCTGATTCTATAGTAGACCCTCGAGTAGACCTACATGTATGTTTTTATTTTTTTCAGACAGAAATCAATTTTAACATCCCCACCCTGTCTACATACATGTAGTACACCACATGAATGCTGTTATCAGTAGTATGGGTGGGGTACCTGGAGGTGTTGTGTATATACATTAAATGTTTCTTAATTCACTATCAGTGTTGAAGCCATTCCCACACTGTCATATGTGGCTGGTTCTAAAATCGTTCCAGTTGTTCCTGCTGCAGTTCCAGGTACACTTCATACACCTTTGTATATCCCAGTGCACCTCTGTATATCCCAGTGCACCTCTGTACACCGTATCCCTCTATGCACCACTGTACCTTGCACTTCTGTATACTTCAGTATACCTTTGTACACTGTGCATGGTATATATTGGACCCTCTCTTCCCCTCACCTTACCTTATGTGCCTAACAATGCAATTGTCTTCTCCCATCTTTTTAGCTCCCATCACTAATGGACGCCCTGCTATGGTGAGAGCTATCACATTGTGTGTGCTCCATCACCTCATACCTTCTCTACCCCTTCAGGGTCCTCACTTCCCGGACTCTAGAGGGGCTGCCTTTGTCCCTTCCAAGTGGGTGCTGCTTACAGCCACATGCTTTGGTAATGACTGCACTCATTTTGCTGCAGGAACTACACTTCAAAAACAGTAGCAGATGGCACTGTGAACCCGATTGAGGCTGTAACCGGACCAGGTATGTAGTTGCTATAGCAATCAGCCCACCTACTTATGAAGAATGGAGGGAAAGAAGGAGAGAGTTAATATATAATAATATATATGTGTATGTACAGTACATGTTTTGTGGTGTTATGAACCATCACTGATCCAATGTTGTGTATGATAGGAACATGAAGTGGTGGTTTTGTGTGGACACCTTTGCATCACTTGGTTGGGCTGGGGATGAGTATTATTTTGTTTGCCTTCATGACGTGTACCTCATCCTGTTTACTTCCTGCACACGCCTCCACTTCCTGCCACTGGTAACCAAGGGTTACCTCGTAGGGTGGTGCCCAGGTGCTCACTACTGCACAATGAAGTGGTATGTGCTGTGGCCATCAACCAGCACACTAAGCATATCTACACAGGTGGAAAGGTGTGTGTGTGTGTGTGTGTGTGTGTGTGTGTGTGTGTGTGTGTGTGTGTGTGTGTGTGTGTGTTTGTGTGTTTGTACATACATGTAATCCTGAAAAACGTGCAAAGGGCAGCAGCGATATGGCAAGGGGCAGGGCCTGGTATCCATGGTAACCATTGCCACATTGCAGTAAGCGACCGCTGGTGGTCACACTGTATGTGCTTTCTTATTCAAAAGGGCTGCGTGAAGGTCTGGGACCTCGTCAACCACAGCGGAGGTGCTGGCAGCCATACCCTCAAGTCCCCAGTCCATACCTTAGACTGCCTTGGGGACAACTACATTCGGTCATGTAAGCTGCTCCCTGATGGAAGGACACTGATAGTGGGAGGAGAAACCAGCACACTGTACATGTGGGATCTAGTGGCTGTGAGTTGGGTGAAGGGGTTGGGTGGGCAGGAGGTAGGAGTTGAAATATATTTCATCTAACCTGACTAATAACTGGTTCAGCAATACTTGATACATGATTAATTATGTGTCCTCCCCACCCCCTTGGCTATTTCAGGGTATTCCCCAAATCAAGGCTCAGCTTCCCTCCAGTGCTACAGCTTGTTACGCGTTAGCAGTCAGTGCAGATGGGAAGGTATGTCACATGATCATATTGGCAGGTCATATGAGCTGATCATGTGATCTGGTTATATTCTATATGTGTATAGTAGCTCCAGTACATGTATGTGCATGTTCCACAATCAAGAAAAATCATTATTTATATTAACCACACAGTTAATTGCTGCTAAATGTTATAATATTTTGGGCAGAAATGTGAATGTAAACAAACTAATTGTTTGATGAACTAAAATTATAATTAAGTAACATGAATTCCCGACAACATCAAGCAGCTTTATTCCCCACGATGCATAATGGCTAACCAGTTTAGCATTTTTAAGAAGTGGGATACCTATATTCATTTGATAGCTAGTTTTGAACCTTTGTGCATGACTAGGTAAACTTATGCATATTGTCAGAGTTCAATGGCGCACTGGGAAATTGTGCCGAAGTAGTTGGAAAGTAAGGAAAAAAATTACAAATCACTGCCATTGGTTCCAAATAAGATTTCCACATAAAATGGAGTGATCGCACATGAACAGAAGAGACAGGGTGGGCGGATAGCAGTACCTGGTTCTGCTAAGGCTAAGCAAGGGGGGAGGAAGCCAAAGAGATACACCAAACTGGTTAGGTTTAACTTTAGGCGGTTCACAGGGGGATTAAAGGTTAATTAGCTACTTCCATTTACAATGTTAATAAATTAATATATTTTTAATTTTGCACTGTACTTAATTTAGCAAGGTTTGAGATTTTTCTTTAACCGTTACAGATGACAATAAATTAGTTCACCAGCATGTGTTCTTGTATGCTATTAAAATTACCAGTTAATTAATTGTGGTTAATTTACAAATGATTTTCTCGTTTACTGTGGATGTACATATACATGTACTTGCTCATGGTCAGGTGTGTGAAGACTGGCTACACAAAAGTATTTAAGTGGCTGCCAAAGGAAACATTTATTCAGGATTCATAATGTCCAATACACTTAACATTTTAATAATTGTATAAATTATATGTTGTTTCTATGACAACGGTTACGCGAGGTGAAATGATTGAGTTGAACGTTACAATTGAAAACCCAGATGGTTAAAAAATCGTTTTTTGCATGTTTCTGCAGTTCTTCTTCTAGAATACCTATATTTAACCACTATACTAGGCACATAGGAAACGCTTTGAGCGCTTGCGGACAACATCAGAACTGCGAAAAATTAAGCACAAAATGCACCATTTTCGTTAGACACAATAGTTATGAAATAGACAATATATGACTTTTTTTAACCACCCAGGTTTTGTGAAAACACAAAGAAATGCCCCCATATTTTGAAGCGCGATGCAATAGTTGCTATGACAACTATCAATGAAATTAATTTGCGGGATCATTGAACAAAGATTTGGTACTTGTATAAAGAAAATAGCTACAAGAAGCATCCATACAGAAAAACTGCATCTTGTAATGTTTGAATTTTCTAATTCCAAATATAGGTGTAGCCAGTCTTAGCATACCTGAGTGTGTGCATGTTAATTTGTGCATTTGTACATGTTATTTGATAATCTAGATCATCTTTTGTTCATATGTGTGTGTGCTGTGTTATGAGCACACTGCTAGTGCACATGTCATGTCATGTCCACACCTTATGCTGCAGAAGTGCTTCAGTTGCTGTAATGATGGCACCATTGCAGTCTGGGACCTGCACAATCAGCAGCTCATCCAGCAGCTAGCAGGACACAGTGATGGTGCCAGCTGTATCGACATCTCTCCCGATGGCCTTAAGCTGTGGACCGGGAGCCTTGATACCACTGTGAGGTGCTGGGACCTTCGAGAGGTGAGGGTGTGGTTTGGGTTGCCTAGACTACAGATACAGGTACTTGTGTTGTAATGAACAGTTTGACCACAGCTCACAATACAAACATATACGTCAACTTACATGTACATGTATCATGGGGCGTTATTGTGTACACATTGTGCTGTATAGGGAGGAGTACATGTCTTTTTTTAATCTGTATCATTGTGTGTTACATGTATATCTTAGATCTATGGGTATTTATTTTTGTATGTAGTGTAATAAGGTCACATTAGTAATTGTGGAACTTGAAGGAACATTTATGATTTGGGTGTCATGTGATGGAGGTGTGGTCATATGGAGGCAGATGTGTCATGTGATGGAGGTGTGGTCATATGGAGGCAGATGTGCCATGAGGTGTTGGATGTGATCCTTGTGGCCTGATGCCCTGCTGTGCCTTCTCCTGTGCAGGGAAGACAAGTGCAACAGCACGACTTCAATTCACAGATATTCTCTCTAGGATACTCTCCATCTGGTGACTGGTTGGCTGTTGGGTAAGTACAGTGACCTGTGTGTGCACATGTGACCCTCACATGTGCACAATAACACATGTACAGTGTTATATGCACCCATGTACTTGTACTTACATTGTGAAGTTATCTACACCTTTACATGTTATGCATTTTATATATTGTGAGGTATATTCACCCATGTACAAATTAATAATAACATAAATATTATAATCACTTGCATAAATATATACATCCCCCCCTCCCCACACACACACAGTATGGAAAGTAGCAATGTGGAAGTGTTGCATGTTTCTGGTCCAGAGAAGTTCCAGCTTCGTCTCCATGAGTCCTGTGTGCTGTCCCTGAAGTTTGCTCACAGTGGCAAATGGTTCACCACAACTGGGAAGGATAACCTGATCAACACCTGTGTCACCCCTCACGGAGCCAATATCATACAGGTACAGGTGTATAGTGGGTAGAGGGGAGGGGGAGTGGTGGGAGAGAGAGGGGAAAGTGTCATGGCCCGTGGTCGTTTTGCAGGGCTTATATGAATGAATGGACAAGAATTTTGATAATTGGCAGGGCATATGCGATTATATAATCCTAGACAACTTCCAGACATAAAGAGTTCAGCATTTAGCATTGTTGCGCGCGATGAATGGGTGCTATCCATCGATACACAAACCATGGATATTACCGTTTGTGCATGATCGCGCAATCATCAATGGATCGCGCAATCATCAATCGCAAGCGAAAACTATAGATTTTGTGATCAATTGATTGCAAGTAAACAGCAATGCAAGAATGCAATTTTGCGGTCAATGGATCACTTTGCATTTATGTTGTATGGATCCGCTATCTAAAGGCCAGAAGTGTTGCCAAAATATATAGTGGTACTTTTAATTCAATATCAGCCATTGGCAGGGCAAGCATATTATCTGGCCACCCTGATAGAGTTAATATAAGCCCTGGTTTGTCACATTGCCCATCACTGAATGTGCAGCAAAGGGACAAAAAAATGATTTGTATGAACAGGCCAAGGTCTGGTACAGTACCCAAAGAAGGGTAACCCACCAGACCTGAGGGGGATAGGTTAATGTGCTGCCATGTTGTTGGACTGGTTCCCAGACCTTTACACTTCACTTGTGAATTACAGATAAAATATTGCTATTTGCATGTAGGCTGTAAAATAGTAAACTGCAAATCATAGTGTGGTAACATTAGTATACATTATTCTGGGATTACATCACCTTCTGTAACACCCACCTCATTTCTTGTCTTGTGTTGCTTTATTCACTCATTTAGCTCAGCGAATCAAGTTCTGTGCTGAGCTGTGATATCTCTGCTGATGACACATTCATTGTCACTGGGTCTGGGGACAAGAAGGCTACTGTCTATGAAGTAGTCTTTTAATATGTAAGAATATGTTGCTGTAGGCCGTACAACTAGTTGAAAGTGTGTGTGTGTGTGTGTGTGTGTGTGTGTGTGTGTGTGTGTTTATATTGTGCATTGTATTATGTTGTGCAACAAAAACACTTTCCCTCCATTTCTTCCTTTCCAATACAGTCATTGATTAAAGTCCATTTCCTAGTAGAGGGCAAACCGCTTACCTGTGTTGTTGACTTGAGCTCACAGCAGCACTAACCAGGTCTGAGGGCATTAATTGGAACTGCTGGCGCCCTCACCACTGGTTATGTATTCTCTCTCATCTTCTATTGATGCAATGTTTTTGTGTTTTTTTTTTGACTCTTTTTTTTTTTTTTTTCAATCTACTGTTTCTGGTTTTGAATTTTGCACCATTTCTTTCTACTCGATCAACGACATATACTGTGCTTGGGGGCGGGGCAGATTAATTGGCGTAATTGATTATACCATAGATATTGAAGTAAGGGGATTGGAAACGGGTCAATGAATCTAATTAATCACGTACAGTCCGCATTACGCTTGTAGAATTAGATTTCATAACGTAAGTACCAGCAGCATATGGTATAGGGATCGTACAATTGTTCCTATATGGACAAGCCAGAATGTTGTTAACCAATTAAAACTCTGCATAATATAATAATAATGTGCTTACCTGAAGAATCAAAAAATTTCCCATTTCTATGCTTTAAAAGGTTATGGTACTTTGTATCAGGATGGCCTCTGCAAACCTTGGCTTTCTCAAGTGTAGGTATCAGTGATAGCAAATCTTGAGGATATGTGGCAAGGTTCCAATAATGGGGTGATCAACTTGGCTGATTGGTTTGTCATGCAGCCATACATTCCATGTACACCCCTCTTCTATCCGGACAGAACACTTCACAGCAGCAATTGTTGTAGGGTGACACACTGGTTTACATAGGGTTATGACAGGTGGATCTTCTAAATCAGGTGTGACGTTAACCCAGCCCATTGAAACGTATGTAGGAAGGTTGGACTGTAATTGACAGAAGCTTGTATTAACAGCTGGCGGGATAATGCTTGAGGTAGTTATCTTTGCGAGTGGCTTAGAGACAAGCAAAGCCTTTGTTTTCCTGTCATACTTCCAGTCATACTTTCTCCTACGCAATCGTGATGTCCTACCCATTGCTTAAAAAATAATCAAAAATCGATAATAATTTTAAGCGCCCCTCTACTTTGCTTCGTTACCTCCCCAAATGCGATACGGGGAATGGGAAAATGACAGTCAATAGGCACGTAGCACACTGTGCAGGTCTAAACTATGAAACGTTTAGCGCGCCAGCGCCTGTAGATTCGTAGAAAAAGGTACAGTGCCAACGTAACTCGATTTAAGCTTCTTACGTACTAGAAAGGTGGTTGCTAACAAAAGAACGGTCCTACATACACCAAATTAAAGAAAGGCATACAGATATGACCTACCAACGACGTAGTAGTACCAGAATCGCGCTGGGATGAACTGGTCAAAAATAAAAGGTACAGTCCGTAACCGAGTCGCGTAAGGTACTAGAAAATCGCGTTCAGCAAGCAAACAATAAGAACAAAGAGCCGTGCCAGTTAAAGAATGGCTTACAGACACGTAGGAAGATGTAAATATGACGATTTAGGACGAAAACAAATCACACAGTAGCAGCAGTTTTCAAGTCTTTGTTGGTTTAAGCGTATTAATAACCGTGTCGAGGAGTGTACACGTACAATCATGCGCTCACGTGATGCGTTTCCAATCCCCTTACTTAAATATCTATGATTATACATGTAGGTAATTGAGTGGAATAAATATTCGTCCATGGACCGGTATAATACCGTTGGAATCAGAATGATATAACTCATGTTCAGTTTTGTTAATTTGCATACCGTATACCATGGATGCTCAGCTTAATGACTTATACCATTACTACTGATGGACAAACTACGCATGCGCGCACAGCAGCTATACTAGCTAAAGCTTAATCAACTAAAATCAATCAAAGAAATATAGTGTAATTAAACTTCAAATTAACAAAAACTAAATCTTGGCAAAACGCACGTAGTTTTAACTTTATAGGCATACTAAAACTATATTATTTTAAACCTGGTATCTTATAAAGACCACTCGTTTCAAGTTAACAAAATTAATCAATGTTGGGTGGTTTTAAAAGCTGCAAACTCTAGTGCAGGAAGTTCTATTTATGAGTTCCATTGCGACTTCTGGTCCTCGCATGAAATGAATGGTGTATAAAACTTTCAATGTTGCACTAAACATTAGGCTTTACTTTTCATTTGCTTTGGAGATCGTTCAACCATTGCCAAGTCAAATAATGTTACATTTTAAAAACATTTATGAAACCATTCACAAGAGTGGGGGTTGGAAGCAAAGTTCTCAAAATAGATGCAACATTGCCGAACAAAAAACGTTTGCAGGATGTATGCCAGAGAGCTTTGTCACCAGTGGTGTACGCAATGCAGCGATCCAAGTCTGAAAATGGAGCGAGGGCCACAGACTCCAGTACATGTAGATTTGAAGGTAACTGGTATGTATGGTCTCACACTATGTAAAAAAGGTTGTTATACGCTGCGTCCTGTTGCGCATAGGCTGAGCTTGATAGATGGGAAGGGGCAAAGGTGTTGGAATTTTTAACAACAATTATTGGAATGCTATAAACGAGTGTTTAGTGTGGGGATTATGGCAGATCATGAGCACCAGCTGCAGGTATGCATCTCCATCACAACACAAGCTATTTGGTGTCCTCATGCAATATACTAAACAGTCTGGTTGTTGCAATTTGGCCCGAAATGGTGTTAGTCATGGCAATATCAATATATGATTTCTTTATATGCAGTGCAATAATTAAGATGTTGAGAAAATTATCAGGTGCATGTATGTAGAGAAAAAAAGTGTTGTTGTTCTAATAAGCAACACCCAATTGATATTGGCAAACCACCTGTACATATACTGAGTTCACTTGTACTCCTACAAGGGGGGTCTGTCCAGCTGTTAAAAAATAACTACCTCCAGTGTATGCGCCTCACCCTAACAGGGGAGGTATGTGGGTGGGGCATTACACATATGCATGGGGGTGGGGCTGGAGATATGGGGGTGGGCATGACATATAGGGGTGGGGCTGGAGACATTAGGAGATCTAGATGTAGGAGTTGAAATAAATTAATTTAACCTGGCAAATAACTTGTTAATCAATACTTGATAAAACGATTAACGATACTTGTAAATTTGTCCCTTCACAGGCAATTTACTTATGTGTCCTCCTCCCCCCCCCCCCCACCCCCTTGGCTATTTCAGGGTATTCCCCAAATGAAGGCTCAGCTGCTACAGCTGTTACGCGTTAGCAGTCAGTGCAGATGGGAAGGTATGTCACATGATCATATTGGCAGGTCATGTGAGCTGATCATGTAATCTGGTTATGTTCTATACATGCCATGTACACAGGATGTTCCACAATCAAGAAAAATTAACTGAAAACAATTAATCTAATAGCATGAGGAAAAATGCTAATGTAAACAAACGAAATATTGGATGAACTAAAATTATAATTAAGTAACATGTATTAATAATTTCCAACAACAGTATATTAAAACATTAAACTTAATAGATATCCAAAAGCTCCAAGGTTTATTAAGATTTTAATAATTTCAACATATTAAATTCAGACCACAAAAGCAAGATACATTATTTCAAATTATGACTTCAGCAAACTGATACGCATAGCCCACATGCGCAGTTTTAATACACAAATAATGGTAAAAATAATAAAAATAATAAAAAGCAATACATCAAAGCTCATTTATGCACATACTAACTATTCACTCATACACGTAAATGTATGTGTCTATAAATGTGTACATATAAATGTATGTAAATGTATCTGTCTATAAATGCTACAACGAAGTATTTTCTCAACACTACTATCTTTAGTTCAATGACCATTATCAACTGTATAATCACTTGCTGCTTGCATGGGATTTTCGTACCACTCTCCTTAGTGCCCACAGGAGCATAATCCAGGGCGTGGTCACTCCCATGATCATAGCCAGGGCAATAAGCACCTCTTCTATTATAGTATTTGTAGATTCTTCTGTGTTGAAAAATAGCCCACGAGCCACAAAGGCACCGATTATTGCCAAGACAACCGAGTATTCAATGACCGCTAGTAAAATGTATGCAGTGATACGAAAACAGAGCGTAGTGATCCCGTCTGCCACGAGCAACTTGAGAAAGATCAAGAACGTGAAACCGTTAAAAGCTAGGAACAATATGCCAGCAACTTCTGCTATAGCCATAGGGAACTCCAAGGTTATCTCATAGCATGTTAATGAACTAGCTAGATCTTGATTTGAAAGACAATAGCAATCAGTATCAAAATATGTGCCATTTTTAAAGAAGCAATCCAAATCATCATTACAGCCTGACGTTTGTTTTAGAATAAATACGTCCCAGAAAACGACGAGGGCGAGAGAAGTAACATTCGCTACATACACACTCAAAATAGTCATAGCCCATTTGCTACGAAGAATTTCATCAGTGTCAATCATTGAACTAGTACAGTGGTTAGCTTCTGTACTGTGATTGGTGTGTACTGCGGTTGCAATAGGGACTGTAGTATTTTCATTCATTCTTATATTCCCTCCTGCAGTAGAATATTTGATACTACTCACTTCCTTTTCGGACTCAAGCTCCAGGTCTAGAATCCCTTCTCTATGGTGTAGCATGTTGAAGAAGCTCTCCAACATGTAGGCAATCATCTTTCTGTCCGCATCTCGAAATCGCTTTGCAAAATTCCATTCTTTCCTCCACAATAGCAGCCTCATTAGCGTAAGAATAATTGCCACCGAGTAACAGAATGCAACAATGGTATATATTGGCACCAAAAAGATATCATCATATGTTCTTTTTGAAAAAGTTGGTTCGTAGTAATCACAGCCATATGTATCGTAAGAGTATGTATCGTTAGCAGTGTTGTCCATCTTCGGTATCTATAAATACAGGTAGACAACCACGTCATATACTGGTAAACAAACCGAGTCATGAAAAACAAACAGTTTAAATGTGCTAAACAAAAGTTTCTAAAATTGCATACGGCATCTTTGAAAACAGTGATTTATCTGTCATGATGTAGCACGACAAGGACCACAAAAGGGTCATGACGAAAGTAACATGCGCACTGTTTCGTTTATTTATTTGTTAGTCTGGGGACCCGACTAATGGCAGTACAGCCATCATGCACGCAGTCGGGTCCCCAGACTAGCTAGTTGTATCAAAAATTAATAATGCATGTATTCTTTCCGGCCGACCTTGCTGCCTGTTTATGTCTCCGTAGAACACATTTTTAAAATCAATCTACTGCATTTGCATACATGTAGTTCTTCTCGCTTTGCCGGTAAAAGGACAGAAACGATTAAGAAAAGTTCATTGTTTCTGGAGATTATCAATATAAGTCATTCACATCATCATTTTTCATCAATAACCTCTATTGTACAGTTCTAATCATAACAATATATTATTCTGGCTTCAGCAGCTGTGGCTACAGCTCTAGCTTCCCTTGTGGCATCAGAGATGTATGAGGCTGTGAAGGTGTCCACACAAGTAAAGTCCCAAACAAGACACTGGCCAGACTTCCATGGGGCAATGGAATAACCGTCAGGTCACTTACCATCTGATCTGCATAGGCCAATGGGCTGCTGTAGTGACCTATGTACGATGGCATTGATAGCAGCATGCCTCGAAAAACGACCTTGGCTTTTGATGCAGCTGAGCCCGTGAGTAGCAAGGGCATCTCTGATGCCACAAGAGGAGCTAGAGCTGTAGCCACAGCTGCTGAAGCCAGGAAGAAGGAGAAATATGCTCTGCTGTCCAAATCACACCATTTTGTACCAATTGCAATTGAGACCTCAGGTGCCCTTGGCCCTGATGCTCTCAGTTTGCTCACAGATATCAGCAGGCATCAGCAGAGCATGACACATGATCACCGGTCCCTCCCATTCCTTCTCCAGAGAGTGTCCATTGCACTACAGCACGGCAATGCTGCCTCTGTATTGGGCACCATGCACACGTATAGCATGAAATTTATACTTGTATACATGTAGTATAACCCTGTGTATCCAGTACCATATATATATAATTATAATTATAAATAAATTTTATATATAATAATAACCTTTTAAAAAAAATGTAAAACATAAAAGCAAAACTTTACCTATCGATTCGCTCTGTTCGTTAATTTTTATGCCATCCATTACGGAGATATCAATACATTTGAACAACCACGTTTTCCCGCTTGGTAGGGTATATTTAACAAGTTAGTACAGTCAGGGGCGGATCCAGGGGTGGAGTATGGGGAGTGGTAACATGACATGTTGTCACGTCATAAGTCCATAAACATACTACTACCGCCTAGCTATTTGATTCTTCCAAGAATGGTACTTTTAATGGGGAGTTTGGGTACCCATGCAGATGTGTACAAGGTTTCCTGTTACAATAGAAAATGATAATTATTATTGATTAGGAATATATATTGTTTTTGTAGCGGTTTTCGAGGGGAAAAAAATTTCCTGCAATATATGTGATAGGTGAAACTGAAACACGTGCATTTACACGTACATTTGCAGAACTAAGGTACTTTATGATCAAGATCCACCCTAGTACAGCTGCGTGCATGTAGAACTGCATGGGGCTGGGAAAATACCTTACAAATGTCGATGTACTCACGCGAATCTAGAGCACCCCTAAGTGTGCACCTTGTCACATGTATGTTAATAACTACAGCTATATAGATTGTGCGTTGCACTTTGCAAGCAAAACAAAACACAGGAGTATTTTAAGATTGTCTGAAATATGCCGCCGTACTTTCAAAAAGCTAAAAACTGTTTGTTGAAGCACGCGCGAACCATGTGGCTATTGCTTTTTTAATAGCTCTTATATCTTTTCATTCATTTTATAAGGTTTTGCTTGATTGTAACCAATTCACATGCAAGACTAGACTTAGTGTCTGACTTATTAACTCGTGCGGGAAAAATCAGGCGCACTCAGAACGACTTTATAGTGAGGCAATTTTATTCAATGTAATCGTACAATACTAAATCCACCTTAGAGTGACTCGCGCCATACGATGATGAATTTGACCTGGTTCGAGCATCAAGCTTGTGTCTAAGGGGATCTATAGGAGTAGTGCGTGGACCGTAGGCTTTGACGATGGGGATAGGCTTTAGCATTTTCTTGTCTTTCTTTGAATGTTATGTTTGTACTGTGTAGATATGTACTTATATTGTGATTTCTTACGCCAAAGGCAATAATACAAATACTACATCATATAAAAAAGACGATGAATTGATTAACGGAAGTTCTCCATATCCCGCTGATAGATGAAATTCGCCGAAACAAATGTTTCCTCTAAAATTAAACCGATAATCAACAGCTAGAATGTGTGTAGATAAACAAAGACTAAGGTTGTTGACATGGATTGCGCATAATGTACCCTGCCTGGCATGTCCTCATTGCAAGGGCAAGACAAATAAAAGTAATTAGCCCTTAGTTTGGTTATGGCTCTGTTCACATTTGAAGATTTTCAAATCTAAATCTATCATTAGCTTACCTCGACAATTGAGACACTACGTTTATAAAGAGTCGTAGACAAGTATATAAAGCTGGGGGCTAAGTTATTAAGTACTATTATAGCATGCTATCTGACAATCTGTAGAATTGTACTTGAGTAGAGGATACCATCGTCTGCGATCTCTTTGTGTAATAAAATTAGTGCAGTTATTCTGAAGAAAAGCAATAACTTAGCGCTCAAGCTGGGGAGGGAATGTGGGGACTCATTTCAGATCTTTAGAAAGCCAATCAGTAATGTAAATATTGCGGATATAAAAAAAAAAAAAACAAAAAAACGTCGTACAGCTAGGGTAGGTACATGTAGCTATTAAAAATACTTGTGTATACGTTGTTTATAAGGTATGACGTAGTTATAAGCGGATCTGCATAGGTCGGAGATACCAGGAAGAAAAAAAAAAACAACGTGCAACCGACACTGGCCCTGTGTATATGTCTATATACGCTAAACTACTCCTGATAATAACCTTAATTGTGGGTAGCAGTTAGAACGAAGTATTCGATCCTTGATTTATGTTTTAGTCTGAATTCGAAGCGATGAATCTTTTGCGTACAACGCGCGTGCTTAAAATTCGAGTGCACTAACTTGAAGTACCGTGTAAGCTAAGGGAAATAACTTCACAATTCGGAATAACTCCATCGCCAATATAAATCTGGCATGGGGGGGGGGGGGGGGGGGGGGGGGGGGGGGGGGTTACATGCATGCGTTCATGCACACAACTGCACAAGATTAAGTCAATGCAATTACTTTCTAAATTTGTACTTAGCTTACCTCGATTAGAAATAGTCAATTGGAAAGTTGTCATGCAAACTATACCGAAATGGAAACGCAATACGTTTATAAATATTCCGCCCGGAGATGGCCGAACAGGAAGGCTACGTGTACTTTCGGCAACCTCATTGTGTGACTATACAAACCACTCTCACGTGAAACATACATGTCTATATGGGATAACGTTTCTGACCATCTGCGTTTTAAGAATTTAATTATTGAAGTCTAACCTTGTTGAACAGCTAATTAGTTTAAATGCGTTACAGGTTAGTAGAACAATAAATGTTCTAGTTGTACATTTACATCAGTACACGAAGTAACGATATATTGCCTGACAAATACGGTATCATATATGATTTATTCTGCAATATGGCAAAATGTTGCACCATCATTTTGGTCCCTCGTATACATGTACATGTACCTATCTCGTACAACGCGAAGTCGACCAAACCTTTCACCATTATATGTTTTAGCTTGTATGCCTAGTCTTTGAAAGTATACATCAACCTGAGCGTTAATTAGTGTCTAAGAATAAAGCTCTGATTGGCATTTTTTTTGGTTTAACGTTTACATATAAGAATATACAGTATACTCTCGATGCTATCGCGGGATCCGGACAAGTGCGAGGGGCAATAGTAGCGAGGTCTATTGACATAGGTGTGCATGGGAAGTAATCTAATTTGGCAAGTATACAGCGAGTGATAAAATCGTAGCAGTATCGCTGATCTGCATGATCTTGAATCCAGTTACTCACTATTAATATAAGCACCAATTGTGCAGCTGTCTCGTACCCAGACCCAAACATACGTAAGCATTATCGCTTACAGTATAATACTGCGTACATGGGTCACCGTCTGGCCAACAAGTCGAAGGGTTAAGGAACTATAGGAAGTTGTTCTGCATGGTCAGTGGCGGATACAAGGGGGGGGGGGGGGGGGGGGGGGGGGGGTGGTGTCCGGACCCCCCCCCCCTCAGACCCGATTATGAATAAAATTAAGTATCAATACTATTAATGAATGCAATTAACAACATCCCACGTGATATAGCGTATCATCCTGATGGCAAGCAATCTGTTCACTCACCTCATTCGGCAAGTATCTTGAGTTACTTTTCCAAGAAAGCAAAAGGTAATTATGTAATGCGCTAAAAGATTCAGGCCTACGCGTACAGGAATCACGCACCCGCCCGTTCAACTACTGTACTTTTAAGTTTAATTATGGGTATTCTATAGTCCCACTGACCAGTTATCACACAGGCCACTTCTTGTATCGAGCCCAAAACGGACAACAACCATCAGTTCAATCAAATGTGAAATGCGGATAAATACGTTCTGTTCCATTCCACTCCCCCCCCCCCCCCCAACCATTATTGGCCGCCATTTTTTAGTCTTTCGCCCCAGTTTAAGGCTTGATAGATAGTCTGTGTCGCTAAGAGCGCGACCCCCAAAAGCTTCCGCGCTTCGCGCAGGAGGGGGCGCATCCCCCTCCCGCACCCTCCCCCTATTGATTATTCATGTCGGACCCCCCCCCCCCCCCCCCCCTTCCAGATTTCCTGTATCCGGTGCGCCAGAATGTTGGCGCTACAATCAGAATTGAGAGCTCGCGTTACGTCACGGTAATTAGATTCCAATAGCATTCCACACTACAGTGCATAACATGCTAGTTGATGATAAATTTTTTTGCATCACTTTTACATTTGAGTGGACTTTTTAACAACATGGTTTGGGATATCCAAAATCTAATTACAGAATATTGTTTATGCATCATCTGGCATTAAAAGTACAAAGCCACAACTGCTCACGTGACTTCCTCATTGCATAGCGTTTCATTTTCAGTAACTACCCTAAATAAGTAGTTTTTAAGGGATTTCTCCACCGTTACATACTGAATTGCGCTGAAATTTGGTGTGTAAGTGTAGCATGGTCCCTTATAAAAAACTGCCGTGTTCGATTTCGAATGCGGGAAACAGTTTCGGTATTGGCATCCTTTAAGGACAGATTTTAGAGGGAATTGTGCTTAGTATGGAGTTTCGTTGCGTGCGCGATCTGAGGTCCCAGGATCAGCTAGTAGATAGTAAAATGATGGTTGAATCCAAGGCAGTTGCATTCGTGACTTTACTGATGGTTTGGCAGCGAATAGAAAGCCTCTAAGTCGGAGGATGAAAAAAAGTCGGCCATATACAATGAATAACATTATAAAGTTGACGTCATTGTATGTTGTGGGAGTGGTGATCAAGTCGACAACGGTTCTTTTGCACTTCAGAGGTGCCTAAATAGGTGATGATGCATTCCTACATCTGATTTATCGTTCGCTTGTGGTCTCCAGCAGGGTTTGGTTCTGAAAAGAACGCTACCACTCCCACTTTTCAGCCAATGACGTCAACTCTATAATGTTATTCATTGTATATGGCCGACTTTTTTTCATCCTCCGACTTAGAGGCTTTCTATTCGCTGCCAAACCATCAGTAAAGTCACGAGTGCAACTGCCTTGGATTCAACCATCATTTTACTATCTACTAGCTGATCCTGGGACCTCAGATCGCGCACGCAACGAAACTCCATACTAAGCACAATTCTCTCTAAAATCTGTCCTTAAAGGATGCCAATACCGAAACTGTTTCCCGCATTCAAAATCGGACACGGCAGTTTTCGATAAGGGGCCATGCTACACTTACACACCGAATTTCAGCGCAATCCAGCATGTAACGGTGGAGAAATCCCTTAAAAACTACTTATTTAAGGTAGTTACTGAAAATGAAACGCTATGCAATGAGGAAGTTACATGAGCAGTTGTGGTTTTGTACTTTTAATGCCAGATGATGCATAAACAATATTCTGTAATTAGATTTTGGATATCCCAAACCATGTTGTTAAAAAGTCCACTCAAATGTAAAAGTGATGCAAAAAATTTTATCATCAACTAGCATGTTATGCACTGTACAGAGAGGAGCCTGGTGCTTGATCGTGAGTGCGCGGCTAAGGTTGTGATATATGGATATGTGTCTAAAACGATCGAAGGTAAAGCCATTTCAGTAGGAAAGGGCTCATTACGAAGTACGTCTAAAATCTGTCGTGAATCTCTTTCCAGCCCATCGCGTTCACCACTCTGAGAGTATCGTTGCGGTGGTAGCCTTGTAGCTTGAGCACACTAAAACCATAATGCTAAAACAAACCTCACGTTTTACCATGATGATGTAGCCAGTATGTATAAAAGCTTACGTACGTTTGGGTCTGGGTACGAGACTACACAAACAGGTTGGTATTGTCGCCATTTGAAAACACGAAATAAAAGCCAGCATCATTTTTCTATTTACATTGCTTACCTCATGCTACAGTTTCGTTGCCACGGCGCGTTATAGCTCGTGAAAGCGGGTAACTTGCGATGTACCTCTCCTGTTGGAAGCGACGTTCCCAACCGATAGAAAGTTGAAATCATAGCTGAATCTTGATGTGAAAGGATATAAATTCAGCGTACTTTATTATCTACAGGTCAGCATTCGTTGGTTCACCATTGCACTGGTGTGGGCCATACTCACAAGCCTTAATGTCCTTCCTACAGGTTTGACACTGAAGTGCTTGTCCATCAGCAGTGTCTGGGTCAATAAGTGGTGCTGCCGTTAGCTGTGGTGCAGTTAGGGGAGTGTCCATGAAGCAGCATGGACACTTGACCCCACTACAATTGAACACCTTGAACCACTCGACCATGCAGGCAGTGCACACAAGTGCCGTACATGGAAGCTCCAGAGGCTGGTGTAAAATCCTCAGGCATACGTGTATGGGACACTGTAGTTGCTCCAGGATTGCTGGATTGTTGGAGCTGGCTAGTAAGTGGTCATCCAGTAAGGATTCAATGGGAGGGGCTATTGCATGAATGCGTGCAAAGAAGCATAGGAACATAATGAAGATTGGGGGGCCCAAAGGGTTTGTCCAATATAAATTCAGCGTACTTAATATACATATTGCTATTGCCCAAGATTGGGGGGGGGGGGGGGGGGCAAAGGCCCCCTCTGCCCCTGCGGTTCATATGCCTATGCTGCAATGATCTTCTGTAGGCTTTGTTTTGCTGGACCAAAGTTCGCCAAAAAAACACATGTATAAGGAGGTACGAACATTACAGCTTTATTGGCTTATACCGTATTGTCTTTTTATAAACCTAGTGTCCAACCGCAAACAGCCATGATACATCGATGACATCATGCTGTACGAATGCTGATATCAGCAATGTTTAATAACGCTGATCGCATGATGTGACTTATCCAACCAGTATTCATATGCATCAACAATGATACACTATGTAACTATCTATATGAAATTTGCTGTATTATCGTCATGTAGCAGCGCTGATGCCAACAGTGACACATGCGTTGATGTCGGCCATATTTGGGGGTTGACCTTTCCATAGTATTTCTTCATTAAAATTCATACGTTCCAAATAAAAGTTTTTTTTTTTACAAATTGTACATTACAAATGTATGTACATCTAACGTTATAGTGCTCCATCTTCTACTGTCTTCTATCAGTGTTCTATCTTCAACACCACAGACTCCATTAGCACCTTCTAAATGAAGAAACAAGTTGTTAAGTGCTGCCTCACCTGACGGAGTGGTAGCAAGCTAGATGATCTCTAGAACAGTACTTGCAACACACTCACCTTCATTCCACCACAAGAAACAGTGGGTGTAGTAGCAAGCTATGGTCTGCAACAGTAGAATACATACTTTAAATACACTCAACTACTTTACACAGCAAGGAGCAGGTCTCACTTCACTGTAAAGTACACAACGTGCACACAGCATGATTTACCTGCTTGTTTCAAATCTGCAGTCTTGCACCCAGGTGCACCGCAAAACACCAATGGGCATGTCAAGGACACCATTAAATCCATACAAACCCGATGATGTAGGTTTTCCGCATCTGAAACGCAAAGGTTTTCATAAAGAGACGCATAGTACATACAGAATCATAGTACAATACTTACGTTGCTAACAAAACTATGGCCGTTCAACACATAAGCCCATACGAACCTTTGGCACGTTTCCAAACTCAACGCTTTCACAGTGCACTCGATTGTAATAACCTGGACCACATGTACAGGCTGCAATCGATACAACCCTGAGACAAGACCTGGACAAAACGTACCTGTGTATCACCATCACATATACCCAAAAAAAATGTAACATGTACATATACACAAGAATGTACTTACCATCGCACGAAACCTTCTACACTACTCCAAACGCTATCATCAGAAACTTGCCAAGCCTGAAGCATCACACTCATTCTTTTGACTGCGGGTACAAAAATTATTAAAACATTTTTTCTTTAATGAATATGTTTGTAAGCATTTTTCTTTACGTCCAAGTCCTTGACTTCTACAGCTACTTAATGGGATCCAAGGTCCCATGAAATCATTACTTGATTAGCTATGGACTGCAATTCAACCTGGTGGGATATAACTCTTCTAGTGCAAGGTAGTTAGTCGGCTTGCCTTTAGGAACACATAGCTGGTGAGTGACTAACAAATATAGCAGCACTGATTTAATATAATTATATAAGACCAAATGCATTGTAACAATACAAAGGAGAAGACCAATTATGTTTGAATTGTAAAGCCTTATGCTGGATTTCTTCCCTCTCATGAGTCTGTGCCACAATCTCCTCCAAAATAGTACAGTTACCGGAGCATTCATGTACAATGGAAATTGAACACCTGATGTTTAGTGCTGAGGTAGTGAAGATACAGTTACTTAGATTGAGTAGAGGGCAGTTGTGGTCATTTTTAAGATGGGTCCATAAACGGATGCCATATGCTCTCAAATCCTTGAACCACACACAAAGCAGCCCCAGTGCTGCCTGAGAGTGTGCAAACAGCCATTCATAGTCCATACTGCATCTATTTACACAAGGAAAATCTATTAACGTCCACATTTGTAGGATTTAGAGTACTGACCTGATTGTAAGGGGTCACCAGTTCAACAAACACACACTTGGTGTCTGATTTCTGAAAATAAATGACCACCATAAATAACTCTCTTATTCACACCTCGCCTGTAAACATAAACACAACATACAGGGACATACATGTAGTAGTAAGATATGTAGTTATACTGTTAACAGTGCATCAGAAGAGCTATAAATTCCGTAGCCGGGGGGCAATATCTAGGGGGTATGGGAAAATGCTGTAAACTCCCATATTGAGGTTTGGGGTAGAGCCCCAGAAGCTCTGCACAGTACACAATTTGGTTTCTTATCCAGAAGTGCAACAAAAGGACACATGAGTGTAATCCAGGTCTTGAGGGGGTTTCGTTCGGTTTGATGTGGGAGGAGAGTGTAGGGTGAGCACTTTAAGCTTCACCAACAGTGTTTGGGGTGGAGCTCTAAAAGCACTACAGCTTAAGTAATGAAAGCTTTGAAAAAACAGGGAGGAAATGCCCAAAGTCCCCCCTCATCCTCATGGATCTGCTGATGTCTTCACCCACTAGTATATGGATGTGTACATACATTCACATACCATCCTTGGTGCTCAATTTGGTAAATACCCTTATTGCTATTGAGCTTTTCAGTTGGAAAGTCACAAAGGGTGTGTTGAATAAAAGATGACTGAAAAATTCTTCTTAGTCCGCCACCACACCTACATGTATTATGATAAATATAAACTTGCAGGATATATATACCTATATACGTACCTTATCTCATCATTGAGATATCCATCATGGCATTTGTAGTGTAATTGTTCAAGCACTGCAAAGTGTTTGGTGATATCCCGGCTAGGTGCAAGCCTGTTGCTATAAATGTTACAGCCTCGAACCTTTGAGTTAAATGATTCGCAGCTGTGATAAATCAGTCATCTTTTGGATATCATCAATTCATGGATAGAATTTACTGTTTAGCACTAAATGCAGACGAGCGACCAAATGCTAAAGAATCAGGTGCACCTTCTGCTTTTGCAATGATTCTGGCATATACAGAGCTCTACATCACTGACAAATGTTTGGCACAGTTCTTGATAATGATCTTCCAATGCAGGGGTAAACATATTGCAGTATGCCAGCTGAAATACCTATACTATTATTACAAACACATTTAGTTGGAAGTGTCTATATTACCTTGGACAAACTCAGCATCACCTTTTCTGCCCTTCATTCAAATAAGGACCCATGATGAATGGTGCCATTTGTGCCCAGGCCTTGAAATCACGTCCAGCAAAAGATTTATAGTATGTGCAAACATTTCCATACATTTTAACTCGAAATCCATAGGTGTTCACATTTCTGTCTTGAAGACATCTTTGGCATCAGATCCTTCAACACTTATTGCATAGACCAAGCGCAATTGTGTGTAGTATGAGAAACAAACATGTCATGAAAAATGAGGTTGCATTAAAGTCATAATCTAAAGTACCCTGCTGTATGCCCTAACAATAATATTTTGTAATAAAGATATAAATCACAGGCTGACAATGGCTGTTCCTCACAGGTAAAGATTAATGGGAAGTTCCAACATTGGGTTAGGAACTTCCTTGATGCCAAATAACTTCCCCTCTCAACTCAGATTGATCTGGGCTTTCAAACCGGTAAGACTACAAAACAAAATGTGTTATCAAAAACCATAAACATTTCCAACATCACACTTACCAGACAAAATCGGCAGTATTTGTATGCAGCACTACCAAGATGATATAGAAGCTCTGCAGCTCTTGGATTGTTGCATATGATGTGTAACAATGAGGCCACTACGACAACAATTTCATTTTTCCTCTCGAGGCAGTAGCTTTCTACTATAGTATGTGACCGGGTGCTCTTCACCGTCTCCACCCACTTGTCTCAACAGAGCTCCAATATCCTGTCCGGATGCATCTGTTTGCAAAAAGGTAGGGAGAAGTCGGGAGATCTCAAAATGGGCTCACAACATAAATTGCCTTTCAGTTGGTTGTAGGCACCATCACACTCTTCAGTCCACCGCACATGATTGGGAGCGTTTTTACTCATCAAATTGGTCAACGGGGCAGCAATTTCAACATACTCTTGGATAAAGCCCAGTTAGTCCGAGGAACGTTCTTGCATTGACCTTCGTGGTGGGTACCTGAAACTGTTTCACTGAATCAACCTTGGAATGCTCAGGCCGCACGAGCCCCTCCCCTACCTCATGACCAAGGTATGAGCATCGTGACATCGGTAGTTGACACTTTTTCTGCTTCACTGTCAAATATGCTTCCCTCAGCTTCAGCAGTACTCGTCTATGGTGTGACAGGTGCTCCTGCCAACTTGGCTGAAAATGACCAAATCGTTAAGGTAGGCAGCTGCATTCCTACCAGTAGGCTGTCCATCATCCTCTGGAAGGTTGAAGGAGCTCCCTGTAATACAAAAGGCATCCTTTGGAACTGGTATAGTCCAAAGGGAGTCCTGAATGCCGTTTTTGGTTGGGCTGCCTTCTCTACTGGGACTTGCCAGTATCCCTTGGTGAGGTCTAATGTACTGATGAACCTTACTGATCATCAACACAGGGCATTGGATAAGCATCAGTCCTAGGAGCACTGTTACATGTAAGTCTACAGAAATCAATGCAAAATGCAGTGCTCCGTCTTTCTTTTTCACCAGCACTATACAGTCACTTGAGGATTTTTCTATGATGCCATACTTCTCCATCTCCTCCAGCTCCTTCTTAATGGTGTCCCGATAGGCGTGAGGTAAATGATATGGTGGTAACCTCACTGGTTTCGCGTCTCCAGTCTCGATTTTGTGTTCTAGCAACTCTGTCTTGCCCGAAAGTTTGCTCATTACATCTCCAAATTCGGCCCTTAGTGCATCCAGCTCTCCCCTCTGCTTTTGTGTTAACCATTCGTTGATCTTCGGTTCCCCAGACTCCTCCTCCTTTCACAATGGGATTTCTTCCCTGTCTTCCATTTCTCCAGCTGCTAGATACACAGTTGTAGAAGTATTCGATCCCTCTTGACATGGAATATTTGCTGCCGCTTCTTCTTGTCACTCATGTCAATTTCATATGTCACCGGTGTAACTTTGGCCTTGACATAATAAGGCCCTTGCCATATTGCCATATGCTTGTTGGCCACAGTGGGCAGCAGAACTAGCACCTGGTCTCCCTCCGTGAATTCTATCTTCCTCGCATTCTCATCATACCATCTTTTCTGCGTCATCAGTGCTTCCTTGCAGTTTTCACTTACCAGCTCCGACAGCTTTGAAAGCTTCTGCTGTACCGTCAAGACATAGGACACGACGCTTTCACCACTACGCTTGCTAGCCTTCCAGGTTTCTTTCAGGATGTCAAGTGGCCCTCTTACATGTCTTCCATACATCAATTCGAATGGGGAAAAACCTGCGGTACTTCCCAGTAGGCTTTTGAAAGCAGATACGGTAGTAGTTTGTCCTAGTCTTTCCCCTCCAGTGCAGTCTTGCGAAGATCCTTTCGACCAGACCATCTGGCTGTGGGTGGTAAGGGCTGGTTCTTATTAGTTGTATGTGCTACAGGTTGTACAGCTCCGCCAATAATTAGGACATAAAGTTTGTCCCTTGGTCCGTTAGGATTTCTCTCGGTACACCCACACGTGTGAACATAGTCACCAGCTCCTCTGCCACATGCTCGGCATCAACTGTCTTCATGGGTATTGGTTCCAGGTAGCGAGTAGCATAATTGCACACAACAAGTATGTGCTTGTTTCCTGTGCTCCGTTGCGGCAAAGGTCCACCAATATCCATGGCAATCCTCGTAAACGGCTCCTTGATTACAGGTAATGGAACTAAGGGTGCTCGAAGATTCTTCACTGCTGAATGTTTCTGGCACTGCTCACAGGTTCTGCACCATTCCACTACATCTTGATACAAAGCCGGCCAATAGAATCTTTGCAAGATTCGTTCGACTGTCTTTCTCTTTCCCAAATGCCCTGCAAGTGGTATCTCATGAGCCAACCTGAGAACCATTAGTTGCTTGATGCTGAATTCCTCTCCTTCCTCTCGTGGGTGCCAATGACGATAAAGCAGACCATCTTCGTAAAACCAGTAGTTCCCAGCTTTTGATGGTTCTTCGGGGACTCTCGTACAGCTTCCAGAGTCTCATCCTCCAGTTGCATCTTCAGCATGTCCTTCCCATCAACTCCCAGTTCTCCTTCCTCAATGTTAATCTCCACTACTTCTTCCTTCAGGCCGGGGTATTGGTATCCTCTGGCTGTTCATGTTCAGCTACCATCTTTCTCACCAACCCATCATCTTTGGGTCCTTTAGGTCCAGGAAACAACTTTTCCTTGACCTTTGTCACAGTTACTGGTGATGCACTCTCTTCCTCTTCCCCCTTCCTTTTGGTTTCAGCCCGCGTTGTAGCTGCCATCACCAGTTCAGCTGAGAATATCTCTTCCAAGTAGCACTGACTAGCTTCTTCATTTTGTTATAAAAACCACCTATCGAATCAACGATTGATTTGTCAGCTAAATCAAGCAAAAATCCATTGCTGAAATTACGAAGAGATTTCACAATTGATTTCCCCTTAAAATACACTGAAAAATCATACTTAAATCAATGACCGATTTATTAGCTGATTCTTTTTAAAAATCAATTGTAAAATACACTGCAAAATCATATCCAGATCATACTTTTTGATTCGACTAACGATTCATTGTCTCGCGATTAACAACAACAGAACAATAATCGTCAGTCAGTCAAAGCAGGGGTCAGAGCTGTCGTCTGGATAATGACTTCCTTCTGTGGGTGCTGTGATGTTGCAAGATGCCCGGGCTTTTTGTATGGTTATCAAGTGCCTTTTCTTGTACGCTAAGAGCTCTTAGACTTCATCTATACTGGATGCAGTTCGACTTCATTAAGCGGCACAGCCTCTATGGAAGCATGGAGCTTCTTGATGGCATCGATGTCGTCGTCTTTAATCACTCCAGCGGCAATTGCTACCTTAACAGCTTTGTCATGAGCAGCCTGGTGATGAGTGATATATAAATATCCTGTGCAAGAGCACATGACGTTGACTTACCAATGTGATGCGACTTCGCTTAAGAGACAAAGCGCCTTTGCCTTCTCTTTTCCAGGTCTTCTTTAATTAGGGCCATACATCTCTTGGAGGTATAGTAGTCCTAAATATTCATATAAACTTAATCACATGTGGTCTGTGACAAGAACACATCTTACCTTTACTCTCCTTTCTATCAATTGATCCCGAGGCACTGAATGCTTGATGGATCTTGACAGAATTCACTAGCTTGTCTTGTAGCTCCCTTTCGAGTTGGATCCAAACTTTGTCCTTCGTACAATCGCTGAGCTCACTGGCGTGCTCATGAAATGCATCTTGAACTGCTGCTTTGCATGTTTGAGTGCAAGGTGTGCATTTCTGTCAGTTATTTAGCATAGTGTCACTTACTAGTGGCATGAAGGTTAGCACGTTGCTCCTAGGTATTTTTACAAACAGCTTCGTTTCACTCTAAAGAAAAAAAAATTACTTCTCACGATCGGGCCGGTATATGGGTGCACACTTATGCTCAGTCCTTTGCATTTGTTCTTCTAGAACATCTATGCGTTCAAATAACGTATCTAGCTTACTTTGGTACGCAATGCTGCATCCGATGTACCACTTTGCCTGGACATGAAAGCGCTTAAGCACGTACAGTGCAGGGACGCCGGAAGGTATAAAGCATTGGTCCGGCAAATTAATAAATAATTAGGTGGGTGCTTTGCTCACGGAAGCAGTTCACCAATCTGAAGAATGCATCAAATGATTCATCATTTCGCATTAACTGATGTGTTTTTACAGACAACTCGGCCACTGATTGCCCTTCAGATGCAGACATTGACCTGGTTTGTAGTTATCAGTGATTTTAAGAATCTTCATACTGCATAGGCGGCAGAAGGTTATATTGATTGGTCAGGCCATATGAATAATTAATTTATGCCACACCCGCACACTATAATTTATAATGCATTCAAATCAATTCATAACAAGATGGTGAATCAATTAAAGTGACCAAATTTTTGTTGTCTGGATTCATTTGCACTAGCAGACTCCTTTGTGATGTCAGTGAGATCAATCGAATCCGCAAGCTCCTTGCGGACGTTTAAAATCATGACATGATTCAGGCACTCCTGCGTCATTGTGGATCGTAAGATTTAATTCGACACATCGCGCTGAAGGATCACTCACTTAAAGAGTTTGTAGCAGGCATAACCATTACAAGTTTCATGATGTTGATCACTTCGTTCAACAGTGCTTTTTTTGCAGTAGTCAATTGCGCAAGATATTTTCTCACATCAAAAATATTGGACATTTTCTCTTTCATGTTGACTGAAAACGTTTGCAATTGAACCTTTAAATTGGCTTCGTGTATGTCTGCCCCATAGATCCCAACCATGTGAGTCAATGCCGTTTGCTGCATTCACTAGCAAGTTCTCTAGACACTGGTACGCCTTGTATCCAGGCTGATCAAACCTTCTACCAATGGTCTCAATCAACATATTAAGACCTTCAAATTAAAACCTGGCGAAACCTCTCCTTTGCCATAGAATGAAATTCTGCAGGCGCATCTCCATCCTCGTAACGTAGGGGTCTCTTTCGTTGGCGTGGCAGTTGAGGTGCACCGACATTCCGCTCTTGTGCCTATGCATGTGTTGACCCTATCCCAAAAAAACATTGAAACTGTCATCAGCTCTGAGAGATCGAAGAGTGGTTACTGTCATAGTAGCGATCACTGGCCCCTCAGCTGCTGATATACTACTATGCTGTAGAGCCCTGCTAAGATTATCAGTATGCTGCAGCAGCAACTCTCCTAGAACTAACCCATAAAAGAAGTCAAGCAATGTCATTTCAGCAGCTACACCTCTGATCCGAGCAATCATATCAGTGTCTTTGACAACACTACAAGCATGGTCCCACAGCTCAGCCAAAACAGAGTGATTTTCTATGATGTTCTTCATCGATTCTGCACGAACTGTCCACCTTGTGGGACACAACACTCGAATACCAGGACATTCAGGTGCTAACTCATCTTTAATTTGGTGAAATAAATACTCCTTGCGAGGGGAGTACTTGACTAATTTTGTTATTTCATGAGTAATTTCCAATGCAGACTTCATCAGTTTACACTTTTGCAAAGTGTCACTTGCTGCCAAATTTAACGAGTGGCCATAGCAATGGGTATATAATGCACGGGGTTCAACATCAAGGATTTGCTTAGCAACGCCAGTTCTTATGCCACTCATACTCGAAGCACCATCATAGCACTGACCACGAACCTTGCTCATTGATAGTTTCAAGCGAAGCAATACATCCTGGATTACGGATACAATGGTTCTAGCTTCAGTGGATGGCAATGAGTGTAGACCTATGAATTCTTCATGTGCATCGAGTTCATCATTCACCCATCTCAAAGTAACCACCATCTGTATTATAAATAAAGTTATGAATGAAAGTAGTATGCATCGTATATGTGTGATCTATATACCTGCTCATGATTAGCAAGATCAGTTGACTCATCTAGCAGTATTCTGCAGCATGAAGACTAGCATTCAATACGTTTAATGCCATCAATTTGAGCAGTTCGTTCTGGATATCGTGACTCGTGTATTTTCCATTCTTTCGTTGCAGCCATGAATGAAGCTGCTTGTGCATGTAAAATTGTCCAGGCTAAACTGTTTAGCCATGGGACAGGAGTGATGTGGTGGTACTACCCTCTAATGAGGGCAATTATTTTATGAGACCTTTTGCATGTGACTGTGTATGCTTGTCACCTCTTTTGGGCTGATATCTGGGTAGGCTATATGTACATGTAAGCTTTCATCATGTGTCTTCCATTGGTATACATTTGTGGAGCTGTAATATGGTGTAGCTCTGCTCATCACCCGTTTGTACAAATTCACAACAATAGAGGGCCGGGTGGATCTTGGTAAAGGCAATGCTGAAGACGCTATTCACACGTTCAGAAAATTCTGTACACTTATATGATGGCCTTTTTCTCTTTCCTGTAGCCACCAAAAGGCTTCCACACACTCTGCAGCGTTGCTGGACCTTATAGTTGTGCGGATCGATTCAACTACGTATGTACTGTGACCGGATTGAATAACAAACTATGCCGATTATTCATAAAAAACACATTCGTGATTTGTGTGCTGAAAGATGTGACACTTTCTAAACCATGTGTTTGCCTATTGTGATGCTCTTTCTCGATGATGCTACGTCCTGACTTTCTTGGGAATTTGCCTGGCGTCCGCCTCATAGGCTTGAACTTACCCCCTTCCCTACGGCAATGGTGTAAAAGTAGGATGTGCATTTAAAGGAAACGCAACAAAGCGCTTGCGCATATGAGATACACTTACCTACGATGAATGTCAAGATCAAAGAACCATGTTTTGCTCTAAATGAAGTATGGATATGGCTCGCTCAAAAAGTACCATTGATAATGAGGTGTGTATTATAGTTCCAAAACCATTTATGGTATTGTTATAATTGTAACCTAGTGTCCAGTCGCAAACTACTGTGGCATACGTAACTTAATTGCGATTGATTATTGGTTAATAAACAATTAATGATCATATGAATATTTAATGAGCCCAGGCCCAAGATTGGTCAGGCCATGGCCTGGTCGGCCTGACCGGTTCCGCCACCACTGTACTGAGATGAAGGCCAAACAAAAGATTGAAAGTATCCATCTGTGCCTGGACACCAATTATTCTGCCTTTGATATCTGGGTCAAGCCTTGTCTCAAGACACTCTTCCCATAACTGCTTTAGTGTGATGTAGTGTTCAAGTATGCTTTCAATAGCATCTCCTCTAACTGTACACCTAGTAGGGCACAGTGCTCGAATGCCTACACTGTGCACAGTACTGTCATCATCTGTGACATTTTCCACTCTGATGCGATCAAAGGCAGCATTCTGTTTAGGTGAATACCTAATCAACTTGCTTATTTCAAAAGCAGAATCCATAGCATCTTGGCAAAGTTTTGATTGTTTTATGCAATCACTCACAGCAAGGTTAAGAGCATGCCCATAGCAATGGGTCAAAATAGCTTTCTTCTCCTTAGCTTGTATTTGGGTTGCAACACCATTTTTACACCCTGCCATGTTGGAAGCACCATCATAGCATATGGCCGGGGTACTAAGAGAATGAAAGCAAAGGATCGCTTGACAGTGTTGCTATGTGCAAACGCTACCGGTACTGTGAAAATATCTCCTGTTGTTGTGGGGTCAGCTAAGAAACCGCGTTGTTTTACAAATGAGCGGCCATGTCTTCCCTATTTTTCCCAATGCAACGCTTGGTGTGACAAAGCTATATTTAGGAGGTGGTGGCATGAAGTATTTTTACCTGAAGTTCATAATCTAACACCAAAACCTATTGCACTTATATTGGATATTTTTAGTGGCCATGATGAAGGTTGTGCAGATCCCCTTCAGCAAGTAAAAATATTTAAACTGCCTCCTAATGTTACAAGCATTTACCAATCTTTAGATCAAGGCATAATTGCAGAAGTTCGGTATAAGAGTAGCCTTTAATCCAGACTTGTTGAAACTGATGAGGATATCAGCAGGCTCCAATCTTTAGCACAGCAGCTTCCTGCAGGAAGTGCAGGTTTAAAGTATGGTGCTCCACCACATGTGGGAGCCTACTTAAAGATGCACTGGACAACATCTCCTCCTCATCCATTGCAGCTTGCTGGAGGCACTCTCGATGCCTTTCACTAGTTCAGTTCAATGATGCAGCAAGTAGCAGTGAATATAATATGTGCATTGAAACCAATGCACTGGATGATATGTGCAAACAGCTGTGTAGTTTGAAGCTTACTTCAAATTGCTTGCATCGATGGGGTTACACACTCGTAAAACTGACCTGAAGAATTCTTGTATGTCAATGCTAGCTAAGTGGATGCATGTTCAAGAAAGTGAGGGCATAGATGTAGATGAAGAAGAGGCAGTGGTTGAAGATCAGTCAGAGCTACAGACAGAGGATAAGGTGTTACATCTAACTAATTCTCTGAGGCATGTGAATGAATTACATTTAGTTGGTGTGAAACTTTTAATGACAAAGTTAATGGCAACTGCTAGACAATTGTGTTTGTATCTGCATGATTGCATATAGTTTTTTTATTTTCCCTTCATCTTACATGTAGTTACTGAACTATTAAGTTTTGCAAGTTTTTTTCATTGTACATTACATTGTCATACAAATGACCAATTCTACGACATGTTGCAAATGCATGATGGTGTGAGCATAAAGAAGACCACACTGTACCTTTTGTGTTGTGCTTTTCAGCCTTGCACAGCAGAAAACTGTGTACTAAATGTATGGACGCGTACTGTACTGTTTTAGATTAATTTTGTGTACTGTGTCACTGTATGGTTCCTACACATGTAAAACAAGCAGCATTACATGTAGCTTATATCCAGCCTGACCTGATCGTACTCCACAGACATTTATCCACAATGTCCATCTGCCTCAATGAGCCAGAGACCTGAACGCAATTGATCTTGTTCTCCGTATGAATGGTTGGCAAAGCTGTCCTAAATATAATCTGGTGGCTCGTTTTTGACATGTAATGCTGCAGCTACAATTTATATGGTACCATACACACTTATCATACCAAATCACCATACCCATCGAAATGTTGCATATGTGTGATTGTGTGAGCATAAAGAAGACCATCGCTCCACACACCTCTATACCTTTTTGTTGTGTCGCATGCTTTTCATCCTCGCATAGTAGAAAATGGGTGCTCAATGACAAAACTATCATGGTATGGTGAGACTGAGATAACTGCAATCCTCCCTTCCCTTAACATACCAAATTTAGTTCAGAACCTTGCAGTGAGACTGCAGATATTACAGGTACATATTTATTAATGCATACCTACTCAGGTCCTTTCAGCCGGATGTGTTACATGGTCATATGCCCAACCAAGGTGCGTAACCAAGAGAACAATTGTGTATCATCAAGAAAGTGAACACGTGAGGTGAAATTGAAGGAACAGTGTACTGTATAGTGAAAGTTTCCTTCTTTGGGTTGAGTACTCAGGTTGTGTCAATTCCTCCAAAGCAAAGGTTGAAGCGCTTATTCTGACTACAAAGTATAACGTACACGTAGTAGCGAAGGAAATGTAATATTAGAAATGGGGTAATAGCCGTACGAGATTTCGAAATCACGGAGATTTCGAAATCAATTTCAGATTTCTGTTTGATTTCCGGTGATTTCTAGATTTCGAGGTGATTTCCGTGATTTCTATATGATTTTCGGTTTTCCGTGTGATTTCCAGATTTCCGACTGCCGTAATACGACTTGGATTTCAACATTTCTTTTGACGTACAAATACATTTGTGATGTAGCTGGTCAGTCTAAGGCGAGGTCTGAGGGAGGTGACGGGTCACGGCGCGGCTGTATGCGGCAACCAATTCAACAATGGCATGATTTTAAAGCGTGCCATTCTACCTAGACTTTTTGGGGTGTCAGTGTGTGAACTGTATGTATTTTCTCGCGCATTTGTGACCGAATAGTGCTTGTTAGTGCCAAACGACATAATTTCGATGCCCAAAGGCTATTCTATTTTTGTTTACGTAATTAGAATGGGTCATAAACGGCTCGCTGTTATTGTAAAGCTACATTCTGATTTCTAATAGCTCTTTTGATAAATGACACCCACTTAATTATAATGTAATAGTCATGGTTATTAAATTTAATACTTACGCAATTGATTAATCAATGCATCACAACAATTTTTTAATACAACTGATACAACAATAAAGAAATTATTGAACAAGTTCATTTTTGCTACAATGTGTGCATAACCAGGAACCATCCTTGCAATACGAATCATTGACACAAGCTTTGTGATGCCAAGCATTACAAAAATCACAGCAGACCATTTCGTACCCATCATCAGGCATCCTACAATAGCAATGCAGAATACATTCTTCAACTTTGGAAACTTTGTCAGCTGGTCTGCGGTGCTTTAGGACTGGAAAAGGCGAGATCTTCATTTTCTCAATCAAATGTGGGATCTTGATCAAATGCTAAACTTGTTAGCACAGCAATGGCATATAAATCACAATCTACTGCACCTCTCTGCTTAGATATATTCATAACTTGTATCTGGAATGATGGTTCTGCGCATTGTACATGTACTAGCCTTGCTACAACTTGAAAGGTATCAGCAGATACAGATGTGTATGCACTGTCGTACAAACGCACCTGGTTTTCATGTATAAGAACACATGCCCAGTGACATTTTCTGATAAAAATGACCTGCATTAATTTTGCAGAGGACTCCGGAAATCTTCTGATATAAGATTTGTTTTGCTCAAGCGTATTTTGGAAACCATCTATATTCGAGAACTGATGTTTCAGTAGAAACTGAGCAAAGTTGATGTGAGCATCTGATAGCTCGTGTCCTCCAATCAACCGATCCTTATTTTGTTTCGTCAGGGTTACAATTCCATGTTTGACCCTAATGTGCTCACCTACTTCCTGTAATTTTTTTATGTCTGTAGATATGTCTATGATGGCCTTTGTAGATTGTTGATCATCGGCACAGACACATAAGGTGGTGATGTGATCAATAGCAGCGGTGGTAAGGGTTACTGTGTGAGCTGTCAATAAAGCAATTTTACCTTCATCAAGGGAAAATAACTTACTACTACTTGCTTCTGGGCAATCCATAGATGTAAAACAGCCTCGTGACAGTGTGCATAAGTATGACTTTGTAGACAAAAAGGAATGATTTTCTATGGTATTTCTATGTACATTCAACTCAAACATTTTTGAATCAGATGAATTAAACCAAGAACACATGACTCCCGTCTGTTTTGCTTAAGAAGTTTTGTTGTAACTAGTTTCTTTATACTGCCATTTCCTTTTTGTTTTTTCACTTTGTGTAGCAAAATTGCAAAACTTTGCCAAGCTTCCATTTACACGGTTCCGGAAACTTAAACGCACATATGTCACCTATTGAAATCACATCACAAATAGTCGGAACAGTGGCATTCGTGTCGATTTCGTTAGTACTAACACTTGAATAAGGTTGCTTTTCTCTAACTCTATAAAGGCGATCTGAAGAAACCCTTTTTCCTTCTTGAAATAGCCACACTGCAGTTGTTTTGTGGATGTAAATTGTGTGGCCAACGTGGCTTACTTCAACAAATCGGGAACACTTCTTTGATGCCTTAGAGCTTTGCACAGGATTTTTGGTATAAATTGGTAGAGATGTACCTGACTGCATCTTCTTGTAGGAGACGTGTTCCTGCATTTGTATCAACTGCTTTAGAAGGTCCCCCTCGACTAGTTTAGCACTTTTTAAATCATCGAGACTTGACATGACTTCCTCTTCATCAACAGCACAGCATGCTTCTTTCAGCAACTCAGCTTCATTCACATCACTTCTTGGTGGCTCTTCATCATCAAGTTCTTCATCATCTTCTTCTGCTTCAGGAATTATACTGCCTGCCAATTCATTTTCAACTTCCATGTTCCTTTCCAAAGATAACTCGATCCCAAGCATCTCGATATCTTTCATTGCTAATTTCCTTCCGCATTCGACAGCATCTTCAATGTTAGCATCAGTTATACCCTGAAGGGTAAATGTAACTTGTGTATTAGATCCATCTTTGTTGTTATGCTTTTCACAGTGTGGATACCTAATGCCATTCTGTGCTGATTCAGCCTCAAGTCTAAACTGAATCTGAAGTCGGTGTAGCCTTCTTAATAACCCAAGCATTTCCACATTTATAACAGTGGAGAAAGTAGTGGTCATGCTGCGAACAACCCTAAAGGTTTTTTCACATGACTGTGACCCAAGCTTCCAAGGACTGAATAGGGCAGCACCGTCCGAATAATGATCCCGCAATGTTCTCATGAAAATGATTAGAGCATGTGCATTTAGCTCTATACACAAATAAGCATTCCGCGTTATGAAGTTGTTGCCCAAGGAGTAGCTTGGAACAGACAAAAGCCATTGGCGCCAATATCGAAAAAAGAACACAGCATACCAAATGTTGGATATTCTATCAAGTGGACTAAGCTCTTTATTTAGATAACTATCTAAAACAGCTTTCAAAGCTTTAAGATACACAAGAGTACCCTTAGCATCTGGGATCTGAGAAATTTGTGCCATCATACTGCTGCTTGTAATGCGCAGCACCGAATCAATGTTTTGCTTGTCCCTGCAATCTATATCTCGCTCTCTCAGGCCATGTTGATCTTTAAAATAAGTACTTTGCACCAACTGCAAATGATGGGCACCAGCAACATACTTTCCTATGATGGATGGAGTTAAGAGTGTTTTGTCCCCACATGTACTGTATTTTGCTACCTGTGTTGGTTTTTTAAGAAAAAACCATGACTTCCAATGCGATGGAATGCAAGATTTCTCATCTTTTGAAGCATGCATAGTAAATAATGCAGTACAATACTGCATGTTTTTTAGTTCTCTCGAGTTGCCATCTGAGCCAAAACTTAGCACAGAGATTCCTCTTTTTTGACACTCACTTGAAATATGCGACCATCACTTTAAAAGAATATCTGCAGTGAACTTATTATCAGTACTGATACAAGCTAAAGGAAAGGCAGTAAATCCTGGTGAAAGAGGCTGGGCTATGTAGACTAAAGCATATTTCTATATCTTGGAACTTTTGAAAGAATCTTCAATAGATTGAAAAGAAATAGCTACATGAGCCTCAATAGAGGGTAAGCTATCCTTACCTTCAGGCAGCACAAACCCCACTAATCTATTTGTTTCTGGATCGTAATCAACTCTTGCAACTAAACGAGTTGCATCTTCACCGATGACAATTACTCTTGCGCATTTATAGCTGTTTATGTGATTAGCTAATTGGTCAAATCTAAATTCCCCTTCATTCATAACCTCATACTCATTGTGGACAATTCGTTGGACAGTCCTAAGTGATGGCAGAGCTTGAGGCATGGTCTGATGAACAAATGAGTATGCAAGGGGCCCTGCATAAATGAACAATGATGTTGAAAATTTTTTCATGACGTGATCATGACGACGTTCTTTTGGTAACTTGTGTATATTAAACTGTGCATTATCCATAAGGCTTTGAAAAAGTAGTGTGAATGTTCCTTTAAGAGCAGCTTGCCTAGTATCGATGCACTTAGCAATATTAGGATTATCAATGATTAGGGTTTCTATGTCCTTTGCAACACTGAAATATGATGTTAGTTTAACCTGTGATGGATCAGAATCTGCTTTAAGAATGGACTGCTGTTTCCTGAAGCTTCTGCTCCAGTCATTATGTATTGCTGTACTAGTACTAGTCTGTGCAGTTGAAAGGCTACCTAAGTCTACATGTAAAGAGGAATTTTCACTACCCCCTCCTACTTCTTTTGAACAGGAGGGGGGTTGTGAAAACCCTGCTTGTTAGGGAGGCTGCTATGTGGTACTGAATGCAGATTAGGCTGACAATTGATGTGCATATTGACAGCTGGAGGTGATGATGAGCTACATGTAGATGATGTCAGTAGTAGTGATGGTGCAGCTGCTGGTTCAAAGTCAGCTATAGGTGTACTAAATTTATCAATTGGACTTTGTACATGTATGTGATATTTATCTTTCTGAACTTGGTGCTTTTTTGGCTTTGACATACAAATTGCTGACAGCGACAGCTGGAGGTGACGATGAACTGGAACTAGATGAAGATGAAGTAGTAGATGATGGTGGTGGTGGTGATGGTGAAGGATCTACATGCAAGTTAGTTGCTGAGTTGGCATACACTGTGGTGACAGTTGGAGATGTTGATAAAAGCAATGCTGAAGAAGAATTGGATGGTACATTAGCTGATTTAGATGTGCAAGGCTTATCAGCTTGTGATGGTAGGTTCAAGAAGTATTTTTTCAATGTGATTATGCTCTTTGGGAGCCTTGAAACATGTACTAACAAGATTAGCTTATTGTGTTTAGTACTAAGAATGAGATTTCTAGAACACAACTTGCAACTCACCACAGCTTGTTCTTCTTTCATAGTCAACTCATAGTGTACATTTTCTTGCAAACTTCACAGCCTTTCATCAGATAACTTTTTTTGCCACGCATTGATCTGCTGACGAAGTCTCGGAATAATCGTCGCGGTAGTGCGGCTTTCCGTTAAAGTAGAAATTTCTCCAGCTGGAGCTTGTGCAGCTGCTGCGGCTTCTGGTTCACTGCTTTTTTCCATTTTCTTCGTAGCAGGCCGAACAGCATCATTGAGGAGGTCGTGACATACGTGGCTTGAGCGCAGTTCTTGCACAAATCGCTCGATTCTAATACGGTGTCCAGGAGGAAATTTGCACGTTGATCCAAGTAATGGAGCATGCATGTACCTGGCGTCACCTGGAAAGTTGGAAGAGATGTATTCTTCAATGATCTGGATGGAATTGCCCAGTAGGTTTCCAACATCCATGCGTGCCAAAGTGTCGAGTGTGTCGAATCCCGCAGCCAACATGCAACTGACTATGTAGCCTGGCAGCTTTGACCTCAACAGGCGCTCAACACACTTAACTTTTGATTCTTCTGATTCTGAATCGCAAGCTCCGAGCTCCATACTGATTATTTCGTACGAGAATAAGTATACTGATGTTCCATTGGTATAATTGGCATATAATTAAAAAAATTAATAATTATTATTCTATTAGCAAAAGTAGTTATAAAAAATTCATTAGTTTTAAAAGAAAATACGGATGTGATTTCTAATTTTACGGCTGTGATTTGTTAATTTACGGTGATTTCTAGATTTCAATGTGATTTCTACCGTATTTCAAGTGATTTCGTGATTTCTGACGGATTTCTAGATTTCAATATGATTTCGAGATTTCTCCAGGATTTCTATTGATTTCAAGATTTCTATTTGATTTCTCACTAGAGTGTACAAGATTTCAATGGTGGCGGACCCCTCGGCTTACTCGAGGTTGCAATGAATGTTGCGTATTTTCTCCAAGAGCGAGGTGTGAAAAGTCTCCATGTGTTAGTCGGTACTGTAAATCACACTTGTGCTATTTTTAAAAATAAGTTGTTGAGTCTTGCATAGTCATACATCAATGTGAAAGGTTTTTATTATGCCACACTAACGTGTATGTAAATAGGGGGGGGACTTATTACATGTTTCTACCACTCTGAAAATATGTACTGGGTCACACTGAATGTGAAAATAAATTTCAAAGAATTTTTAACCCCTCACAACCCCCCTGTACATATCCCTTGAAGTTCTTGCATATATCGTAAATGAATAAAACAGAGGACGGCATGAGTAGAAACAAGGTCTAAAGGGGGGAAATGCCTTGGGGGTGTAGGCTACTTTAAATCAGGTGATCTTACTCATGGTGTTTTGCCAAAAAAAAGACTGTAGCTTTTTGTGCATTAATACATGTACTTAATTGAGCTATTTGTGATATATTGGCAACATCTACTAGTGCAATGTACTCCTGCTTTTCAATGGCTTTATCTCTTGCCTGCTAGAACTGAATGCTTTAAGCTCCTAAATTTGAAAAAGGCTGAATTTAACTGTGCCACTGATAGTTAATTATGCATTTTAGGTATGCTTTTGAAATGTGAAGGGGTATAGAAGCAATGCATTAATACTCTTATAAACCAGTTTTTCACATTCAGTGTGACACAGTACATATTATCAGAGTGGTAGAAAAAGAACATAGAAAATAACACACACACACACACACACACGCACCTACTCTTATGTTACTGATGTTTTTATGTCAGTGTGTGCTTATCAACTCAATTGTCTCAAGTTTTTGGCTAGATTTTCATAGAAAGACTGCTCTTTTAAGAGAGGGAATGCATGCAAGTTCCCAGGTCAGAGTGGACCAACATATGGGTAGATTCTCTTGTTTTGTTATGTGAGGGTGTGCATTCAATACCTAACAGTTAAGTAACCTTGCACAACATGATTGCGCATACTGTTCAGGTATTAAAACCTCTGTGCTAAATAAAGTGTGCTTTCAAAATGTAATATTGTGAGCATCTAGCTGTGTGCATTATTCATTTAAACACCTGTAAGTTTTAGATAATGGGGAAAATTGCAGTTTTATAGAAAGGTGTGCTTTGCATCATCATATTGGATCATAGTGTGCTATTGCTAATGTTTCTGCTTTTACAGTTTGGTTCTTATATGGCCATAGCATCTCAACAAAAGTTAGAAAGAGCACCAGTACATAATCTTGATGCTGACCAAAGTGTTGGCTTTATAAAATTTTAAGAGGATCAAAGCAGTGACTTACAGCTTCATCAACACAAGTTAAATGTGCAGCACATTATACATGTATAATTGATAATACTGTTACCATGCAGGATGATGCAAAGGATATTCCAAGGTAGTCAAAATGTATAAAACCTGAATTGTGCCTCTTGCAAAATTGCAAATCTTACCTTGGATAGAACAATCTAGAGAAACTCGTTTACACATGGGTAGATCGTATAAATGACTACCCTTGAACTTCTATGTTTCTTTCATTACGCAATTTTTTATTATGCTCTTGCCAATGCCTAAATGAAAGACAGATGTAAATTAAGGCAGTATATTACTAGTACACATACCTAATTCCTTAGTTTATCTTTTACTGCTATATGGTGCCATAGGTGGTGTATATACCTATGTACATGTATACATCCGTGTTTTGTAAAACTTCAAGGGTACTGTACAGGGGGGTTACTCTTAGTATAAAAATTTAAAATACATGTTTTCCTATGTTTCTTAATGCCCTCCATATTCTGAGAGGGGTAGAAACCAAAGTCATACCTAAGACCCCCCCCCCCCCCCCCCCCCCCAATGTAAACTATGTATAGATCGTATACGTGTACAAGGTACATATATGCGTGTGACCTCTCAGTCACGTGGATACACAAGGGTCAACTGATGTACATCTAACCCAAATACTTACTGTATCATGCACTCTGTCGAATTCGGATAGACCTTATTCGACCGCAAATATGACGTGTGTGATATGCATGTGACATAATTGGAAAGGCGTCGCCGTTAATTGGAAAGGCGTCGCCGTTAATGAGATACACGAATATGGGTGAACTGTCGGATTCGTTTAAAGCAGCTTGATACGGTGGGAAAGTTACGCTATAAAGAGAAGCTTGGTATGCTAGTGGTAACCACAGGTCCATACAGTACTTCAAGAGACGTTTGGCCGGCCCACTAAATGTTTTCTTCGACGCATTTCACAAGGGCTGTGTAAATCATGACAGCTCAACTCCGCAATTGAGGCGCAGAATTTCAACAACTCTACACCGTGTTAACATGCTTTATATCTGAATACACCCACTAGACATCACTACACGTGGATTCTGCTTGGCGATACCGTTCCGTGTTCTATCTTTACAAAAATTGGCTCACAGTACAAGTTATTAAATTGCCTTGTCTTGATTATGTTACAAAACACGAGGTGAAGTCAAATCAGTCCTATTACACCCACGGTATGATAGAGAGCTTATTTATGTCTGGTGTTCCTTTTTCCCCTTTTCACGGAGGGCCAGAGGGATTACAAGATTGTTTTCAATACAGGGACAGCAAACTATAACCTCGCACCACGCGGATCACCAAATCGATACAAAAGAACGGAACCAAACTTGTATGAAAGTTTTAGGCCTTGAAAAGTGATCGCTGATAGTTCCTGAACTCACTCGCCTTTAGAGAACTTCGTGTCGCGTGATGTAATTGAACCAATATTGGACGTGTCGAGTGAGTAATAACCGGAGTAAAATGTCTAGATATCCGGAAATTCATTAAAATACGGAAATTTCATTAATTTCTGACGAAATTTTCATTAGAATACGGGATCATTGTATTACGGAAATTTCTGCCGGATTTCTGTATTTCAGAAATTTCGAAATTATATTTCTGAGCTTGATTTCTGGCGTGTCGGACCTCTCGGTTGATCCAGTTTTGCGGGCGCTGTTGCATTGTCATTCATGATGGCCACAGAGGAGAGCGCTGAACACAGAGTGACGCAGGACGATGAGGTGAGTTAAAAATTACACACCTACTCCGCGAAGGATTAGGGAGGGGGCGGGAAGTTAAATAATCCATTTACAGTGCCGGCTCGCAAGAGCGAAAAGTCACACCTCGTAAGAGCTAGGGCGAAAGGCAAATTCATCGTGGAGTTAGGAAAACTGTTTGTGCTCATAGCACAATCATACCGCTTTCATCAGTAAAATTCATTAGGTGATGGCCGGTCCAGATAGATCAATATCGATACAAGAAGCAGTATGGTTGCGCTATGAACAACAACAGTTTTCAGTCCCAACTCCACATTGAATGTACCTTATTTTTCGCTCTTGCGAGGTGTGACTTTTCGCTCTTGCGAGGTGTGACTTTTCGCTCTTGCGATATTAAGAAGGGCCTAGAAAGAGGGGGGGGGGGGGGGGGGGGGGGGGGGGGGGGCCTGTACTGAGTTCAGGATTGATGCGATCGCTCATACGTACGGACTGACAATTTTGTGGGTGGGTATAATTAGATGGGCGAGTCTCGCGAAGTATCACTGTTCAGTATGCAACAATTGATTATTGACTAATGAACCCATGCCTACACAGTGCAGTAGCAGGGTTTCGCGGTTACATAGACTTCAACATGTATAGCGGTTAACCGCTAACCGCCCATAAAATCTATATATCGCGGCAACCTGTGCACTGATATCAATATAATGGCATTCGATTTTTGTGACCGTATTATAGGACGATTTTGACGATTATTGCCAAAATTGATCACTTCTTATGCAATTATAAAATAATATTGCAATCACTGCCAAGCAACTAAATATAATAACATTCTTGGCCAAGAAAACTTTGTAGTCAGCCTGCCTCAGTACAGGTATCACAACAGTATCCATAACATGCATGCATGTGTATATCTCGATGGGAGATCATACCTGGGATTTGACTTCTGCACGAAGTGTCTAAAACCTGGTTTGTCAACAGTGCACGATGGCACTGCATCTTTTGCTAGATAGTATGCCACTGCAATGGCACTGTTGACAAAGCACGGTTCACTGATTTCTTTTGTCTGAATACTATTCCGTGAATACTTGGATACTGATGCAATTACAGCTGACAAGGTAGACTGATCATTTCCTTTTTAAGAAGCTGTTTTGTAAGTGCTTTAGGAGTGATCTCTGCAAAAAGCGTAGGGTGGTACTCTCGTAAATGTTGGAAAAGATTTGTTGTGTTACTAGCCTTGGCCTGCACACTTTTCCTGCATGATCGACAAATAGGGTTGTCCAGCTCCTTTTCAACAAGTACGCCTTCCTTTGTGGCTCGTAACCCAAAGTGCCGCCAAACTGAACTTTTGTGGTTTACGAGTTCCGCCATCGTTGGCCCTTGAGCATGCACACTACACCTTTGTAATCGCATTCACTGTTAATGTCTGCTTATACACACGCCCATGTTTATTTATTCATTGTCTACCACGATAATCATCAGGTGTACAGAACTGCCGATTAGATGCTTACAATTGGGGGTGTAATTGTAACACCGAATAATTGCCCAATACTAATATGCAGACGAGCACATGTGCTTTAACCATTGAACTGCTATAGTGGCGTGATTGACGCTAACTTAATAATCATATATATATGTGTAGCCTAGCATACACGTCATTCAACTGCTAAAAAAAATCCTTCCACTAGCAATGTACAATCTATTCCATAAAGTATTGTTTTTGGCTGTACCATACTGTACATAGTGTATTTGTTGTCGTTCCTTGAAAATTTCCCACATCATAATACTCAACGAGTAAACTGCTAGGCCTTATGGCTCAACCACAGAGCTCTAGTGTATTTGAATAAAATCAAATTAGTCTCTGTCATGAATATAACATACACCCTTGTTGACTATTTGTCATGCAACAATATTCAAAAACACAAGGGCTCTGGGCCTGCAACTAAATGTATGGCATAACCAACAACAATATATTATGGGATTAGTTGTACATTGATTGGACTACAAGGTAGCCTTGAAGATAGATGTACATGTACATAGAATATTGCAGCACTCTTTGGTGCATTGACATATGTGTTAACCACCTACAGATCATTAGGGGCATTGCCACCTTGATGGCCTATTGCAGTTAGGCCACCAAAGTGGCAAGTTTAGGGTTAACTCATTGCCATTAGTAACCACCTTTCACCCCATCTAGCTACTCCACAAAGCTTGCATTGAAGCTGACCTGTCCAGGGTGAAGGATCTAGTGGAGAAGCATCAATGTGATCCCAATGCCAAATATAAAAATGGGAATACTGCACTTAATGTGGCTGCATTTTCAGGTAGTTTAAATATTCTCAAATATTTCCTTGACGAAAGAAAATGCAGTTCTAAATGCACTGGCCGATTGAACAGATCGCTGTTGCATAATGCGTGTGAAGGAAAATCAAATCTAGAAGTGGTGAAATACCTTGTGGAAATACACATGTTAGACCCCCAAACAAGAGATAAGAAGAACAACACCTCGTTGAATATTGCAGCATCTTCAAGTACATATAGTCTGGATATCCTGAAATATTTCATTGATACAAGGAAATATGGTACAAGATACACAGGAGATATGGGTAGAACACTGTTGCATAATGCATGTGAAGAGCATGGGAGTCTAGATGCTGTGAAGTATTTGGTGGAGCAATGTGGTTATGATGTCTTTGGCAAAGATGAAGATGGAAACATTCCTCTCCATATTGCTGCTCGTTATGGTCATCTTGATATAGTGGTATATTTAATAGAAGATAAAAAATGTGATCCAAAATTTCCAGGTAAATATGATCGAACACCTTTGAATTATGCTTGTGAGAAGAGCCTGGCAATTGTGAAGTACTTGGTTGAGACGCATGGGTGCGACCCAAATGAAAGTGGAGACAGTAATGGAGATTTTCCAATACATAGGGCTGCGCTATCAAATGATCTTGATATTTTAAAATATCTTATTGAAGAAAAAAAGTGCAAAAATATTACAGTTCCTGGTAGTTGGAAGAGGAATTTGTTGCACAATGCTTGTGTTGTTGGGAATCTAGCCACAGTGAAGTATTTAGTTGAGGAGCATGGTTTTGACGTTAATTGCAGTGATCTCCATGGCTTCATAGCTCTTGATGGAGCCACCAGTTCAAATATTGCACCTATTATAGATTATCTGAAGAAAAAGATGGGTATAGAAATCCCTCCATTCCCACGTGTAAGTAATGCAATATTTGAGCTAGACCAATTTGGATTATATCGTTGCACAACATTACATGTATGTAAGTTAAGCCATTCAAATTTGATAAGTTGTTTCTGACTGACCCCCAAAGAGGAGTATTTGGATAACTAGATCACAGGTCAAAACAATAAGTAATGACAACTAGTAGTGGTTTTGCATAGCCGGCGGAGCGTAGCTGAACTGACTGAAAGTGTAGGGAGCTGTGATGGCAATAGTTGTTTGTCCCCTTTGCGTTTTGTGCCAATCAGATGGCAAAACACGCAAGGTCGGCCATCCTAACAATGTTATCAAGAGGCAAAGAACTAATAATAGCAGCAAGCATGGTGTATGATGTCACATGTTATTTACTTTGTGTTATTAAATTTTTGAGTCATTCTTTTTTTTCTGCCTGACCTACTGACCCTAGTTCATTTTAAGTTTGCCCAAGAAACAATTTATGAATGGCCTTACATCTTTGTAAAGATGTTTAATTTTAACCCCTATTCACCTGATTCTTGTTCTGAATAACAGGACATGGTTTGCCAGTATAAGGGAAAGGTAGATTTTCACTTGATATATCTCTAGATTACATGATCATGTAAATGATCATGTGAATTGTCTATTGGTTATTTAGTGTAGTAGTTTTTATGATAACCATTGCATGTGGATCAATATTCTATCATTGTTTTGATATGCAACATGAATGTAATGATTGCTACACTCCATAACCAATAGACAACTATTAATGGATTCATGTTATCTAGAGATGTACATGTATCAAGTGAATATCTACTTGTCCATTATACTGGCAAACCATGTCCTGTATACATGACTAAAATCAGGTTAAATAGGAGTTAAATTGTGTTATCCCTAAGAATTGCATGTATAATGTTACACAAACATTATTAGAAGCTTCAATTTTTTCCTTGTTTGATTTTTACAGTTACTTCCACCTGGAAGTGTGACAGTAATAAATGAGAAAACCAGAATATGGAGTCCCCAAAATAATTTATCTGAAGAACCAGTACCATGGGTATGTGCAATTTCAGTTGCATTTCTATTGTCAAATTAAAAACCTTCACCTCATGTTATCAAAATATCTTCATCAGTAGAACATTTGTGGGCAACTTCTGTAATGAAACGAATGTATCACATACGTATTTAATAATAAATGTTTTCATATAGCAAAATATTTGGCTATGTTATGAATTAAAAATTAGGACATATTCTTGTACCTGCATATTTTAAGTTGTATGAACAAATTGTTGAAGTGTATTTACAGTTTTAAATTGTGAATGAAAATGCACAACTAGTGTCAAATGGTGGTGAAATTCCAGAGGGGATATGCATGTACGTATAGTGTTGCTGCACTGGTGTGTTTGCCTGTCTGTTATTTACCACCTAAGTGTAGCTATTAGGGAATTTGAATTCATTTGCAAATGCATGTATGAACTGTGCAATACTATTCAAAATTTGCAAATCAATTTTATAAATTGTTAGGCAAACTCTTAATTCAAAATTTAGACATATCTGCAATTATCCCCAACATTTTTAGATTCATCCAGACCTTCAAAAGCATAGCGGCACAATGATTGTGAGTCAGGTTTTTTTATTCAAACACTTACATGCACTTTAATTATATACGACAGCCTGAATGGGCTCCAGTTCAGAAATGGGATGGAAAAATTGTATACATAAATCTGAGTAAGTTAGAGCACAATTTAAAAGTTAAATCTTATAATAATTCTGTGATTATTTTCCCAACAGAGACTGAGCGAAAGATTGAAGAAGATCCAAGAGCTATCTATAAACGATACCTTGATGCCCTCAAAGAAGGAAGTGTTTCTGCTTATCTTCTTAAAATTCTAATAGTTGGAGCAGCAGGGGTAGGGAAGACTCATCTCTTACATTTACTGTTCAACGAAGAGCCACCTAAGGTAAGACATAGTACTGACTTGATGGAGAGGCCTGTGCAGACAATCTTAACCGCACTCAAAGACAACACTGCTTTTAAGAAGATAACGGATGAAGACCTTTTTGAACTTCTTGGACATTCTGTAAATGATAGTTTGAAACAGAAAGCTGATTCGTCATTACATACACACTCTTTTCAGCAATCGCCTGAAATGGCAACATACACTTCTGTCAATGTGTCAGTATGTCCGGAAATTGTAGCAGAAAAGAACATGGAAACAGAAAGAGGCACAGATGACAATGAGGTTACTCCTATATCTGAAGTGGAAGAAAGTCTGATAGAACCGTTATCAAAGTATAAGGATGCTGATCCACTTGGTAGTATTGATTGGGTATACATTGTTGACTCTGGGGGACAACCACAGTTTCATCAGCTTCTACCAGCATTTATGCAGCACACCAATCTCAACATATTTGTTTTAAGGCTATGTGACAAGCTCAGTGACTGTCCTCGAGTAACATACTATGATGAGGGTGGCAAATGTAACTATTCAACTACCTCAGTTCTGTCCAACAAGGAGATTCTTCAATCTTGTGCTCAAGCAACACAAACAATAGATACAGATTGTAACTCAAGGCTAATTATAGTGGGTACGCATCGAGACCAAGAACATCTCTGTGCTGATGAGACAAGACAGCATAAAAACATGCTGTTACATGAGTTACTTTTACCATCAATGAAAAACTACGTTATGCGAAACAGCAGCGCTATTGATACTGATATTATGTTTTCATTAAATACAAAGGAACCGGATGCAACAGATGTTGAGGTCACTAAAGATCTGAGAAATACAATTCTTTCAATGAAGACTAGAATGAAGCCTCAACATATTCCTATAAAATGGCTCATATTCCATCAAGAATTACAGTCTCTATCAAAAAAGAATAACACTGACCAACTAAATTTAGATCAGTGTGATCAGGTTGCCAAAAGACTACATATGAAACAGGACACTAAAGCAGCTCTCATGTTTTTCTCTTATTTAAATGTCATATTATATTATCCAGAGGTCCTCCCTGATGTGATTTTCGTAAACCCTATGTCGCTTATTAATATTGTCACATGTATTATAAAATACATTGTATATGGCACAGGTTGCTCACAAATCAATGATCCAGTGTTAGATAAAGCTCGCTGTGAAGGAATGATATCCCTCAAACTGCTTGAATGGATGAGACTAGATGTGCCACAAGTGTACAAATCATCAATTAAGGAAGACAAATTGCTTGAACTTCTCTTACATCTTCGAATTGTATGTAAAAGTGGTGGTGATTATTATTTTATGCCGTCACTCCTAACAGGAATGGATCCTAATGATATTGAAAACTTGTTGTCTAAACATCCTGACTCTGTTGCACCATGTGCAGTCTATTATGAAAACAGATGGCTGGAATGTGGAACATTTGGATTTCTTATTACATCATTACTTTCTTCAGAAGAATGGAACCTTGCATTAGAAGATGGTTCAAAACTTTCATGTGTTCATTCAAATATAATCAAGATGTGTTATGATCCATGCAGCATAGTCACATTTGTGGATTTTGTGAGCCATATAGAAATTCATGTCAAGGCAGATTGTACATCAGCATGTCGAGATATATGCCCTAAAATAATGTTGTCTGTATTCAATGCATTCAACAAAGCGAAACCTTTATTTACGTTCATTTGTCCATGCCAAAAGTTTCAAAGACATGTTGCCAGATTCAACTCTGATGCACTAAAAAGAAAATCTATATATTGTTCCAGAGATCCCTGTAATGCATTTTCACTGTCAGAACTAGGTGTGGAACCACTAGTGTGGAATATAAGTGAGTTGCTATTACATACTGGAGGTGCATGTAACGAATTCATTTGCATTCTAACTCTATCTCTTTGCATACAGTGCCAAAACGTGTACTGGAATTAAACTACGATGAGATTGTTTGTGCAATTCAAGAATCTGATTTGCTGGCCAACAGATTATATTCTCGCAAAATAATTGAACGAGATTTAAAAGATAGAGTCTGTAATACTACTGATGTCAAGGATAAGAACAGAATCCTGCTGGATGCAGTGTGTGCACATTTATCCAGCAACCCACAGGACTATGCAATGTTCAGAAAATGTGCCCTTCAAACACATCCCTTATTGGAGTACCTTTTACCATCAGGTAAGACTATAAATTTCATTATACAGCTTAATGGACGTTTTAAACATTAAGATACACTGAATGATAAAGAAATTACTCCATATAAGATATCGAATTAACACCATAATGCTGACTATAGCTTGCTGAAGTATTTTGGCTTGCTATGCCTTTAGAGTGCAATATACTTGTTCTGTATCTGGCAGCTATGAAACCTTGCAATTTTAAGCACGTTTTAAAGTAGTCTTTTTTTTCAGACCTTGTTTGCAACTGTGGATGCTTTTTATCCATCGCCTCTATCCATAATTGCGAGAAAAAAACTCAATTCATAATATTGTATGTTTTATGAAAATTTTAACTTATACATAGCACATGATGTCAGCCCATTTCCACCAGAAATGAAAAAATCCCAAACCCCTAATATCATCATTCTGGGCATCCTCATTGGTGACAAGGCGTTTTGCTCCTCCTTCATTTCGGTGAAACCTAAAGAAGCAAAAGCTCTCCTGCTCAAACTGGAGGAAGTAAGTGCATGTGGCCTTTTCCATTCTACATCAATGTGCGGGATTCTGCAAGCTGGCCCACCTTCCTCGCGGCACACCACCCTCCCAAGCCATATCAGCCCTTGAGGCCTTCAATTATGAAATGCGGACAGTCTTTACCTAGTGCACAGCAGTTGACACCTCCAATCAGGCATGGCAGCAGGCAGGGCTCAGCTTAAGGAGGGGCATACGCTCCCTGAGTCGGCATTCACCAGCAGCATACATCACCTCTCTGAGCTCCTCTGGTTCTGGTCCATTATCCCAAGAATGTATGCTGCAGGTGAATGCCTCTTCATGCAGGGAGCGTATGCAGATAGAGCACACCTTCTCTCTGTCTCCTCCAATCATGCTGCATCTTGGGTGTCAGTCATTCCCTCTGAGGGGCTAGGCCTTCATCTCCAGCCTTCAGAGTTCCAGGCTTACGCAATATAATGATCAATACACCAGCAATACGATCTTCCAATGGCAGTAGGTGGATTGTGAATGTTCCAGCTGACAGCATGTAGTTCATATCGATTGGAATATGAATACCGTATATCGATCGTCATGCCATTCAATAATGAAAGTAGGTCTGGAAAGTCTGGAAGCAAGTAATTTTTTGCATTCTATTTGTTTCTATGCAATTATACGCTTTGTTTTGTGACTTGAAAAGTGCGAAAGTTGCAAAGCAGCAGGGCCATACCCTGATGGGGGAGCTTACAGCGCTCCCCCATACCCCCTAGCTGGGAGTAGGTGGTCCCCGCCCCGCCTTTGTCTATCATTTCACCCCCCCCCCCCTCTCGTCCCGAAATTCTGGATCCACCCCTGTGACCCCCTTGGCCATCGTGTGCTCACCTGTAAGCGTGGTGGAGATATTGTAACCTGCCAAAATAAACTGCTTGACACCCTTGCTGAGACCTGTCGCAGGGCCCACCTGAGTGTTAAGGTGGAGGCAGGAAGTAGCCACACTCGTCCTGCAGACATCCTAGTACCTAACTGGTCTTTGGGTAAGCCAGCAGCCTTTGACTTATCTGCGACGTCACTACTTAACTCCAATGTTTTACATGAAGCAGGACTAGCAGCAGGTGAGGCCGCCAGAGCTACTGAGCAAGAGAAAGCACGAAGTAAACGATGCCAAATGCAAGATGCCAGAGTGGGTTTGCGTCCCCATGGTGGTTGAAGCATATGGTGCTTGGTAGACAGAAGCAATGGAGTCTTTGGCACTTCTGGCCTCTCGCCTCAACAGGGCTAAGGCTGTGGTCCTAGCTGAGCTATATGGCAGGCTGAACCTCAGCTTAGTGGGAGCCAATGCTGTTGCCATCCTCTCCAGATGTTTTGTCCTAGACTAGTAATAATAATAGGTTTTTTTATCTTAGTGCTGTATTTGATAGAATATTACCCAACAAACAGTTAATGCTCCCAATCAGAATTCTTCATAAAATGTTACATTAAAGGTGTGTGGTAGTATCTACATTTATCTAACTCCGAAGAATACTGTTTGCTCCAAATCTTTATATTTTTTGAGTTCAGAATATTGCTGCATATAAGAGTTTACGTGTAAACACACTTACATGTAGGAATCCCTTACACTAGACAAAATGTTTTGATGTGCATATGGGTTGCCGTTCTGTGTGTGTGTTCACATGTATGGGGTAAAGTGATTATTAAGTTTATTACTGTAGAGGTTTATTGCATATTCTTTACATCAGAGTTGTACAAAGAAGTGTTTAAATGCATGAGTGAATTAGAAACCAATTATACATTAGTAACATTACTCTAGCACTCTTGAAATGATAACTCCCAGGCAGCATTTAAGCACACATGTCTAAATGAGCTATTATTTCAAGATCGATTGATTTCTACATCATAATAGTTTTCTAACAATCTTGCTGTTGCATCATATGAGCCACATTAATAACGTGCATTTCAGAATTAAATTTTAAAAGTATCTTAATACTGTAGTAGCGGTCAAGAAAATGTCACACATCGTCTTAGTACTACAATCTGGAATGATCTAAAAAGACTATTTAAAACTATTCAACAAATGTTACGAATATCGACACGTATAAAGTGCTAGCAATGCGAAATTTAGACTTTGCTACATGTATGTGCACTTATACATATTTCCAGAGATCATCTATACATTATCTCTGATATTTCTAGTGATGATATACATTATTGTGCGCGCGTGAGCTTTACAAAGAGTTTCAGGATGCTGTGGACATCACACTCATGTAGGATAGATTGATTCTTTTATTAGCTTGCCGAGCTTAAAGATAAGCGTATAGTTTTAGTAGCCAGTCATAGTAGCCTTTGCATAGAAGTTAAAAATAGTAACATCTTTCTAGTGGCCAAATAACACAAAACCATGGTCTTGCAATGTGATAAATAGTTAGCCTTTAAAACCATACAGGAGCCAAATGATCCTAAAAATGAAGCCATATATTTGTCGGACGGTGTGTGATGTTTTTTTTTGACCGCCGCAGTGCTTGTTCACATTGTGCAAGCGGCAGATTATTTCAAGGAGTTTACACAACAACCAGTGGCACCATGGAAACTGGCAGACTATAGATTTAATCACAGTGGCCAGTTAAACTGTCACCTCAGTCAGGAGGCTCTAATATTGAGAAAATCATCTCGGCTGCATGATTGTGTATACTGCATGCACGACATTTGCACATCATACTTGTATGCACTGAATATGCATTTTCAAACAATCACTCCACAGATCGCTGCTTGTCTTGTGTCTGTGTGGAATATGAGAAGTGCAATATATCTCCCAAAGGCAAGAAAAAACAGAAAGAGGAAAGAACTTCAAAATCTCTAAAACGAAAGAAACATAAGCAGGAGAAAGAGGAAGAACAAACTTCAAATTCTGGTATGTAAAGAAGGGCTTGAACAAAACATACATGTACATGTACATGTAGCTCTAATGCCATTGATATTTAGCCCTGATTTTTTGGTATGCTGTGCATATACAAGGCACAAACAAACATAATATCGCAACACAATATTTATATTGAAAATATCATACTTTGATATTGTTGTGAGATTAGTGTATCGTGATTGTTAAACTGATGAGAACCAATCAAAACAACAAAATCATCACTTTTTAATCTATTCAATTTATTTATCTGATCAGTGAGTAGATTATTACTTTCTAAAAGCTTCATGAAAAGTTTAGATGGACACTGGTTATAACTGATGCATTTGTATGGGTTGCCACCTGGGAAATAAAAATTGAGAGTGGTAGACAGCAGCAACGTATATGAGGTATAAACTTGCTCTATATTGATTGCATGATTAAAGTCAGTGTAACTGTGCGCAACATCCTTTGGCACCAAGGGTACTATAGCAAACCATATATTCAATCACAGTGGCTACTAAACCTCTGCTGCATAGTAAGCTGTATACTCCATGCACAACATTTGCACATCGTATGCATATTTTCATATTGTCACAGAGTACTGTTTATCTTTTGTTCCCATACAGATGAGGAGTGTGATGCATCTTACAAGAAAAGGAAAAAGAAAAAACCAATCAAAGATAAGCAGGAGGAACATGATGAAGAACATGAGAGAAAGTTAAAGTCTCCAAAACTTGGTATGTGAAAAATGCTAGAACAGTTATTGAACACTAGTACTATTGATTTCATTTAATGCATATAGTTTAAATGTCAACTTTCTCTCAAATGTACATAATTATGTATATACTAGCCTCATGCATAATTATTTGATGAAAATATGCAGGAGGCGGATGTAAAGGACTGAATGCATGACCTGACCAAGTAAACACTCTCAAGGACAGGGAAACGGCAACTCTGAATGATAATACTGCACAAGCATCAACAATACACACTTCATTCACATATATAGGTGTGCACAATAATGCGGCTAGGACAAAGCGGCCCCCCCCCCCCCCCCGTTGCGTTACACTGCAGGGTGTCTTCGGCCCGCGCACAATACAACAATAGGGCCATGTGGAAAATCCCCATTAAAACATAAACTGTTCAGTCCGCTACATTCCCTCCCCCTTCTCCTCGACAGAAGTCATTCTGTCGGAAGTCAGGAAAGGCAGTCGGCATTGCCATTGTCCTTTCCAGGCCGATGGCGGACTTGGAACTTGTAGGGTTGCAATACAATGCTCCACCTTGAGAGTTTCGCATTGTTCTCTCTAAGTCTGTCCAGCCATTCTAGTGCTCGATGGTCCATCTGGATTATGAAGGGTCTTCCCAGCAGATAGACTCTAAATGCCTGTGTGGCCATTTTAATGGCCAGAAACTCTTTCTCTATGGTAGCGTATTTCTGTTCTCTGGCGAGTAATTTCCTGCTGTAGTAGGCCACTGGGTGGTCTGCCCCTTCCTCATCCAGCTGACTCAGCACTGCTCCTACACCCACATCAGAGGCATCGGTTTGCAGAATGAACTCCTTCGTGAAATCAGGGCTAGGACAGGTTCTCTACACAGTAGGCTCTTGAGCTTCTGAAATGTAGCCCCCGCATCTGTCTGTCCACACCAACTGATTCGGTGCCGCATTCTTTGTGAGGTCTGTTAGAGGTGCTGCAATACTGGTATAGTCCGGGATGAATTTTCTGTAGTAGCCAGTCATTCCCAGGAAACACCGAACCTGCTTCTTAGTAGTAGGAGTGGGAAAAGACTTCACACCTTGCACCTTACTCCTCTCAGGTTGTACCAGGCCACTGCCCACCACATGTCCCAGATACACACATCTTGACATTCCTAACTGGCACTTCTGGGGCTTTGCCGTGAGCCCCACCAATCGTAGGCACTGGAACACTGTCTGTATCTGTGTCAGGTGTTCCTCCCAAGTGGTACTGTGTATCACAAGGTCATCAATGTAATCAGCTGCATAGTCCTCCAGACCTTGCAGGACCTTGTCCATGAGTCACGGAAATGTTGCTGGAGCCCCCTGAAGGCCAAAAGGCATCACCCTAAACTGGATGAGGCCAAAAGGCATTGTGAACGCTGTTAGGTGCCTCGATGCCTTTGCCATTGGTACCTGCCAGTACCCACGGGTGAGGTCTAGGGTACTGATGTACCTTGCCTTTCCCAACCGGTCAATCAAATCGTCAATCCTCGGCATCAGCCAGTGACTAGCTGTTCAGCCTGCGGTAGTCAATACACAAACGAAGAGTGCCATCCTTCTTGTCCACTAGTACAATGGGTGATGCCCACTCACTAGAAGAAGGTTCTATGACTCCCGCCGCGAGCATCTCCTTTATCTCCATTTCTACCAGGTCTCGGTAAGCGTGAGGTAACCGGTATGGTGGTAGTCTGACTGGCCTTGTCCCTGTGGTAGTCACTTGGTGTTCCATCTCTGTGGTACGTCCTGGGATACTGCTCATCACATCCGAGAATGTCGCTAACACTTTGTTCCGCAGAGACTTCAGGACCGCTGATAACTCATCCCCCACAGTTGGTTCACCTTTCTCACTACCTCTCCACTCCGGGATATCATCCTCACTACTCTCTTCGTCATCCACATCAGCCCAGTAGTTCCCATAGGTAGGTGCATTCCATTTTTAAAACATATTGATGTGGAAGGTCCTCTCCCTCTTCCGGGTATCATGCATGTCCACCACATAGTTGACACTGCTGGCTTTGTGCAGAACAGGATAAGGTCCCTTCCACTGGGCCGTCAATGAGCTGCTGGAGGTCGGGAGTAGCACCAGCACCAGATCACCTGGTCTCAGTTCCCTCTGTCAGGCATTTTGATCATACCATAGTTTCTGCTTTTGCTATGCTCTCTCCAAGTTGCCCTTAACCATCTCAGCCATTGTTGCCAGCTTGTCGTGCATTGCCAACACATAGGAGATCACGTTTTCACTGCACTTCTTTGGTTCCTTCCATGACTCCTTCAGTATGTCCAATGGTCCACGTACTGCACGACCATACAGAAGCTCAAAGGGGGAAAAACCCGTGGAATCCTGGGGAAAATCTCGGTAGGTAAATAGTAGGTACTGTACCCACTTGTCCCAGTTTGCCCCGGCATCTGCAGCCACCTTCCTCAGCATCTCCTTTAAGGTCTCTCCACCAGCCCATCTGTATGTGGATTGTAAGAAGTAGTCCGTATCGGGTGCACATGCAGCAGTTGGTAGATCTCTGCCAGTAGCTGCGATGTGAAGTTGCTTCCCTGGTCCGTCAAGATCTCCTCAGGTATGCCAACCCTTGCAAAGATCTTCACCAGCTTCTCTGCGATATGCTCCACGTCTATAGCTTTCACCGGGACTGATTCCGGATAGCGTGTGGCATAATCACTCATCACTAATATGTAGCAATTTCCTGACATCATTCTAGGCAGTGGTCCAACAATATCCATTGCCACCCGTCGGACAGGCTCAGTCACTATGGGCAACGGAATGAGGGGAGCTTGATACTTTCTGGCAGATACGACAGCACTTGCAGAACTCCTCCACGTCCCTATACAGAGTAGGCCAGTAGAAGCGACTGAGGATCCTCTTCGCTATCTTGTTTTTGCCCAAGTGCGCTGCAAGGGGCACCTCATGTGCCAGCTGCAGTACTGCCTTACGACACTGCGTGGGTAGTACCAGCTGCTCCACTGCAGATTATGGTTTCCCCCGCCTCTGGATCCATCGCCAAAACAATAACCCCTATGAGTTAAAGTAGTGCGACTCCGACTCTTGTGGCTTCCTGGTGCTCCCACTGGTATGCCCTGCTGGTGTTGTCTCCTCTGCATCCTCGTCTGGCTTCTGGTCAACTTAACTCTGGGCCGCCCTCCGCTAAATAGTTCTTCATCCAAGGAACTCAGCTCTGGGTTCACCTCTATTTGGAGTTCCTCTTCTCTCTGCACCTCCTCTGCCGGTTCACTCGCTATTGGTGTTGGTCTAACTTCTGATTCTTCCTCCTTCTGCCGTTGGATTTCTTTCTCTGCTTCTTGCTTCTTTGCTCCTGCTCGTGTTACCATCATCAGTGCCTCACACCATCCACAGTTCCTACTGTCTTTGGAGTCAGTTCTCAAAAATCGCACACGTTCAGGTACATCTGTACCCAGCAAAACAGACACTGGAAGTGTTTTGGATACTGCTGCCTCAACCGTCAGTGGGACTCCATCCACCACCAGATCAACCATTGCAAGTGGGTACAGTGCGTTGTCCCCATGAGCAACATCTTTTTCTGAGATACCAGGGCATGGTGGATGAGGGTCTTTGAGCACCCTGTGTCCAGAACAATGTCCTCCACCATCTGTTCTTCAACCACGCCAGCCTTCTGCAGAGCTGCTTTGTGACGTAGGCTATCACCACAGTACATGGCCTTTTCTGGAGATCTTGAAGCAAAGTGCCCCTGCCTACCACAATTATAACAGGTCACGTGGGAGTGGTGGTCCTTGTTTCGGTACCCAGACCTAGAGTAGTGCCTCTCCTTTGTCGACCTCTTTTTGCCTTCCTCCTTGTCAGGCTGCTCCTGAATGGGTTTCTCGATGGATACTGGTGAAGTCAGATTCACCCCTGGTCTACTCTCCTTGGCAGTCTGCTTCCTGGCCTCGGAGTAGTCATCTGCCAGTTGTCCTGTCTCCAGAGCTGCCATCGGCTTCCGCTCTTTTACCCACACTTGAACAGAGGGACCCAGGGAATAGAGTAGCTGTTCCAGGACAATAGCTTTCTTGACCTGCTCCACACTAGTCAAGCCCTTGAGCCATTTGTTAGCCAGGTCCCCCAAACGAATAGACACATCTCGATGTGACTCAACCACATTCTTGGTGATTTCCTCGGTGATATCATACCGCCTCAGGATCGCTGCTTTCACCCCGTCGTATTCCAGTGCATCCTCCGTGGTCAGCGCTGCATAGGCCTGTTATGCCTTACCAGACAGTTGAGGCGCCAGTTTGAAAATCCATCGATCCTTCGGGATGTTGTACGCCGACATCAAACACTCAAACGTGGTCAGGTATATTAAATACATGGATTGGAAACGGTTCCGTAATCTACGTGTACCGGAAAACCATCCGTGATGCGCCTACATAGATTCTGAATTGGTGAGTTTGCTGTTGACTCGGACGAATATGACATGGATGCTGATCCCAGTGGACGGGTTTCAGGGGTGTAGTTCAAAGTTTTCAGATCTGTTGTACGGGAAGTTGTTCAGGAGATTTCGTAACTAGCGATCCGAACGCTTTAACAGGCTTATACATTGCTTTCAAAAGTAAAGCTTGACTGATCCCATTAGTAAAACCTGCCTCTTAATTAGAAAGAAACCAACTTACCAAGTGTAGCTTTTCGTTTCTGCGATTTCGCGACTCTAAGAATAGCCCTCAAGCGCAACACGGATGGAAATTAGGAATACCGTAATTCAGCCGTATATCAGCCTCGTTTCCAATCCATGTATTTAATATCCCTGAACGTGGTGAAGTATCGTCCCGATCAGTGAGTTTCGCCATGCGGAGTTCCCCATCCACAGCACGGCTACTTGCTCCAGACAATGATTCAGCCTTCTTGGACTCAACCATCTTTGCAAACAGCCCCATCTGAGCCCGTAGCTCCTGGTCGCGAATCCGTAAGTCTTCCTCTCTACTCTGCCTCTCACGTTCCTTTTCCGCTATGTGCTCCTGACGTTCTCTCTCCCACTGTGCCTCTAGTCTTCTCCTCTCTTCTTCGCGCTCTAGTCGCTCCTGATCACGTCGGCGCACCTCCTCCTCTTCTTGCTTCTTTCTCTCATCAAGAAGGTTCCTGAACAGTTCTTGCATTGCTGCAATTGCCTTCGACGTTTCACCCATATCCGCTGTCTATCCTTGAGGTTGTTCTACGACACTGTTATATTAACGCCCAGATCGTGTGGTCATCCGCTAATACAACTCGCTAGCTCGGTCCGTACAGTATCCGACTGAAGACAATTCCGCCACTTGCCACCACTTGTAAACGACTGAACGCACGACCCGACCAAGTAAATACCCTCAAAGACAGAGAAACGACAACTCTGAACGATAATACTGCACAAGCATCAACAATACACATTTAATTCACATAATAATAATAATAATAATAATAATAATAATAATAATTTCATGTGCATGTAATATACACATAGGCAAGTAATGGCATAAATTAGATATGCACTTGTATACACATATATAGGTGTGCACAATAATGCTGCTAGGACAAAGCCCCCCCCCCCCCCCCCCCCCCCCCCCCCTGCATTACACCACGGGGCGTCTTCGGCCCAAGCACAATACAACAATAGGGCCGTGGGGAAAATTTCCATTACAACATAAACTGTTCTGTCCGCCACAGCGGAACAGTTCAAATGTGGGAGACTTGGTATGTGCAAAATGCTGTAGCAAAACATGGCTATTGAGATCTATATGTAAATTATGAGAATGCATGTCAGTTAATCAAGAGCTGCATTCAGTGGCATTGATTATATATAATGCACAATAGCTTAAGATGATTATGTAATTTTGTTTCCATGACAATGGCTAGGAGTGGCAAACAATTGACCTAAATCTTAGAAATGCAAACCTGGGTGGTTACCAGTAACCATTCATTTGAACATAATTATGAATCCTTACGTATATATGTCTTCATAAAATATGGCTAGTTTTACAGTAAATTAGCTATTCAGTAGGCTATGAATGACTGCTGCCAAGGTCATCACCATTATTAGTATTATTTTGAGGGGAGGAGGGTATGACTTTTACAGTCTCAGTGGGACAGTATAGTTTTGTGGTACTTACTTGAAGAGCAACACATACAGATATGGTATTACTACAGGTGTGCTGTATATGCATGACATTGCATGATAGTTGCAATATAATTTCAGAAAGTACATGGACTGTCTACATTATTATATTCTCCAAAAAAATAATAGTAACAATGACTCATGACTTCATATTCATGCAAGAGGTTCCCAGTATGTCTGCCAGGATACTATTTTTGACTTATAGGTTTTTCACCCAAACTCTCCTATAGCTACATACTAATTCGAAACCTATCAGCTGTGTGCTAATGTTTAGAGGAACTATTCTAAGATCATGACACTAAACATGGTGCTTCCAACACTAATTTTATGACCATTGGGAGGCATTGGGAGGTGCATTCTATACAGTCATATCTGCAGGCTGTCTAAGGAGAAAACATGCACATTCAATACATGGTCTGTAAAGATGCAAGCTTTCCTTATGCCATTCTGAGGTCTGCAATATTGTATCTTAGAGGAACAGATCCACCACCTCTGTATCAGAGGGCTGTGTTCCTAGTTATCCCACATCAATGTTATTTTACAACTGATATACAATGACTCTGTATAAGTGAGATGCATCAGGCTTTGTGGTTGGAATAGAAAGATCTATGTAACCATTTAGTCAGGATTTTATAAACACTCTAGGTTTTGAGTATATACAAAACATAATTCAATTATCATGTATTCAGAAAGTAAACAAACTATCTAGATTAAGATAATTAAATGCTTCTATTCCTGCAATAATGTCTTAGCACGCATAGATATTTTGTGTTTACATCTCCTTTTTCAATTCTTAGGTGTTGAAAATAGAAACCCAGTGATCTTACAAAGCAGTGACCTCTCTCGGGTGTTTGAGAAAACGAAATCTGCATGTAGTGAATGGAAAGCCATTGGCAGGTGTCTTGGCTTTAAGAAAAATGATCTATCCTCCATGGTATATGTAGATGGAAATACTAGACAAGAGGACTTCTATGAAACCATGCTTAGTCAATGGTTGGACTGGGCACCACCTTACCATTCCTTTCCAACTGTTCAACAGTTATCACAAGCACTTAATGAAGTCAACAAACAAAAACAAGCATTCGATCTGAATGATGCGTATGGTATGAGTGATTGAAACAAACTGGCTACAATTATGGATAGAGCTCATAAAAGACATTGTAGTGTAGTTTGGCTTTATGAGTAAGCAATATTTGTGTATTTTGTAATGCTCTAGTGATGACATATTAGCAGTTCAATCTACACGGTGTTTACTGAGATACAATATGTGTCTATGCGCTGTCTTCTTTATGTTACATATGTGGCATCATTGGGTTAGACTGATTTACATGTATGTTAGAACATTTATTAGAAGATGCAAACTTAATTCTATCACCCTATAACCTGTAATTGCTACATACAGTAAGTAGAACATTTGAGTGATATTCCAACTAAGATGGCTGAAGGACACTCTTGTGATATGATTTATGATGCCTTCCTCCATACCCACATACCCATACACTCAGTATGCACACACTAGTATTAGCTGCCAGTGCTTTGTGTGATAGTAGAGACTGTTCATTATAAAGATGACAATCTAGAATCCAACTCTTTTCCCAGATCTTGATTTTGAGGATTTCAATCTTAGTGTGACAAACTGGTGTTTGAGTGCATCAAAGTAGCATTGCCGCTGCTTGCTGGTATGGATGCTCAGCATTGTATCACCCGTTTCTTCACTACAATCGGATGCTTGAAACAGTTTTCTGGGATGTGCTCGCAGATTCCATCCACAGGTACTCTTTCTTTATAGTGCACGCATGAGTATGGAAATCAAAGCCAATTAAAATATGTTGCATATGTCTCATTGATTAACTAGCTACTTCGGCGATATCTAGCAACTCCAGGCAGTTAAGGACGGGTCCCAAAATTTTGACGCGCGCACGCCATATATACGCGGCGCGCGCGTGTTTGGAATTACGTACGTACTTTTGATTACCGCGCGTTCAAACGAAGTAAGTGCTAGTGCCAAGTACAACAGTTCGCTTGTGTCTGTTTAGTTCTTCAGGGTGTGTCCCATATATACTGGAGTGTGCTCTTCTATGCTTTGCGTTCGTTTTTTGTATCTAAGTCTTGTACGCTTGTGCATGAGCTAGAATGCGCATACGGATGTACGCTAGCCACACCTTTTGGCTAAGATGCAAGTAGCTTCAGCCATCTCTTACTTGGTAAGGTGTGGTGTGTGAAGGGTGTGGTGTGTGAACGGTGTGGTGTGTGAACGGTGTGGTGTGTGAAGGGTGTGGTGTGTGAAGGGTGTGATGTGTGAAGGGTGTGGTTTGTGAAGTGTGTGGTGTGTGAATGGTGTGGTGTGTGAAGGGTGTGGTGTGTGAAGGGTGTGATGTGTGAAGGGTGTGGTTTGTGAAGTGTGTGGTGTGTGTAAGGTGTGGTGTGTGAAGGGTGTGGTGTATGGGATGGTGTTATGTGCAGGGGATGATAACAGCCAACACACGATGTGCAGTATTAGGGAACCATTTAACAAAGTCTTTTCTCTTCCTTCCCATCCCCTCTCCCTCCTCTCCCCATGTAGCACCACTGCAGGTCATGTGGTATGGTACTAACATTTGGCAAATTGCCAAACATGTCTGATTCTGAGGTCATGCCTTAGCCCTGGGTCACCTGAAGTGACAATACCTTCATTCCCCATGGGTTTTTAGCCTTCATGCCATAGGGCCATACTTGACTGCCCAGATCTACCTGGTGTGCTGAGGCCAGGGAAACACTATCACGTCTAGCCACACTCATTGAGGTGCACCAAGTCCCCAGCTGCAGGCCACTGCTTCCATTTATGGCAGACTCAGCCTCACTTTGGTGAGGTCCTGTGCTAGAGCTCTGCTGTCAAGAGCTGGACCTTCATTGGTCGTCTCTGGTTGACAGCATTTTCTTTCTATACAAATAATAAATTTCCTTTCCAAAGGGTACTGCAGCAGGTCCTTCTGGCCTAAAAGTGCAACACTTGTTAGATGCGGCTTCCATTCCAACTCCTGGCACGACTATTTGTTCCCTGCTCAGAAGGGTTGTTAACCTCTTGGCTTCTGGAAAAGTCCCCCAGGAGATTTATCGTTTCATGGCTGGTGGGTCCTTGACAGCACTCAGCAAGTTAAAGCCTGGTTGTGCCCCGGACATAAGACCAATTGCTGTGGGCGAGGTTCTGAGGAGGTTGACAGGAAAATGCTTATGCGCTGTCATTAAACAAAGGGTTATTGATTTTTTTGAGCCCTTACAGTTTGGTGTGGCTTGCCCTATGGGTTCAGAAAAGGTCGTTCATGGAATTAGAGCCTGTGTGGAAAAGTTTTGGAATGACAGGGATTTTTCAGTTATGAAGGTGGATTTCAAGAACGCTTTTAATTTAGTCTCCGGAGATGCTGTTCTACAAGGAATGCACAAAGCATTTCCCAGATTTGCTTCCTTGGGTTGCCTGGTGTTATGGCTTTTACTCTTTTCTGTGGCACCCTATGGGCCAGCTAACATCACATGCAATCAGGTGTGCAGCAGGGAGACCCTCTGGGTCCTTTTCTGTTTGCATTGGTTTTGCATAAGGTTGCTGGAGCTATTAAAGAGGATACTGAGTGCAGCCAACTGTTGTATCAAGCTTGGTATCTTGACGATGGCATCTGAGCGGGCAAGAAATCTTCAATTCGTCGACCCTTGTCCCTTATACAGGAATTAGGACCCCCTCTTGGTCTTTACGTCAATATCTCTAAATGTGAGCTCTTTTGTCCAGACAATACCCCCACTTTCCCATCAGAGCTTAAAGTATCCTATTTGCCTCATTTTGAGATCTTATAGGATGCCCAATAGGTGACTACATATACTGTGCAAACTTTATTGCCTCAAAACGTCTCCAAGCACACAGGCTGTTGCTGCAGTTGAAAGATGTTGCTGCCACAGACCCACAAGTTGCTTTAACTTTACTTCGTTTGTGTGGTAGCTTTTGTAAGTTAAGTTACTTGGCTCGCTCAACTCCAACCAATTTGTTATCAGGTGCTTTCAAGCTCTTTGATGATGACGTCCACCACTGCTTCATGGACTGTATAGGTTTTGCAACTTCTGATGAGGCATGGTGTCAGGCCCAACTTGGCCTCAACAGTGGTGGTCTAGGTTTGCGCTCACTGTCCCTTCACTCAAGTTCAGCGTATATCGCTTCTGTCTGTTCCTCTGGTGTTGTTGATTCTGAAGACATATATACACCTCACAAATGCCTTTGACCACTTTAGTTCTCATGTTTCTCCAATTGAGAAGCTTTTGGTCAATTCCATTATCTCCTCACACATCAGTCAGAAGCTTCTGTCGTCTAAAGTGAATGATCATTGTTTCCAAAACCTTTTAGATCAATCCTCTCCTGCTAACAAGGCACGTGCAGTATCAGTTTCAGCCCCTCATGCCACATCCTGGCTATCAGTTATTCCTTCCACAACCCAAGGTCTACATCTAGCTTGACCCCATTGAATTCAGGGTAGCTATCAAGTAGTGGCTTGGCCTAGATACCTCCCCGGGCTCTCAGTGTGCGTTCTGCCCTGCCCACAGTCTGGACCCTCTTGGACACCATGCATTAACATGCAAATGTGGGGGTGATGTTATTACCCACCATAATGCTCTCAGGGACACTTTAGTGCACTTCCATCTGATCACCGTGCGCATGCTTCTGTCCAAATTGAAGCCAGCGCTGGGCTCTTTCCCGACCATTCGCAGTCACGACCTGCCGATATTCTGTTGCAGAATTGGAACCTTGGGAGGCCCGTTGCCCTGGACATCTCCGTTGTCTCACCACTAAACCCTTCAACTTTAGCTGAAGCGGGAGCAACTTTTGGTGCAGTCCTTGAGGCAATGGAGAGCCGGAAACACCAGGCCAACGATGAAAAGTGTTTAGCTCTAGGGTGGGTCTCAACCCCTCTAGCAGTGGATTCCTTTAGCTATGGCTTCTTCGTTTTTTGCACAAATTGCTGCTTGTTAATCTATGCAAGACCTTGACCTCTTTCTAATAACCATGCGTAAGCATATTGTCCAATAATAAACTGTAGGGAAACAAGTACCATCATCACACAAACATAGTTTTTTGTCAGCTACATAATGTGGAGATATGTATGGACAACAAAGTGTACATGTACCGTGGTACTGCATATAGAAATATCACCCTTGTAGTTAATCTTTGCAGTTTGTGTGGCACTTGTGGTTTCATACTGTGTAAATATTAATACATTTGGGGTGGCATGTTGTCTTACTATTTGACCAGTCAGTACACACTAAATTGCATACTTGCTGGATGCAGATATGCTTAATGAGTACTGATCCTATTTTCTGCACAGATTTTAACATTCCTGATGCCATAAAGGATGTCTGCTGTGATGTGTATACAATACAATTAAGTGAAAATGGCTGCCTTCACAAGGATGACCGTCATGGGTTTTCAATAGACTTTCCTTCTGGAATTCTCTTACCCAACCAAAGTATCACCCTGACCATTGGAGTGATGGTGTATGGTCCCTTCATGTTTCCAGAAGGTGTAAGACCTATTTCTCCAATCTTATGGGTTTTTGGTGATACTAATATGGACCTGAAACTTCTGAAGGATGCTAAAGTAATACTACCTCACTACCTAGATATTGACGAGCAGGATGTCAAAGAATTCGAAATACTGTTCTTGAAAGCATGCCCAATGAATCATTATTACGCCTTGAATAATAAAAAGCAGAAATATTTATTTAAATCAATGGGCAATGCAACTCTGCTGAATGATCACAAGGCAGCATTCTCAACCAACCACTTCTGTTCACTGTGTCTTGCTGCCAATGTGTCGGAGAGCGTAAAAGAAAAAATAGAATACTGCATGACAGTATTCATTGATATTACTACAAGGATGTACACTTTTGTTGTTTCGTACTGTTTGGAAACATGCAGTGAGGTAAGCTTAAGAATGTAGTGATAACATTTACTACTGAAATCGTACTTCTAGACTCTGAAGAAACATTTCAATCCTGTGAATAAGAAAACCAAATTCAACTTTAAATGCACTGACAATATGCTTACAATGCACTATTCAGATGTACCTCAATGGATATTAAGTCTGCTTAAAGGAAACAGAGTAAGGATTCTTATCTATAGTGTCCGTTCAATGTCAATAATAGCCTTGTACCCATAGATTGAACTAACAGCTCTTGATATCTGGAATGCAGACAGTGACAAACTGAAATGGAAGGAGGAAGAAGGGCTTTACTTTCCTAGCTTTGAACTTCAGTTTGATCCAGTGAATGCAAGCACTCGAAGCAGTAAAGTTTCAATCTCATTTCCAGAGATTGAACGCAAGATAGAGCTACCACTGCTTGTTATCAGTAAGTAGTAACCTTTTCATTTGTTTACATTTACAAGATGATGCTTTTTCTGTAGAAACTCAGCTAGAAATATTGTAGCAGTAATGCATGTCTAAAATAAACATTGATATTATAGCTATTGAAATAGCAAATTAAGCTTACATTGAAATAGCAAAACAATTAAGGAAACAATTAAGGAGAACTAGATGTTGTTGTTTAGAATGTAAAGATGGCGGCATTTCTATGGTGCAGGTGCTGGCGATAGTTTTGACACTGTTAATTCCTTCATCTAATCCCTGTTCTGTTTATGTCATACCAATGAGAAAGGATGGTACTATCTGTGTCCATGGATATAGGGTGTGCAAAGATGTTGAGAGTAGCCATTGCAGATAATGCCAATAATAGACCAGCTTTGATTGCTGACCTCAGCATACGAGGGGTAGGTGTGGTAGTCACTTCGTACTACACTATTTTGATGCATCAATGCGCATACGATGTCATTGTACGAATTACATCAGCACCACTGTGATACACAAAAAGCGCGCTTTTAAACGACTTGTGGTCGACTTGAGGAATAATACATGTACAATGTACATGAACACCCTAGGACATTTAATAATTAAGTGTCCTTGGGCTACCAAAGTCAATACCAATTCCTCTTTTGAACTTTTACACTGTACCATTCTTTAATTAAAGCAATATGGTGATTGTGACAAATGAACGTACAGTTTACACATGTACATGCACGCTGTAGACTTAGGTACTTAACAAAAAAGTTTCAAACATTCACGCATAAATAAATACATCAGTTTAAAGACCATATTGAATGGTTTTCAAAATAGTTTTTATCTTTTTTGCGCCTTAATCCTAACTGGAGAAACGGGCCTTTAAGTACCGATAAAATAATTTATGGTGGGAATATTATAAAAACTGTGATCCCTGTAATGCCGATATCCAAACGATCATGCATATGATTTTTGTCTTACAACATTTCGATTCCAAATTTTGTATGGAGAATGGCATTTTGTAGGCCTACATTTTACACAAAGAATGTGCTAATAATACTTCCTTGTGAGGTATGTAGTGGAATTTCAATGTGCATTTATCGATGAATTATATATAAAACTTAATTTTTGATGTCCATTTAAATGTTTCATAATAATAATTATATAATTATAACGATACACTATCATAAACTGCCTATAGTTAATGCAAAACACATCTGGTGAGTATGGCAGTGGCATTGGCCCTCACTAGATGGAGATTGAGCCTGCCATAGAAGTCTCCAAGGACGGTCGACTTGGGCCTACATGTTAGAGTGGCAAGCCGTGATGCCAGCTGAGAGAAGGCTTCAATAGCTTCATTTCCCCATGCACCATATGTCTCAGCTACCAGGGGAACACACAACCAGCCGAGTTCTTTGCATTTAGGATCATTGGCCTTGTGCTTTCTGTAGGGCAGCTGATCCTGCAGACACTCCAGCTTCCAAAAGGGTATGTGTGTTAAGCGGAGAGGTTACAGAGATGTCAAAGGCAGCTGTCTTGCCTGTTGCCCAGTTAGTCAACAGAAGGTCAGCCGGATGGGTGTGGCTATGATCGGCTGTGAGGTCATTGCCAGCTTCCACTGTATCAAATAAATTAAAGATCAAATTATTCCAAGTAATGATCTGAACGACATTGGGGTACGTTTTGAATACATGCAATCTACATATTAAAGTTGGATATCACTAGACCTATATCACTCTATCATGTCTTGTCTTAGATGGAGAGCTCAACAAGTTTAATTCTTTTTTTAACGTTACTTTTTTAATATATCTTTTTACTATCTATCATTTTCAGCTCCTCCAGTTCCAGCTACAAGTGGTGGTTCCGGTTCTCCTAATGCATCACTTGGTGGCAATCCTGATAAACAAGGTATGCTGTACTGCTGCATTAAATCAAAGTGGCTCACAGTCAGGGCATTTAATTTTTTAGCACACATACATTATGTAGTAAGGTTTTTGGGCTTAAGTATCACTACCATATATACTGCCTTGATGTTGGCCTGTTGGCTGACAAATTTGAATATTGCCATTAAACACACGAGCACAACTGCTTACTTTTGGAATACAAGGAATCAACGACCTCTATATTGGACCCCTGTACAGTAGACCTCTATTGGACCCCTGTACAGTAGAGCTCTATTGGACCCCTGTACAGTAGACCTCTATTGGACCCCTGTACAGTAGACCTCTATTGGACCCCTGTACAGTAGACCTCTATTGGACCCCTGTACAGTAGACCTCTATTGGACCCCTGTACAGTAGACCTCTATTGGACCCCAGTACAGTAGACCTCTATTGGACACCTGTACAGTAGACCTCTATTGGACCCCTGTACAGTAGACCTCTATTGGACCCCTGTACAGTAGACCTCTATTGGACCCATGGGTAGCACATCTCCTCTCTACAGTTAGGACAGTTGGTTTTGTTCCAAGAAACATGACATTTGAGTCTAGATGTGGACAGGCCATACTGATAGATAGCAACACAACTACAATGCATGTATATATATGTTGGTGTTCAAATTGACCACAAAGGTCTTAAGCAAAGCATGTTATGATGTACAAATGCAGTTATCACAAACCCCACCCTCACAAGTTTTTTGATAAGCAAATATGGATGTTTTCAATACATGAGGTGGGGAAGATAATTATATTGGTACCCATGCACATAGAAGTGGCTTTAATCTGTACGTAGGTAATGAGGTCTGTGCAGATCCATTATAAGACAACTGCAATACATGTATATTGTGGTGTTACACATTTGATATTAGCAGTACATGGATATGCACTAGCATACACCTCACATGGTCTGGTTTCAGGCACCCGATATTGCTAGTTACCATTTGCTAAATATTTGTATTTTGAGCTACATGTATCATTGTCCACGTGTAGGCGTATGTGCATATATGATATTCAATTGCCTTTGGGACGTTATAATTTTTACACACACACACACACACACACACACACACAACACACACACACACACACACACACACACACACACACACACACACACACACACACACACACACACACACACAAACACACACACACATTGACATGACACCTCAGTAAAGTCCAAATAGTTCTCCCCAGGCCACCATCATGGTGCAATGCAAAGTCTTGTTTGATGCTCTCAGAGACAATAGCCATTTTGAATCTGCTTTTGTAGTTAAGAATAAGAACATGACACTCATATGCTATCCAGAGTAAGGCATTTAGACTTTGTATAACAACACCACCTCCGGCTGACATCTTTGATAATTGCCATTAAACACACAAGCACAACAGAGTATATTTAGATCAATGAGCATGATGGTTTTATATGAAGCATGCCCCCCCCCCCCCCCCCCCCCCCCCCACACACACACCCCATATTTTCACTGAGTCAAGTCAAATTGCACACATTAATTGTTTCAATGCCATACTTGGTTTGGCAAAGCAGATAAAAAGCTATGTAAACAGAGAACACAAATATGTAGGGGAAGCCTATAGCTATACACTCAGTCTTACACATCACAACACATGTAGTAAGTATTGTTCTCAGCACAAAATGATCTAGCTTGGAGATATAGCAACAGAGGACCTGTGCTTTTAACCTTGCTGGGCCAGAAGGAACTCATATAGTTGGACCAAACTGAGCTATCATTTGCAAGTAAATTGTTCCATTTACAAGCATGGGCATCATTTTTTCTTTTTTATTATTAAGATGTTTAGCAGCAATAAAAACAGATCCTTAAATAATTACATTTCATTGATTGTGAAATCCATTGCACAATATGAAAAAAACACTGTGTAAGTTCAAGGGCATCCCCAGGTGCCCCCCCCCCCCCCCCCCCCCCCCCACTGTAATAAAAGTTTACATACATGCATACTGAAAGTGGACAGCACCTTCTGCCCACTAATAGAATGACTGGATCAGCCGAGAGGGCGGACACCTCTCTGATTGAATCGGCCACACCCCACACCCCCGCTCGTTGAATTGGCCGAAAGTGGACAGCCCCCCCCCCCCCCCCCCCCCCGCTGGTTGAATCGGCCGAATGTGGACAAAGTATTCACGGCTGTTTAACGGTGCCCCCCTTTCCCTATCGTGGCCCCCCCCCTCCTTCCAGAATAGCTGGGGACGCCCATGAAGTTTCATATAAAATTGTGTGTGTGTGTGAGGGGGGGGGGGGGGCTGTACAATTTACCACGTGGGCGTTTCAATGTTTTGCAGATAGATTGGTATTTTTATTTAAGGTCGTTTGCATTTTTACCTTTATTCATGGCCTAAGTACATTTATTATTTCACAGCTGCAGTGGAGCTTAACCTAGTGAGCCTAATGTCATTACCTGCGGCAAGGAACAGGGAATTGAATCTGACTGAGGAAATAGGAGTGAAGTACTCTACCCTTGGAGTATTTCTACTGAATGATGGTCAGGGGAAGATCACTGATGCTCTAGAACAACAATACCACAAGGATGCTTCACTAATCACTCAGGCCATCTTCAAGCGTTGGCTCCAAGGAGCAGGTGCACAGCCAGTGGCTTGGTCTACATTGGTACATGTCCTGAGAAAGATGAAGTTGTGTGCACTGGCTGATGAGATAGAAAATGTCACGCTACTCATATAAAAGTACCTACATGTTTATCTTACACTGATTTAAGGAAACACAGACATATAGTTAGTTAGCCATGCATTAATATTTTGTAATGTTTATGTTAATCCAAATGCTGTAACTGCTTTTTAAATTATGCTCCTGATGAATGGGAGAGAGGTGGATAAAATCATCAGACTACATTGATATTCTGGATTCCCACTCTTGTTGAAATCTAAAGTAACTCTGAAAATGATCACTCAGATTGAGCTCATTTCTTCACATTGAAGTATTCTTTTGAACAGATCTACATAAGTAAATATAATACAAAAGCTGCATACCACAGTTATAGCCTACCCATGCTACATTTTAAAAATTTAATATGATTATTTTTAAAAATAATAACAGAGTTTTTACATGTATAAATTCAAACCAAATAAATAAGTAAATAAACAAACACGGAGACACTACGATTCTACACTCTAGATCTTCGGAGAATGGCTCTAGCATTTGCTCTAATTAAGCAAAATGCTTAAGTTGGAGAACAGGTCGAAAGAAGCCTGTGACTTTGGCAGGGACTTGTGGATTGCAAGCCAAGCGCTCTCCATGTCCATTTACATGTTTACGGTGCCTCGATCTCATAGGATCATTTTCATGTTTAAAATCATATAGATTGATCAATGCTTACTTTTTACATGTACAGTAAAAAAACTGCATGCATATACTTGAGTAAGAGTTTTTATAAATGTCCTATTTTTTCTTTAGAGTGCATTGTGCCGATATTGTAGTTTATTGCCGTATTGGATGGAGAAGACTTTGCCTCTTGCATGGTTGCATTATGATTCATATTGCACAGAGACAAGCAAAAGAACATCGATTCCGCTATCACAGAACAAGTAATCACTATAGAATCACGTCGAGTAGATTGTAAAACCTTCTGCACTGACCGAAAATGCCACAGAAAGCTTGTGTTCAAGACATGCAAGACAAAATCGCGGGTCCGTTACACGAGGCACGCGCACGCTGAACTTCAGAAGCCATCTTTTAGAATCGCCGTTTCTTTTTGCTTAGCATCAGTACAGAAGCTATGTTGCTTTTTATTTTATATAAAGACTACAATTGTAAAGACAAAACCTCAGGCGTCCCTTGCTTAACCTTTAATCTATTTTCATTCTTAATTCAGGATGGAAATCCTGAATTAAGGATGACCTTACGCCGCTCGTATCGATATAAATTCGAACGGTATTGATGATTTTTTTTTTTTTGGCTATTTAGCTTCAGTAGGCTTTCATCTAAACAGCGCTATACATTTTAGTCACTCAAATCTTTATTTCTTTTAGAAAAAACAATGTTTAGGCTTAGTTTACTTTTTCGTTCGCAAATAATGCCGCGGTTACCATCGAAGTCGGGTATAAGGTTGAGGAAAGAGCAGGGAGCTTAATTTCAAGATAGAAACTGTTACTAAGATCTGTAAGGAGAGCCATATAAGCAAATTAAACAATATTGGACACAGGAGGTACGAGCATCGAATTAACTCAAGGCGGACTAAGCGAAGCGAGTCAAAGCGGGTGGTACGATGGTTAGCCACTGCAAAATAAAAATAAAAAAGCATTTCTGTCGTTGAGAGCGATGCAAAAATGCCTGGCATTGGTAGAAATGCTGTCACCAGTATTGTTGGGACATAAAAAGAAGGGGCGGATGCTCGGACAGTGGGACAGTGATAATAAATTACCCTTTTCTATTATTTTGTGTACAAGTTTGATAAAAATACAACTTCTACCAAGAGTCTGGAGGTGCTACCACCAATAAGTAGTGAAAAGGAGTAAAATTGATATGTTCAATGCTCTTTGTAAGCATTACAAACTATAAATTGCTAATCATTTAATTTATGTACGCGGGAGCAACGAACGTGCTTATGCATCCTTGCATTGAAGTTTGGGCAGCTTTCTAGATGATAAAAATTATTCCATGCTATAGAATGTGTGCACCATTGTTGAAACAAACAGCTTTTTATGTTTTAATGATTTTAATTTTCACTGCAATGGTTGTTATAAACGGCAGAACTCACCATCCTGAATTCAGGATTTTACCGATCCTGAATTCAGGATCGTTTCACGCCGATGGAAGGTTAAGCAAGTAAGCACCACGCGTGCTTACGTTTGAATGATTGATCAATCTATGGCTAATAACTATACGATTATTAATTACAATTAATGTGCAATGCAATGCGGATCGATTCGGTTAGCCTTGCTAGTGTGGAAGCGCCTTTAGGAATCATTCTCTTTTGTTCGGAATTTCCTATTAGTGAATGTTAAAATTATTCATTACGGGTCTGAAAGGGGGGGTTACAACCCCCCCCAACACCCCCCCCCCCCCCCCCCCCCCCCGGATTCGCCACTGATGTTGGAAACCCCCACTTTGAAATCCTGAATACGCGCCAGGCCTGACGATTTATAACCTTCTGGTGAAGCGTGGCAAGCTATCATTATTCTCTCCTGCTCTCGATCACACGCTAGCTTCCACTTTCATATCTTGGAACAATTTTTTAATAAAGAGCGCCATTGTCAACCTTGCAATTTCCACGCGCTTTCGTCTAAAAAAGCGTTTCTAATCCAACTGGCCTGGATACCTTAAAGGGAACCTCCACGTACGCGTGCACACATCAGTTTATACACGCATGAGGCAGAGCGGTTACGAGGATTCGAAGGCTAAATGTTTGGTTGAACTTTTATTGCAAACGTGAAAACGTGGGGGGGGGGGGGGGGGGGACAGTTGTGCCTAGGAATAAAATGTCCGGCATGGGGGGGCAATATTTCTTAGAGGGGGATATTCATTCCTAGGCACCAATGTCCGGGGAGACTATCGTGCCTAGGAATGAATGTCCGGGGGGACACTTTTTACAGGGGGACAACCATGCCTCTGACACCGGTATAAGCTTCATCGATCTAAACAGCTAGATCAGGCTATATTTCTCTCGTCCCAGAAAGAATAAAGTATCGTATGAGCAGCCTACGATTATTCTAGACCCTAAATGATTGGACCAATATTGAGACGGCGCTGCATGTATCACGATTCAGCCATATTGAGACGCTAGTACATGTATCAGCCGGTGAGTTTCATGATCAGCCAGCGACGCGTACGCTTGCACATGTGTCACGAAAAGGGTGTTAATGTTGCCAATTGGTGTCATGAAGGAGCATTGGTACACTTTTATCGAGGCCCGTCGCGTTCAACAAGTCATTAATTTCTGGCCCATGATAAAGCCCAGCTGGATATGGCTACAATTCTCTTACAGCAGGAAGCAGCTAGGGCGTTGATTGAGAAAGAACAAGAACAGCCCCCAGTCGTCCAGGTGTGGGAGACCGCCTATAAGAATGCTAAAGGTGAAGGGAGGGAGCCCCTGGCCTAGCTTATTGGCCTAGCCTCTAATGCCTTACATGTTCAACCAGATCTACTGGTAAGGAGAACAACCAAAAAAGAAGAAAAAGAAGGGAGTGACGGTCAGGAGGGGGCTAATTATTTTCAAGGTGATGCCCATGTTCAATTGATCGAAGCTATCAAATGTGCTGAGGAATTGAAGACACTTAGGATGAATGACCAGTGAGGTTGTACCTCAGGAATGGGAAGGAGTATGGCCATCTCAGAATTGCATTGCCATGAAGTATAAGGTGGCTAGGTCTGTGCTACTGGTGTGTTCTAGGGAAGGATATTGAGCATCAGTAAAATCGTGGAGTATGCTACCAACATGATGACCATGGCTTTGGCCTCAATATGAAGAACATAATGATGTGGCTGAATGCAGGGGTTCAAGGCCACATACAAAAGGCTGGCTGGTCTTTTCTGCAGTTATCCAGAGCTTGCCAAAAATTTAAAGGGCTGGAGGGATGAATGCTAATAAATATTTTACCATACTTGAGAAGGATGCTTGACTGCAGATGACCTAATAATAGATGAGCAGCACATGGTTGTCACTCTTCTAGGGTCCCAGGGCTTTTTATATATTACCTGCCAGTTTCAACTTATAGAGACCAGCATTATCACAAAGAGTATCTTGAGTCAGTTCATTAAAGTCCCAAAAGTTAAATAAACAAGAGTAGAGTCATGTATACATGTCACTAGGAAGCGAAGCTCAGGATTTTTTTCAAAGGGAAGTGATCTCCAGTATGCTTATTCCCTTCTTAAAGGATGTCATGGAGAAGCAGCCAGGGCACCAGTGGCTTGCCAAGACTTTAACTACCCCTACCAGTATGTAGACTGTGGAGGCTAGCTAGCTCCTATATAGATATGTCACTTAAAACCTGCATGATGTGTAGCCCCCTCCCACCAATAGTTCTAACTAGCAATGTGTTACAACCCATCAATTGAAAATATGGCTGGAAGGTTAGTAATAGTTGTGTGCGTGTGCTTGCGTATGTATACATCCGCATGCATCTGCATCTGCAGCCGGCTAAGTATCGATCTTTGGTTGAGCTAGTAAGCGAGAAAAAAAAACAGTTCATGTTAAAAAATTCTAACCATAGGCCCTTAAATTAAATTGAGGTACGTTTGCCATCTAGAGTCTTATTAGGTCACACACACCCGACCCCCCCAGGCCCTGATCCCTAAGGGGTCCAAAACGGACCAACAATACCAGATGCAGACAAAATAATAGTTTACGAGTGTCATTCAATGAATTTGGAAATGGGTTTCAAAAGAAATCATATCAAAATTCGGTGTGTGGAGAGGGCTGTGATTTCTGAAAGTAAATGTGGTTCTTAAATGGATTTTTACCCTTACCTTTGCAAAGATACTTTGCTTTTGATAGTTAGTAATGCATTCAGGTTTATTCCTTCCATGCATCAAATGCTGGCTAACTCAGCTGCATTGATTAATGCCAATTGCAATGAGTCAACAGGCCTTCATGTATTTTCTGAAGAGTGCACAGTAATATGAAAGTCTGTAGAGAGCTTGGCAACAAAACTTCAGAGTACCAATCTATCACATGTATGTTTTGACAAGGCTGTAGATTAAGTCAGATCCTATTATAAGGTGTCACCGTCAAGTTGTGAAATATTCATTCTGTGGAGAAGAACGTTCCTGTCCAAGAAGCAACTTACTCACAGTATATGTATAGAGTAGTTGCCTTTCATTTGAGGATCACCTTTTATTTAAACTGATAACAATATAATTATGATGCATGAACTGTTCTGTATACTTTACCAATTTCAGATTGATGAAAATTTGATCAAAATGTACTGGGATTTGTATGCATTTGTGTTGTTGTATACTACTTTTCAAAGTGGGTAGAAGCAAATTAATATTATAAAGGCTCTGAAGGCCAAGACTGTACATGAAGTGGCAGTTTTCATCCGGGCTGACTTTAGACTGTCGTGGGCCCTGGGCAACTAGCCTTTGTGGGCCCCATGAATCACCAGTACAATCAGTATAACTCATTAATTATAAGAACCTATAAAGAGCATTGATAAAGCTCAAAAAAGGCAAAAGAATGATATCCTTATGAAAGAAGGCACCAAATTAAGCCAGAATTCAGTATTGGTGAAAAAGTCTTAAGGTGAGCATGCAGATAGGAAAGGTGGTAAAGGATGGTTGCGCTATGATGGTCCTTATTTTATTGATAAGTTAAAAGGTCCTGCCTATCAAGTGAAAACTATGGATGGCAAAAACAGAATGGTTGCAGTTTCAAGAGGGTTTCAGATAAACAGGAAAGTGAAGCACACAAAAATGATGATAAAGATGTTCAGTTTGTGCATGAACTCACTCCTGCATGGAACTGGTATTGTCCTACAACACCTGCTTGGAGGATACAAAAGTGCAAACAATTTTCACTGCATGCCAACTCTATATTCTAACTCTGAACGTCTCAAGAAAGGAGCACCTTTGAAAGTTGATATACATGTATAATAGAAGGTGATGGAAACTGCTTGTTCAGGGCAATAAGCTACGAGGTTACATTGTCTCAAGATCATTATGGGATTTTTTTCGTATGTCTGCATGTGGTATATTTAAAATGATATATGCATCAATCTGAGTTTGAATCAAGGCATCTAATCAACATGAATGTTTCTGTCTACCTAATCACAACTCAAATGGAAATATCTGGAATGTGGGGAACTGAAATTGAAGTAATTGCACTGGCAACTCTATTGAAGACTTCAATTGCCATTTATTACCATCCTCCTCGTGCAAAAGTACTTCTCTGGTATCACTATTTTCCTTTGTGCTCTGATGCTGACACATCAGTATGTATTTATTTGCACAATACTGGAAACCATTTTAACCGTGTTAATTAAGTCACAAGTGGTTTGTAATTTTCCTTTCATGCAATCAGTATGTACCACATCATGTTTTTAGTAGTGCATTATACTTGTTCAGCACTGCATGAATTAAATTATATCTCTTCAGCACAATCTGTTTCCTAATTGATTTTGGTATTGTGTGTGTAATATGTAGAAAGAGTAGAGTCCTCCTTAACTGCAGGTAGAGTCCATTCTACCTGGTCTAGTCTTGTGTTCAGGTATGGTGTACTAGAGTACAGGATGCCTGCAGGTAAAGAGTACTCTAGAGTACACCTTACCGGAAGAGTCCATCCTACCTCCTACACCGGCCTGGCAAGCCAAATTATTGCATGGAAATTATAGTATAAAAATGTCAATCAATTATTACATAATGGTACGATATCGATGCCATACCATCTGCTCGTGGCTCAAACCTGTGGGAATATAATCCCGAGTACACTGTGAGATTCACGCCTTTGCGAAATACATCCGCTGTCTGGTCTCCATCAAAGGTCCATACATCAAAGAAGAAAGGGTACGCGGATAAAGCTTGTGCATGATTACGGCCGCAAGCCGTTCTCAAGGGAACGCTTCACTCTATTAAGACACAATGACAATGAACGGCATCATTCACAAGGTCAGCAGATTCTTGCAAACAAGAAAAGACCATTTTAACATCTTAGAAATCGCAGCTCGAGCAGCTGCATTTTACATGGCAAATCCCGCGTTTAAAGTTAAGCATGACGAAGCCATGAAACTCTTGGCACATGCATGGTATGAAACTTTGCTCACATCAGTTCTTGCTGACATCGTTCTTTGACGATTGGGTTCTATTATGCGTTATGTAAAGTTGGAATCGCTGCTCTATCCGCGATATAGCAGGCAGACAGGCTGAGGCAAGCCCTCTTTGTTCTGTTGTTCAGCGCTCTGTGTAATGCGCGTATTACAGTGCTTTAAAAGTAGGGGTCATGATGAAATTTTTGAATTAGGATAAATTAATGATAACTTTGTATTGGCATCATGTTGCACAATAACAGTTTATAACCATTAAAACCTTTTTTTTAAAATTATAGTAACATAATATTACAAGTTAAACAGGATACATAATACACATATACATTACAAACAAAAGGACTAATATTACAAGAAGTTCTATGGATCTTCCATAGATGATCCTGCTCGAGACAGGAGTGCCCGTGCATTGGCTCGTATCAAAGTCAGGCTAAGCCTGCCATACAATAGACAGGTAGCTTGGGACTTGGAGCAATTTCCCCTGGTGGCTAGGCGAGAGGCAAGGCGTGATAACATTTGCATGGCTTCTGCACCCCAGCACCCATAAGTTTAAAAATATTTTTTTTTTAATAATCAAACCCACAAATTCAAGATTCATAATAATGCAAAATCCTCATCTGTATGTGGTAATCTGCATAAATCCACTCCAATTTGATACCAGGGATAGGGATTGGATGCAGTTTAGTTGCAACATTATCAAAACGTGTGTTTCCACGTTGGCATTGTGTACATGTTTTGACAAACTGTCTTGCATCGATATTCATTCTTGGCCACTATGCACATATAGGCATCCACCAACTTTTGAATCGTTTTATCACGACCAACATCACCCCACCCCACATAGATTTGGATTGGATTGTTTCCCCTGCACCTTCGTGAACAGATTTTATAATAAATTAGTACCATGCATGTTCCTCGCCTCTATACATCCTTTACTACTCTCAAGTAGGCAGGAGCTCCATCTTTTCCCCTTCATCTTAATTAACCTCCGGATACAAGATGCCTTTCAGTAGAATGTACTTACTGCGTGGACACTTTTCTTAGGTTGGATTTCATGTATGGTCTACTTTTCATTTTCTCTGGGTAACAGCCGCTTGATAAATACACTTCAATTGTGTTGTAATCGGTTTCGTCAGCGCCATTACTTGTGGTGTCAGCATCTTCTACGCCTTTCACTCATCCATTTATCATATTATCTACCGTTTCATTCCCTTCTCAATTGCCTGTATCTGCCATTTAGAAATATTTCTATAGCACCACGTAATTGAGATGCTCTTTGCAGGTTGCGATCAGAGTTAACTGCATGATTGATAATTATACCGATTCCAATTACAGAGTCCATCCTACCTAGGTTAGGTAGTTCAAAGCACCCCAGAAATGTACGCAAAAATTTAAGACCACGTATAGGGTACAATTTTTGGCACGGGATTTTCATTTTGTCAAGAGATCCTTAGGAAAGAAGCTAATTGGCACGCTAAGCATGCTTGTGTGTGTGGATTTTGTCAACATTTGGGTATATTTTTAAATAGCATACAAGTGGGGGGATCGTGTACTGGGCAACGTACGTAGCTAAAAAAAACGGACCAATTCCATCGAATGAATACGCACCTTATGATATCCGTCCAATAACAATTAACGCGCCTATTATCCATACTCATTTAAAAAAAAACTGTAGAGTTTATAATGACAGGTACACGTGTAAAATTCTAGTATTGGCACAAGGTGTTTTCCACATGGCGCCTAATCCCCTATTCAATAACCACCATTTTCTCCGGTAGATTGATATGTATTGCTGCACGGAGCGTTGTTTTGAAGTACCAAAAATTACATACATACGATATCAGAGAAAAGTTTTCACTTACATGTTCTTACAATTCCATGAAGACATTCAAGGACTTGGTTGTATTTGTGGAACCTTATCAGGCATTAATGATGATAACATTCTTCAAGTGCATGTACCATTTATATATATGAAAAGGATTGTTCTACTTTCCCGGGCACCACTACATAAAAACGTCAAATATGTTGCCAGGGCAAGCAATACGCCGCTGGAAGTAAATACTATAGTGTCATTAAATAAAATATTGGAAGTAATTGTGCTGATTCAGCCAGGCCATTCCATATTGTACTAAATATCAGTTAAGCATTATTATCATCACTGACCCCCAGCAGATGAGAGCTCTTTCCAAGAAAGTTTAATGTCACCTCAATACAATATATATATAAAAAAGAAAAAACCAGCACAATCTCAGGCCCAATATCTTTTAAGGAAAAGTTTAAAGGAGATGAAAGTCCAAAGTAGCAAGTTTAAAAAATACATTTCTGTTCTGGAAGCCACCAGTGTTGGACGAACTTGTTTCTGATGCTAAGTGACTGAATTCCAGATGATGAAGAGGTGATCTTGCATGAGTTTTGTTACCACTTTTGACTTATCATATTTGCTGACACGTATATACATGTAGAACTGCTCTAATCCTATTTGTCATGCAAATAAATTTTTTAATTGTATGCACATTAGTAAGCAAAATCCGTTTTTGTTAGATACCAAAGTGGTCAGAAAGTTAAGTTATGAATATATTTTAACTTTACCGCATTACATCGTTTGAAACCATAACCGTGCCAATTTTATGTTTACTGCACCCATGCATTGTAATGTATTGACTACCGCGTCCTTTTTTCCGGTTACAAAACGTTAATTATTGTTCGTAATATGAACGATATCTACACATATATGTACCATTATAATGTATTTTCCACGCTCTTTCCAGCGATGCTAATTTTATAAATTTCTAAAATTCGTGTAAATAACCTACATGTATCTAGGTAGCGCGGAGGAATTGTAGATATTATCTTACCTCCGGGCGTGGTGCACTCTAGAGTTCGCGCTGCATAGGTAAAGTATAATCTAGATTCCACTATACCTAGAGTACATTGTATCTATTACACCGGCCTGTCAGGCTGGACCCCTGCACCAGACACTTGTGCAGTGACACACCACACAGCTGTGGAGTTAACATCACAGCATTGAGACAGCTGTGGAGTGAATATCAAAAGACAGACAACTGGACCATAGCATCACAGCAGGCACCTGTGCATGCAGTACTACTGAACAGCAAAGCAGGTGGCTGTGGAGTAAACATCCTCAGCACTGAGACAACTGTGGAGAGTTAATATCACAGCTAACAGAAAAATGGTCCCTATGGCAGATAGCTGTGGAGCAGGCAGCCAAGTAAAGGATCGACACTACAGAAGACAGCTATACAGTGGACAGTGGACCCTAAGGCAAACAGCCTAGCCAACAGCTATAGGGTGCAGACAGATGAGCACCTGCAGCAGACATATGTGGAGAGGGCCCTAAGGTAGAGAGCAATACATGGGCATATAGCATAGAATTCCATTATCTATTATTATAGTAGCAATTCTGCTAGACCAAGCAACGTACGCGCTCGCTCCCTTGCCTTAATCTACCTGAGAGGCCTGTATAGGAATCTATAAGAGTCGAATAGATTGCAAGGAAAACACTAAGCCATATATTATATATTGAACACTCCTGGCAGAGAAAAAAAAATAGGGGAACAAGTAAATCAAAAACTTCTCTATTGAGAAAGTGATTGGTGGGATGTAGGATTGGTGGTGCAAAAAGCATGCAAGGAAACAAGGTACAGTATGTTAAAGTGAGGTTTGGTAGGATCCTACAACTATATCCTACTGTCCTACTGTACCTTGTTTCCTTGCTTTTTGCACCACCAATCCTTCATCCCACCAATCACTTTCTCGATAGAGAAGTTTTTGATTTACTTGTACAATAGTTGCTTGTGGTCATTTATTGTGTCCGAGCGTGTGTACAGTTTGTTGAATCGCCGAGGTCTCCGTTCCACAGAAGTAGTACCTTTAATTTGCTTTCGAGCGCTAAAGCCAACGGTTCACAAGAGAAGCAATTTGATTTCTGTTATATAAAAGTGTCAAAAGGCTTATAACTTATGTAGGCACTGCGGAATCCTTGATTTTAGACCGTAAAATCCTAGACGTCAGAAGAAAATTTATCTATTTGCAATTCTTTTAATCAGTGTTTATTGACACCAATTGGTAAAAACGATCTGGTAGCTTCATTGTGCTTCATTGTGGCTTACTATGCATTCAGAACGACTGCCGAATGCGTGAGCAATAGACCAGACTAATTTTTAAGTTTTAAAACACGCACCATATTTATTAAGTGTTGTTCAAATCGAATATAGTTTTCTGGCCACGATTTTCGACTCCAAAACGCTGCGCCCCTCTCAGCACTCTCCCCTCTAGATAATTCATCCTTCTAGCTTTTCTACGAAGTTTCATAAAGATTTGACGAAGCGCAGGGTACCTTCTACGATGCGCCAGTTACTGAACATCTTTGGACCGATACATCAAATGGTACTATCGACCAGGATCTACAGAAACATCATTTTTTTATAACTTAGATCATAACTTTTGGATTTGGATCACTAAAAATGTCGGAATTCCTATCTGACACTGAATTTTCAGGGTCAAAACATTAAGGTATCTTCAGGTTAAGGTTTTTGGCTTACAACTCAACAAATAGTTCGACTTAAGAGCTACTTTTTGTTGCACAGCCAGCTCATTATAGTAGCTTTATATATGGAATGTTTGAACTCTTAACTCCAATTCGTTGTGAAGTTAGGATTATTTTTATAAGGTTTTTGATATGAGGGCTGCTTAGCATCATTACGGCCGAATTAATTCCACTTAAGAGATGAAAATCATGTCATGCTATTCAGAGGTCCCTAAAGTAACCATATAATTTATAATAATTTATTGGACATTTGCTAACCATACTAAACATTGCTATAAAGGCAGAAAAGCTTAAAATTTTAAGAAATTGTATTTAATGTTAGGATTCTTCAGTAAATGTATTTGATCACTTGGCGTCACTGAGGGTGTGCGTACTACCAGAGATAATATATATTATCTCTGGTACTACAGATAGCTAGTTATCCGCGTCAAACGCCACGGGTTCTTTTCATAAATCAGAACCAATGCAGCTTGGCATCCCAGATGGACCATTCTGGAACAAGAGCCACGAGCCTAATCCGAAAGATTGTGGTACGACGAGTATATTAGCGGAAGATCTCAGAGAGGAGGCAAAAGCATGGTGCTTGTATAACTCGTTAAACGAATCAGAATTTCAGCTGACACTTATGACATAGATTGCAGCAATATAATAATATATACATGCATATATAATCAACAATGTTGATGTCAACCGAACAGCCATAGCTGCACTGGTACTGCAACGAGTACAATAGTCAGCCAGGTGAGGGCCTTTATACATTGTATACCACCATTAAAATACGTTCTACTATGCATAAGATGACTATACATCTTGCAAAATATATATACTATGACAATTCCACAGGAGCAGCAAATCTTCATTTCCAGAGTATTTGCTAATTTAACTTCTCTGCAAGGTGCATGTAAATTTCACCAACGTACTATACGATGGGCAGATAACTCATAAAAGCATGCAAGTTACCAAAACTAAAAGTAAAATAATGAATGATGGATGAATCTGAAGAATAACAAATTGATGTTCATTGACATGCTCGTGAACTAATTAATTGGTGATTTAGTGTTGGTGTGGCCAATGAAAATAATATTCTTTAAGCTAAATGATATTGTGCTCAAGTGTATGCATGCTAGTCAGTTTTTTGTTACAATTTAAATATATACATGTGATGAATTTTAGTTAAAAACCTTCTAAAAGTCTTAACAAAGTCAGAACCACTTATATGCAATGTTTGGAATTAATATCTTACGGAATGGCAAGGTTATGCTTTATTGTTCCACAACCGTCACAGTTTTTATTGCGATTACGCATTGACCGCTGTACTAAAAATGTTGTCACTTTAATTTGGCGCTACTTATCTCCGGTACTAAATATGCTACGGTGACGCATAATTATAAAGTACTGTTAAACGCAGCTTTTTTTGCTCTTTCTAACGATAAAAATATTATAATCTTTTGAGCATTTTTAAAAAAATTCCGCAGTGCCTAACTTATGGTGCGGCGTTAAACTGCCTACTAAATCTCATGTACTATCTGCACAGCACATTCCTAAGGAACATCGGTTGACTAGTTCGTTTCTATGGGGCTTCGCAATCACTTCGGACGTAGGGCCTTAATGCGCCTGTCATTGTAACATGTGTACCCCCCCCCCCCCCCCCCCCCCCCCCCCCCCCCCCATTGGGGCCAATGTCGGGATTTGACCTTCATTAAATCAAATGCCCCACGGTTGGGGATTCATAACCGGTCAAATTCCCCATAGTCGGCATAGATATCTTACCGATCTCCGATCCGCCTCTTCCGTGTCAAACGCCCGTGTATAGTCAAACGAAAGAACCACAACCCAATTAACGGTGTCAAATCCCGTACAAATCCCGACATTGGCCCCAATGGTGGGGGTACCCATGTTACAATGACAGGCGCATAATGTCCACGCGTTCCATGAGAGCAGACTATCGTGCGATTGAACACACTGAGCAATTAGGCAGAAATTTAGTTCCCTCCCTAATGTGATTGGAACACATGATCGGGCCAAGTGGTTGGGGGTTTATTAAAACTTAAAAGGCTAGTAGTACTATACCACTGCTAATTCTAAGCTTGCATGCGCGTACTGCAATTTTTTTCCTTTTAGTGTGTCTGGTTCTACGGTGTCCTGTAGTGTAGGTGCAGCATTGACATCTCTTGATCAATGAATAGGCTATGAGTATAGACCTTGACTATTGACTAATTGTATCGCTGTAGCTTTTTGCAGAGCGATAGTTGGGCTTATTTTTCCTGCTTTGACGTTATTTATAGGGCTTTCATCTGTGAGGCCACTCTCTCTAAATCAAATTTGGTCGGCTGTGACCCCGCTCTATACTGAAGTGCTGTGTTGTTTTGTATTGCAATGTGTCTTTGGATCAAGCCTCTATGGCTGCATGTGATCGTAATGTGGGATCAAACATCGGTGACTGTGATAATCTTGTTGTGGTTGTAGTAAGTGGTTGTGTTCGTTTGCGGGGGAAAGGAGGTGCTATACAGGGTGCATTTCGGAGGGAGCTCATAGCACTGATCTGTAGATAGTGTTCACCATTGGATTCAACTAGACTAGTACTGTTACATGTATTATCCAGTAGCTGAGATAATATGTAATATGGGATCTTTTGGGTCTTTTTGAATTTTGAAAGTTTTTCAACGGCTCTGAGGGCTGTTTATAATTTGTTTCCTTCGCCTGTTGGTATGTTGGTAAATATGTTTATAATATCTGCCATGCACAGGAAAATATTTATGAACATCAGTATAGTTTTGTGGATTTCAGGTAGGTAGCTGAATATATATAGTTTGTGTAGTAGACCTGTGCAGTATTTAACCAGTCTGATTTTATGCATGGTCTGTTTAATTAATCAGTTTCATGTTCCAGTCAGATATACATTTGGGGGTCTGCCAGGTGCTTATGACCTTCATCCAGATATTTTTGTCTGCAATACAACAGTAGTACTTCCTTTGTCCGATGTTTACTGCTGATGAGGGCCATTCCATTACTTGGATCAGTTGGACGTTTAGACTAACATGTGGTGGGACTTACTATATTAATTAGATCCGCTAAAGTTTTATAATCTTTGGGACCAGAAGCATTATAGCGAAGCAGTTATTATATGGTGAGTAATCTATTCATTCAAACAGAGTTCACTCTATTAAAAGCAGCATACACTGTACATTATTATTATGCAATTATATAGCATGCTTACAGATAGAATACATTACTTATACAGATAAAAGAGAACAATAAAATTCTATGTACATTCTAATTTAGATCAGTAATGATTCACGCAATTCGCAATTGTTCTCCTTATCTGCTTGATACTTTTCATGAGAAGCCGATGCCAGCTCAAACTCCACACGTTCTGCTGTAGGTTTTTTCTGTGATAAGTAAGTGGCACCAAATTGCTTTGACAACTTTTTAAAGCCATGGAAAATCAGAATGCCAACAAAGCAGCAAAATGCACTTCCAACTCCAACTCCAATGACCACAACTTGTACCAAAGTACGATTTATGTTGTTCTGATTTCCTTGAATGTATATCATCATGAAACATATGAATATCATATTTACGTAGAAAAAGCTCCCTAGTATAAGATGGTACTTACTCTTGTACACATGCAATGCGAGAAATACGGTAAGTATGGCTGTCAGTACCATGCCAAGGATTAACATTAGATTTATAGGATTTAATGGCAAACTGAGTGCCATGGCACTAAGCAATATACGTATTACTAGCAGGAATCCTGTCCAAAATCGGTACCTGTCTTTGTATGGGGCTTGGTAGCTGTCAATGTACGGAGTCATCTTGTGGACCCAACAGAGAATCTTCAAGTGAGAGTATTTTTGAAGCCACGGAGAAAAAAGGATAACAGTAGTATATGGTATGATGAACCCCACTGCTACTATAATGCCAAAGATACACAAGATAAGATGAATGGTGCCCATGTATTGGATACTTCCATCATACAGCCAGACGTTATAAGGAGATCCAGTGTCCACGTCATAGAGATCTGTAGCTTCAAATATGCCGACGACATTTCTAACCACCTTCGTGTAAGAAAGCCTAATAATTGTGGCAAGCACAGGGACAACATTCCTCCCACACAAGGCAGCCATCCTCCGAGAACAGCGGCTCACTACGACTATAGCACCTACTATCACGAGCAGGTACAGAGGAAAGCCAAACTGCAGCCACGCCTTTTGGTAGTTGTCCATACCATCGTAAAAGCAGAGCTCCAACCCTAAATCAAGATTCAGCCATGCTATGAAGACATACAGGAACTTGATGAATGGATAGATAGTAATGGCAGATGGAAACATGGTACTTCCATTAATGTTTATGACATTTGCATAAAATACAAGCTCGTTAATAGTTCCTGCAGAGACAGTGAGATCCAATGCAAAGATGATTACCACAAGGGCTATTCCAAGAACAGCATACAGTGTCAGATAGGCAACATACCTGTTGTCGTCGCACTTACTGCATTTTGGTTCCCCAAACGTTTCGCTGAGTCCTTCTGCACATTTCCCGCATAGCACACTGCTGCGATTGAAGTTGCATTGCATATCAAAGTTCATTGCAGATATTTTTGTGTGATTCAATTTGCAATATTCAAGTGGACAATTAGGAGAATAGAAAAGTTTGGTGTCATTAGAATAACGTGGCCCAAGCCACCAGGTGGCTTCAGTACTACTTGTTGAAAAGCTTTGTTTGGATATGTCGCAGACAATTTTTTTCCCCGAGAGGTAATCGGTACAACCGCAAGCGTTTCCTTCGTACGCGAAGCCTGGGGGACAAGGTAGTACCTTTAATACTGTGACTTTAGTCATTGGCTTCTCATTTGATGTGTCCCACCCCAATATTCTGTAATCGAATGAGTCTATTCCGAAATAAAGTACGGTGCTGTAGTTACTGTTTGTTACATAATCTGGTAGGTCGTACTGTTGGCAGGACGTGTTAGTACTAGTGATGTCTAGACGCAGGATGTCGCTGGTTTGAGTGAAAACTGTCGCATATACTGAATTATTGTAAATATCAACTGCAGCTATACCCACTTGACCAGCGTAACCTGGATATATTGATATTTCTTTGTTAAGAGCACTGTTTTGCCCGACTTGGCAGAAGACTACGTTTACAGGCTCGTACTGTATATTGGGCTCATTTGAGTATGTAATACCCGCGCTAATAGCCTTAAAGACTTTCATAGGATCAATTTCATTGTAGTTTAACGATGGAGACTGCTCTAAAGTACATGTTATAACGTTTGCGTATAATGCGCTCCCTCCCTTCACTGCTGTATTGTTGATGAATACAATTTGGACTGCTGGGTTAATAATATTGCCATATGAATCGTTGACTTGAATAAAGCAGGCCCTGACGGTACTGCTTGGAGCAGGTGTCTCAGCAACGTACACAGCTCCACCCATCACAGCTGTATTGTTGGAGAACACCACGGTGGCTGGAGCTGTGATATAGACCACGGTATTGAGGAGAAAAAGCGCACCTCCGTAGCCATTGGTTAAGTAACAGTCATTAACAGATACATTTCCGGTAAGAGACAGTCGAGAAGATCGCGCACGGATGCCACTGTTTTGGTTTCTTGAAAGAGACACATTGCTCAGCATGGCTGAGGTGTTGAATAATAATAGGCCCACATAACCATCCGTGAAAGTTGAGTTTACAATGTCCGTAATACTGTTGAAAATATATGCAGATACTCGGTTTGTAACGTATTCACCGTTAAAGACACTAGCAACGGAATAGTTCAGATGAACTCCGTGCATGCAATTAGTAAAGCTTGAATCAAAGAGTGCAATATGTGAGTATGATGGATGTGAACCCAAACGAAGTTCTGGAAGTATGCCAGCAACAAATCCAAAATAATTGTACACAAATAGGCAACCCCAGCATTGGACATCACTCCCATCAACTGTGACAGCACGGTTAGAGTTTCCGAAACGGGAATTAAAGATGGACACAGAACTCTGCACTAAAATTATTCCAAATCGGCTACCAACAAAGACGGAGTCAATCACTGTAGAGTCTCCAGACACATTGTGTCCAAAAAGCCCTACGATGGAACTATTCACTAACGTTACTCCGTGTAGAAGGACATTATTAATGTTGACCATGCGCATTGCTGGTCGATTGTACACTTCTCCGCAGTCAACGAGTGTAATATTGATCAGTGACAGATTTGTAATATTGAGGAATATAATACCTGCTAGTGATCCACAGTTTATGATAGATGTGGACATGCTGAAACTAATTATGCTGTTAGCCGTATTTTTATAGCCGTTCACGGCCTTTACTTCATTCAACACCGTTTCTTTACTACCAATCATAGTGAAATTATTGATGTTTTCAATCCTAAGATCGGATATTAAAACGTGGTTTCCTGGCAAAAACACAAAACTTGAATTCGATCGAAAGTCGTCTGTACTTATGTTACTAATTTGTATGCAGCCATTTGTACTGTTGTTATAGAGTGTCAATGAAGGGCATATAAACTGGACATTTTGTGACCAACCAGAGACCCAACATGATAGAAACACGATAATAATCAAGAGTTGCATATCTGAAAAGGAAGGTACATGTATATGTTGCACTATGCAATTCAGTGAATATTAATAGCATACATCACGCCTATATAAATGCAGCACATACGTACTGGTAAGGAGGATAATATTATTGCAAAAATACTTTAATTACCCAATGCACTAATCATACCCTTAAAACCCTAAAAACAAGAAATTACTATGATTGAAGGTACAGAAACAGTGATGAATTAAGGAAAGGCTCTAAAATACTATATACTTCAACGTGGCGTATATACGTCATGCACACATGCATGTATGCTAATGACACTCTTACTGCATGTGTACAATATGTTGTGTGATAATCACACCTCCATGTTAATCCCAATCAGGAATATATGTCATTGTACGGATATTTAGTTATTTCAATGTATAACGAAATGGGTTGTGGTTTATGTATACTATAAATATTGGCTATATTAAAGTTACATTAAAATTTCCAGGTCAAATGCAAAAACAGAATAGCAAACGAGGACTTCAAAGTATGTACAAAGGCATAAACTTCCAAAATAGCAGTGAGGTAATCAATATCCAACTAATACTCGTGAAAATCGATTATATACAGTATATATTATATGGGACAGTATCCGCGAAAATTTCGTACGTTTTATAACATTATAAAACAATAGTGTTATAACTTTGGAATGTTCCGAACGTAAGCGTTATTGACATTTTATTTTCAGCACTTCGTATTACATGTACCCCATTTTTCTATGGCAAGATTCCATTTTGGAGTCTTGCAGTTGCTCCGTACAGGCATTGCAACGTTCGATACCCCACCGGGTTCAAACCCGCCATAATTTTCGATAGGAGCAATCAAATCGCTTCAAATTCGGTTTGTAGGTAGTGAGGTCCTCTACCTATACATGTTCTGTTGGTTAATTTTATGTCATCCGTTACGGTGATACAGTTGAACAAACTACGTGCGCCCGATTCGCACCAATGATATAACCACCGCCTCCCATACATTCAGCGGGAAGCGATCTGCTTAAATCATTGGCGCGAATCGAGCGTGAAAAAGTGCACGTAGTTTGTTGAACTGTATCTCCGTAACGTTTGACATAAAATTAACGAACAAAACAAAGGGATAGGTATAGGACCTCTCTACCTAACAACCGAATTTGAAGCGATTTGATAGAAAGTTATGGCGGGTTTGAACCCGGTGGGGTATCGAACGCTACAATACTGGCACAGAGCAAGTGCAAGAATCCAAAATGTATTTCGTCATAAAGAAATGGTGTAGTATAAAGTGTTGACAATTGGATGTCAATAACATTTACCGTTCGGAAGATATAGCGATTCAAACATTATAACACTATTATTTTATAATGATATTAAACGTACGAAATATTCGCGAATACTGTCCCATATACATGTACATGTATACATAATTATATATTATAATTATATTATAGAAAGTCACTTGTTGCAAAAATGCAAAACTCTCTTCTGGTTGTTTGTAATGCCATAAGTATGCACTAAAATTCTTTACAATTCTACATTTGGAACTACATGTAGAAAAGCTTTTTTATGAACCATCCCACACCATAACAGAAGCTAAGTATGCAAGGATACTGACTTTGTACACAATCATAGACTGAAATACATGTAATGCATTAATGCAATAATTTTAAGTAGCCTGTTAATTGCATTCTAAAATATACACTGGCCGGGGGTACATTGTTATTTATTATCTGAATGATTAAGACATAAACAGATCGATGCACAAGCATTCATATTTGATGTACCGCGGTTACGGTTATCCGCGGTTATTTATAACCTTCACTACGATTATAAATGTATGCAATTTTTTACGGAGTAGGCCTACGAATGCGGTGATGACATGAAATAAGGAATACTGAGAGCAGTAATCAAGTCTTCGCATAAACCTGCAGCGGATAATTAACCTTACTTGCAGTTAATTTAATGTAGAAGCTTGGAGTTCTGATGGAGAAATATGCGCTTACTTAGGCGCGAAGGACATGCTATTCACTAAATCCACTTTCTGAAGGAGCGGTTGAATCAGGAATGGATAAATAATTTTAGCCCTAAAGTATATCACGTTCTTCGTCTTCTTTCATATCCTTATCAAGCTTTTCTTTTTCTGTATTAAATTATCCTTCTGTTGACCCCCCCCCCCCCCCACCCTCCCCCCTTTTTTGAAAACGATATACATATAGTATAAGTTTTAATCATCATCACTTGTTCTTGTAGCAGAAGATATCCCTGGTATCTTCCTGTTTTGCTTAAAGATATTTATTTTACTCATTTGCCTTTGAAGCTAGGAGACTGCATGGTGCTGTTAACTTCGCTAGGACTGGATAGTACATGTATGGGATTAGATGTGATGATGTCCGTGGTAAAGCTTTATTAAGGTATTCACAATACCATACAATTGATACAAAAAAAAACCATACACTTATACTCAAACTACCCAAGGTTAATAGCAAAGAACTGCCACAGTGTACATTTACGTGATCACTAGCTTGGTTAGGGCCGGGGTTGAAAATTGGCTTCTGAATACCTGAGAATACGTAAGTTTTAACCATGATATTTAACCGCGGCCGTAAACGCGATATATCGCGGATACGACGGTTAAATATTAACCTTAAGTTTAACCGCGGCAACCCTGGTCAGCAGTAAATTGCAACAATCTTGTAAGGATAGCTCTGGCATTTGCCAGACCAATATGATGCTGAGCCTGCCTTATAAAGGTGTCCTAAAACTTGGGATTTACTGCAGTTTAAAATGGCTATGTAGACGAAAGTGTTGCATGCCTCTTCATCCAAGGCCAGCTCCATAGATTTCAACTGTTTGAACGACCCACTTCATGCCTTTGTCACAGTTCACTCTAGAAATCACGTATGCTCCCCCCCCCCTCCCCGCCCCTCCCTTTGCCGTGAAATTATATAACATATAGCATCAGTTCTGGCATTTCTGAGCATTGCATGTATACAGCCTGCATGCCACAAGTATTACATTGGTCAGCAGATCTTAGGGCCTAGCGTTGGCATTGACGTTGTTTGATGAGGTACATATTTTAATAGCCACAAGTATTACATTAGTCAGCACATCTTGCAGCCTACTGATAGAATGACTGATGTGCAAACTCACGTGTTGGAGTATTGACATAGCTAGTTTGTTTGGGGTATATATATATAATACATTTTCATGGGCATTATAGCCACAAGTAATACATAGGTCAGCAGATAACTTGCAGACCAGATGCACAAACTAACGCGTTGGAGTATACACATCTTAGATTGTTTAGGGGGAGTGTCTGTATATACAAATGTGTGTGAAGTATACTATGCAATGCATGTAGCTTATGTTGTATATGCAGAATTGCTAGCGCTTTCTATAGACGTACATCACTTATTATAACGGCTTTTAAGAGCATGGCTGGAATACAGAGAGTTTAAAGTATCGGCCCAAAGTATCCCGCAATGTTGCCATATAGCACTTTTTTATTGGAGAGGACAATACTATTATTGCCCTCACATGGTATCGTTTAATATGGAGTGCCGAGTGTACGAACATATAAACTAGGGACGGGTAATATGATCACAGCATATATTTGCATTGGCCATATGATTAGATTTATGTAGCCGAGCGTAAACTGATCAACTGCCTTTAAATTAAGTCGGTGACAAACAGAACGTGAGTTATTGTCCATGGATGCAGTGAATAGACACGTTAAAAAACAACTTACTAAACAATACTGCTTAGTCTCTAGTGGAGTTCACAGCAAACACTTTGAAAACGTCTCGGAAAATGGAACATATTACGAATTATGTAATGTTACTATATATAACCACTCGTGAGCTAAAATTGCGCTTCAATGTTGGACCGGCCATATTACGAAATCGCTACTAAATTTAAGTATATTATTCCCATTTTTAGATTATTTAAACAGTAAAATACATGAAAATATACCCCACGATAACGCTGGTCCTAGTTGAATGAGTTTCAAGCCACATACGAGTATCCTCATACATGACAGTGCTGGAATGCGTACGCGTAAAAAGTGGAAGCAGACTTGCATACAGTCCATCATGAAAAAGTAAGTGCATCTAAAAGCCAAAAAAAAAACAATTGCAGACGGAGGGTAATTTTGGTAGAAGGGCTAAACGGTTTTAAATCATGTGCTGAATTACTATTTTTTTAACTGCTATTGCCATATACATAGACAGTGAAGAATGATGTAATACATTATTTGCACTACATATGGGTACAAAGATTTCTTCCACTAATGGCACAGTAGAAATTACTGGAACCATGTGCATGAAAAAAAAAAAAACATGAATACATAAAGCTACATCAAACCATATTTGTTCAACCGAAAACCCTTTAAGCATATACACTCACAATACGCACCAATCAAATTTAGAAACCATCAATTTATTCAATACTAATGATAAAATCATGCCCAAAAATTTATTGTTTTCTACCCATGCTATTTGCCTAAAAACCTAGCATTTGAAAATAGTAGTTTTGATTTTTTAAAAGAAAAATAGACTGACAGCTACAGTCTTACAATAGTTAACTTCTGTGTTGCTTGCAAACTGAGGTGCCATCCTCAATGTATGTAAGAGTCATGGGACACATCGTTCGAATGGAGATTATGAACACTTCGAACTTGCAACTCTCAACATCTACCACTTCAAGTATGAACAACCAAATGATTTTATTTGTCTTCATTTGTACATAATGTTAACATATTCTGTTGCCATAGCAATTACGCGTGCATTGCCATCTGCTGATATACGCAACTATATGTGGCCCTATATATCTCGCTCTACCCATTTTTCATTGCAAGTATCATCAACCATGCCACTACAAGTGCACCATACCATCTGGATCATTCCCTGCAAGTTCAAGGGGCCAAAAGTGAAGTTACATTTAACATCTCTATATTAATTAATAATAGTGGAGCCACCAGCTCTTCTATAGATGGGGTTACCAGACCTGCACAGTGCCAGCACAGGTGCCCACACAAAGTGTAAATAGGTATGATGCCAATTGAAATGCCAGCCCTCACAATACAACTATTCTAAATTTTTCACCTGCCCCATCTCCACTGGAACCACAATCACTGAATGTTAAGTCAATGGCCCAGGGACCAACAGGGTTAAGCAGACTTTTCATAGGAAATAAAATAGGGGGCCCTCACAATAAGACTCTCACACTGGAAGTAGAATCAGCACCCCACACAATTTCAGAGGAGCCATGTCCACATGCCCTCACCTACCCATGGAACCCTTAGCAGACCCCACACGCAGGGCCAGCCCCCCCCCAATCTATCAGCTCACTCACCACCATCACCCACCACATGCTAGTAAACATAATTGCCTCACATTGTAAATTCAGTAACCAGCCCCACCAATCACTCTCACAGTATAACTATAGAATCATGCCTGCAGAGTCAACAGCCACAAATCCCTCCATAATGCCAGTGCTACCCTAGGCAGACAGGCCACAGAGCAACACCAGCCTTTCACTTTTCAAACCCTGCACTGACAGCAGGTGGGGTCATTTTGCCCCAGCTACATTAGCCCCCACACGAGCTAATGTATCACAATTTCAGGGGACCCACACATCACCACTAGTGGAGCTGGTGAAGCTACAGTGCTTCTCACAAGATAGGGAAAATTGATGTCTAATTTTTTTAGCCATAAACACGTTAATTCGATTATAGAATAGGAATGTGACGTATCAAAACATGATGTTATTATAGTGATGTATTTTGTCGGTAAAAACTCGTAAACCTGTTCTATAAAATTGTGTTCTCAACAGGCGAGCCAGATTTCGCTATCTATATTATAGCATTTCATCAAGTTTTACATGGGTGTACTTAGCGCGAAGCGCACACGAGTTTTTAACAAACATCAAGCCGGTACTTGTAGAACCAAAAAGGTGATTAAACTCTCCAGACTATCTTTTGTCTAACACTTCCTTGGCCTTCCCCTTGCTCGACCGCTCTTGTACAACCACGGGAACGTCTTTGACCTCCCAAATTCTTCACTTTCTATTTCTGGTATGTATTAACTACAGCGACTTTGCAATGTAACAAAGAATTAAACCTAACCCATGAACTTTACTGGAGTTTATTCCTTAACCGCTACCCATCTCCATTTTTTACAATCTTGAACCGATCTCCATAACTAGAAGCCGTGTAACGATCAAACTGCTCATGGACATGCAGACTACGATGATACAGTTGTGTTGTAAATTTAAGGCCTGAACTTAATTGCGTTCATGGGTTATAAATAAAAACAATAGTTTTTTTGGTTACTTGTGGTCCAGAAACGAAAACACATCACGTGACACAACATAAATTCACAGGATAAAACAAAAATACATGCTGATTCCAGAACTGAAATTGTTTTTATACATTGTATAAGGTTACAGAGTTAAGGCTAAATAAACTTTTCTATATCTCTCCCTGATTATGAACAACATTTTTACTAGCCAGAACATGCCATATTGGCCCTCCATCTTGTCACTTTTAATTCTGGTTGAGCATCAGTCGAGGGGTGTAGTCTTGTCAGTTGAAAGTTACCTATATGTGTGTGTATGTATATAGTCTAACCTATTTCCCACCCGGTCAAAATCGACACACACACTCAGTAATGAGAAGTGGCTCAGAAAATTTATTGGGCAAGACCAGTTTCGGCTTTATTCCGTTTTCAATTGCCTATTCAACACGCATCAAATAGCAAGGTATATAAAAACTAAATTTAACAATGCACTTGTGGTTTTGTTCTATAATTAAATTCCAGTCTTTCTAATCATGGTGGAGATTGCTTTTTCATCCAGTTTGTTTCTTCTTTTTTTTCATTTCCTCTAGTTGTTCAGCTGTAACTTTACGGATAGGGTTACAGGTGTATGCTTTTATGGAATTTCAGTTCTAATCTTTTCTTGCTGGTTTCTTATTAGAGATGGTTGGTTTTGCCTTTGGAGATGGAGTAGTCATATAGAATTAAGTGGTTCCTTTTGAGTTGGAGGTGTAGTGCAGATATAGGGTTAGATTAGGGAAACTAGGCTTTATTAGATTCCCCGTTAGGGTAAGTAAAATTCACGCCTTGATGTCAAGTAATAGCTCTTGATAACCATGCTGGTGTAAGGCCCATTACCATAGGTGAAGAAACACATAGGATGTAAAGTTATGGCAATTGCTACTGGAAACGATATTGAAGAATTATGTTGGGTGCATCAGTTGTGTTCTGGTGTATAGGTAGGTACATTGTAGGTTATTCATGCACCTTTCCTGTTCAGTAAAGAGGGTCCAGTGTATATCAAGGCGATCCATTGTCCATGCTCATGTATGCAGCTGCAATGACACCTATAGTATCAACATAAAATTGGATGCGGATGCCAGCTTCCACTGCTGCTTGACAATTGGGTCCAAAAGCGTTGTCAACTAAGTGAATAGATATGGATACTATCCTGAACCTAAGAGGACTGTTGTGTTGGTAGATGAATATAATGCTGATGCTGTTCATACCTGCTTTCATTACTTGGGTATCTAGTTGTCAGGGGTCATCACTTCCTTGGAGAGTTTAAGTACAAGGATTGGTGTTTTCTTTTTTCCCCCCACAGTCAAACCTTCGTATCTAGACCATGTGTTTTTCACCTTGAGAATGGGAACTACCATTCTGCAACTCAGATTTTCTTTACATGACCAAACATTAGGGCATACATGTAATACAAAACATTAAACATTTCTGCCCATTTATAGTAAATGTAAACACCAGTGGTGTGAAGTTCCAGGCCATTTTATGAACTCTGACTTCGTAGGCATATTTGTAGTAACCTATATTTAATGATAGTGTAATGAAAAAAAAATCATTTCCAATAAGAAGTGAAGAACACGCAACCATATGATGTCAGCAATGGCAAAGAATAACTGCCTGCGAACCCAAATACAGGAAATTACAGGATGAAATGTAATTCCCTGTTTCGAAAAAAAAACTACTGACATTTACTATAAGTGGCAAAGCAAGTAATATTAATCTAAGCTATACATCTTCTGATTCCTAATGAGCAAAAAAAGGATTATTTAGAGTCTTCTTAGTGTTTCACAATGTGCGAACATGTGCGCGTGCTTTATTGCTCAAATGGCTTCATATGCATGTAAGAACTTCCTGAGAAGGCAGCAATGAAGCCCTTCTAAAAATATACAGGTAGAACAATTCAATGCAAGTTCCATATTGCATAGTAAGAACTGTTTTTCTGTTGCTCAGGTGTTGCAATGTGTAAAGTATATAAGCATTGATGTTTCTTTTTCCCCCCACAGTTAAACTTTGGTATCCAGACCATGTGTTTTTAATCTTGAGAATGGGAACCACCTTTCTGCAACTCGGATCTTTAATTTTTTATTTACAAGACCTAACATTAGGCTGTACATGTACATACAAAACATTAAGCATTTATGCCTGCTGAGCCAGATAGATCAATGGTTTAGTGTCAGGTGGGGAGCATGCACTTCGCTGGTATGATGATCTTGAGCCATGAAGTCACATGCATGATTGCCGAATGTAGCAATGAAAGCGCTATATGGCATGAAGCTAAAAGAGGTTATAGGCAATCGTGCTGTGCTTTTCTGCAATATGCCTCTTATGCAAGCTAGGTATTGGCAGCAGGAATTTTTACACCTTTATAGAAGATCAGTGGTGTGAAACATCCAAGTTCGACTTAACTTATGAACTCTGGGATTCATAGGCGGCACATTTCTTGAACCAGTTACGGATAGTGTAATGAAACGACTCCATGAAATTTGTTTGTCAGTAATACAATGTAGACACAAGGCACTATTATACCTAAACCACCAACATGCATTTACAGCGTAGCAAAGACTTAATTGTTAACAATATTGATGGATAGAAAATCAGACAGCTCAGACACTGATAGTTTTTAATTTTATGTACATTCATACACTTATTTTGGGATTGCAAGTAATCATCACACTGTGACAAGCATCTAGCTAGCTCATCAGTAGCTTGTTTCCGAGAAGCTGAATGGGTGTTAATAGTACTAGTACATTCTGACATGTTCATATAGCAGTACACTTTCTGTTTTTAGACGCTTCTGGCACGTTATAACCAACAAATGGGGCAAAAATTTCAGGCATTTTCTTCTTGAAACCAGCGGCTGAGAGATAATATACTACTAGTGGTATAATATAAATCGGGATCCTGATCAGGCAGGGTGGCCGGGCCAACTGCAGTTATTAAACTATTAAAAAATTAATATTTTAAAATTATCATGGCTGCTGCACGGATACTCTGTCGCAAGACAGCTTCCCTAACACTCCATGGGTCGGTAGCTTTGAGGATGTATTCTCTCTCGTCTATTGACCATAGGACTTATCGTAACCACGTGCTAATACAAACTGCTGCACGTGTTGCTCATAGACACGGAGAAAGAGCCAGAGAATATACGGATGAAGCGAAGGTTTCAGGCAGGTCTACAAGTAGATGGAGACTGTACAAATACCTGATTCTGTTTGGCGTTCCTGGAGGACTTGTGTTTTATGTAAGTTGCATCATACAGGGGCGTCGGAAGGGTAGAAAACTCGGTACGGCCGCGGGGATGGGCAACCACCCCCATCGTCCCGGGGAGGGTGTGGGTGGGGTGCCCCTCTCCCGATCGACCAGCCAGGGTGTGTGGGGGAGCGCTGCAAGCTCCCCCACCGTGATCGGGGGCGGAGCCCCAGAAGCCAACGCTTTTTGTAGGAAAACTCACGCAAAATCTGCACTAATTATGTGAAAAGATTTGAAATGTTAGAGATAAGTGTTCTGAATAGACCCTCTGTGAAGCACGAGGGGTCAAAGCTAATAGGATGCTATTAAGAATTTGAAACATACAGAGGCTCTATAAAGCTATTAATTTTGTGCAACCAATTCGTATGTTATTAGACTGAGTTAAATAAAGAGATGGACAGTTGCATACATTAAGTGCGTACAATTAATCAGAGGTCTCTACCTAATTCCATTTGGATGTGCGGTTGGGTGCAGTGGGTGTGGTCCTTAAATTTGATACGGCCATGGCGAGACCAGCCCTTGTCATAGATTGTACACATAGGGATGGGAAACGGCATATATAAATGTATGGCTGACATCACATCCGCGTTACAGGCTCGTTTCATGAAATTATTTTAGAGACAAAGCCTGTCAGTACTATCAGTACCACAGTAGCTTTCCCTTGGATAGAAAGTGTTGTTGCGAGGTAATACGAGGATTATGTGTTGAGATATTTATAGATATAAAAGAAAAGCGATACGAGCAAGACTGTATTGGCCCTATTATTGTGCAACCTAACTAGTTGTACCCTTGGTAGTCGTGTATTCGTACATATATGTAAGCATGAGCCCTCGTTGCGTTCTAATTTTGTCCCTGCATGCCCTCATCCAAGCTGATCTGGAACTCTTTCTACCTAACACAAGATACTGATGGGTACTCGTTCCTGCCACATATCTGTTGACTGTTGTACCTATTTTGAACGTAACACACTTGTTCCAAATCTGAATTGTCCTAAATACGATGAAGTGATTAAACTTTGCCTTGGTATCTTCTACAGACTTATGATATACACTTATGGAGATATACATGTACATGTATAACTTTTTGTACGCATCCTTCAAATGAATTTGTGACAAAGGTAACATAAAACCCTGCTTCACAGTCCCTTCGCATGCCTTCAGAAACTCGGATAGAGCAGATTGGTACACTGTATTTGTCCATAACGCTACGTATAGGGCTTGTTTTACAAATGTTAAGTCTTTCAGTCACCACCACCATGCTCAATTGTATTCATTTACTGCTATTCTGCAGTTACGGGGTTACATCCAAAACAAGCCTATGACCATTGAGAGCCCGGTGTTTCCAATCCCTATGTGTTAAATTCTATGGTTGCATGGCAGTTACAAATGGCACTAATCCAAGTGTATTAGTAAACACACGGAAACACATGTAGGTGACTTACAATGTATTATCTGAAAACCAATATGCGCTTTAAGTGATTCCTTTCGCCTACATACTTGAACCTACATGTATTTGTTCCATTTATATGTTGATTCAAATCGTCACATCAAGGGCGTAAAGCATTCATTGCCAGTGGTGGTACATATAATGAGCATGCATTGGCGATTTTACAGTACTAAAGTACTATAGTATTATTTACATGTTTTGTGTTTTGTTCAGTTGTACTACCAGATGAAACTTAAGATGGAAGAAGTGAAGTCTACAATTGATGGCTACTATCCTAGTACCTTGATTGGCAAAGTATCTCAAGGTATATAAGAACGTGTACATAATAATTAGCATCTTGTACATGTACATATATATTATTGATGGGGTCAGATATACATGTACATGTACATGCACTTGTATTGTAGTATAGCTACATATACTTATTCATTTTATTCAGACTGCAACATGTACATGTACATAGATATGATAGTCTGTTTTCTTTATTCTTTTTTAATGACTGTTATGTATTAAATGAGTCTTATGACACGGGTAATTGATCAGATTATTACTTATTTACAAAGGCCCGCAGTTGGGTAGCAGATGCGTTATAAATTGTACCTCCACATAAATTACCAGTAACACATGCATATGAAGGTGTACACATGTGCACATGTGCAGTCAGCGGCGACAGAACCGTGGCCGCCAGAGCTGCCATGGCGGCTCCACTTTTTGTACCGATGATTAGTTATTCTTGATCTTATTAATTATTTGTAGCAGTTAAATCGCTGGTGAGCAGGATTTATATAATCACTATGAGTGATAGCTGCTCTCCACGTGATTTGTGTTTCTTGTAAGAAAAGTTCGGCAACTGCAAGTTGTATTCCTGATAAACCACATCCCAAGAGGGATTCCATTGAATATGGTAACACCACTGTAGCCAAAAGAAACTTTCTGCCCTCTTGGTTTGACTAGTGGCCCTGGCTTCAGTATTGTGAATACAATTACAGTGTAGTGTGTCATACAACTGTACTAGCCTCTTACAATGTAGCAATATCGGAAAAGAAGCTTTTGTAGCCTTCAAATGCTGATACAGCGTTCATATCAAGAGGTTTTAGCAATTGGAAGAACGCTACGAAGAAATTTCCAATACATGAGGCTAAGATATGTCATAAAGAAGCATGTCTAAAGGTCATCATTTTGCCATCAACTGTGCCAGATATTGCTTCCAGCCTCTCCTTGCAACACCAAGTAGAATGCAAAGAGAGGCGGCAGTGTTTTCTTAACATCAAATGCATGTATGAGATTTTTTAGCAAGGCAAAGGTTGCCCCTACATGTAAGAGGGCATGTACTGCCAGCGGTGATGGAAGGAATTACAAAGTGTAGCTGCCATTATGAAGATTAATAACATGAAACAAGTAACAACACGAACATGAATATCACATGTACATGTATGATTCAATTGTGACAGTTTGATTCTGTTTCGTCATCATGATGTAGATACATGGCTTAACATATCAAACATGATTTTAAAATGTTACTAACATGTACATGTACATGTACTCAGTTAAAATACTTTTGTTGATCTGCCATCACACGAGCTTGATTGAAAACTCTGTACATTAAAGCACAGCATTTACAAAGTCTGTTGCATACACTGTTATAGGTGTTGATGCAGTTTCAGCTTGGATAAAAGCACAAAAAGAAACAGTGTCAGCAGGCAACTCCTCCCCAGGCCAGTCTACCACCACTGCTCGTCAGGACCGACTGCTACAAAGTGAGGTGAAGGAGCTCCAGGGAAAGGTGGCCTCTTTGGAAAAGGAGAACTATGAACTCAAACAGCAGCTGTCCAAGTACATTGGCTTAGATATGAATATTGTCAGACGAGCTCGGCAGGTAAGTCCATCGTGACCATATGGGATGTGAAACAAATTATTGTACAAGTGTTTTAATGCATCCGCCGAAATTTTTTGCATGTACATGTATACATATGTACATATGTACATGTACATGTATGTTACATGTAGCTACAATGCTTCATACTGATTAGTCATCTTACATACAGTGTACGTGTACCTGTACATGTACATGTAATACAGTAGTTATATCTAAGAGGGGCATTTGGTTATTATCAGGCTGCACGTACAATGTATGCAATCTTTATTACATGTACGTTACTTGTACTTGTCAATGTACATGTACACTGTATGCATGTACACATGGTCATGGTTATTGACTTTTACATGTACCTTGTACAGGTACAACATTTGCATCATCATGCTCTTTACTGTACAAGTATACATTTAGTGTTGCATGCAATGGTAAGATTGGTTTTATGGTACATCTAAATGTGTGTGCTATACATTTGCATTTGTTCATGTTTACGTACAATTAAGCCACAGTATGGGCTCATTGAAGTTACATTGTACATGTACATGTACATACATACAATCGTTATATCAAAATTCAAATTTGCACACTTCAGGGTTTTCCAGGCATATTGTTGCCTCTTGTTGGTATTATGGAATGATTTTAATGAAGTACATGTACATGTACAGTGTACATGTACACACAAGTAATTTTTGCATACGCAGAAATGCTTTACATGTCCACGTACCTTTTCTACATTAAGAGATCTTCATTGCATTAATATCTAATGTCTTGTGTGTCATCCCGGGGTACAATTGTACAAAAGTTTTACAACATGTAGCTGTTCAGTCACTGATATGACCTCATTGTATTGGATGATACAGCCACAGTCCATTTTAGGATTGAGCAGAGATACATGTACATGTACATATAACTAAGTCTTAAACTCACAAAATCAGCTGTACTGGTGGACTTATCTGTTATGTTCAGTGCATTAGTAAGAAAATTGGAAGCCTACATATACATCAGATAACTGGGGCCTACAGCTGTGCATACATTGTACATCTGAGATGTAGAAGGAAAAAGTACCTGTTTCTATGGACACATGAATGAAAAATAACTATTTTGAAGGACTAGTGCTTCTCACTGACAATATAGTTACATGTATCCCCATTCTAAAGGACTTATGTACATGTACATGTATATAGAGGTGAACATGTCCGAAATGGATACCTGTGTACATGTAGCTCCCAAGCTCAGCCATTTGTACACATATCTAAAGAATTCAAGCCTTAGTTATCACATTTACCATCAAATGTAAAAGGTCCCTTCAGGGACTGAATGGCTAAAAGTTTTAAATTGCTGTCCACCCGGGTGTACAGTACAATTGTACCCCCAGGATGACACATTGATTAAGAATAAGTCTTACAATAAAAAAGACGATATGTTTTTGAGGCAATATTTTGTGTGATATGTACAATGGAGAAATATCAAGTGCTTCTTAAAAATATCATTCATTGTGATTAACTTTTACAGTTAGAAGATATAAGTTAAGCAAAAGTATCACCTTTTAGCACCCGCCCAAGGTTTTTCATCAATGAAACAGTGTGTACAGGTACATGTACATTGATGGTGATGATGATTGACTGTACAAATGTATCTTTACCTTTGAACATAGAAGTCATTGATTGAACTGTATACTGACGTCCTCAACCTCTTGGCCGACTTTCAGGCCAAGTCCAGCAAAAAGGAAGCATTTGTTAACACATTACCACAAGTGAGCAGACATTTGCATGTACATGTATGCATGCATGTACATGTACTATTACATTACTGTATATCTGTACACTGTGTACCACATACGTGTACAGTGTAGCTGTATTGTAATACTGCCATTGTCTTTGTATGCACATATACATGTGCATGTAGGTTGTTGTTGTTGGTGACCAGAGTTCAGGCAAAACAAGTGTCCTAGAAATGGTTGCAAATGCCAGGATATTTCCAAGGTACATGTACTTCTTATGGTTGTAAATGCCTTTATACTATACATGTATGTACCATTGTATATACTGTAAGTGTATAAGGGGAAATGGATTCATGCATCACTTGCAAATCATTCCTTTAGAAAGTAGCTACATATAAATGTACAGTGTACATGTACATGTACATTTATGTACTAAATCTTCGATGGTGATGCACATAATGTCGTTGTACATGTACATCACATACATGTACATGTACATGTACATGTACATGGATATGTACATGTATCTCTCTCCTATTGCCTCACATAGGCCAATCTCCATGGCAACATATTGGTGTATTTGTTTGCTTGATATACATGTACATGTACATGTATAAAAACTACATGCTGTTTGCAATATGATTCCTAAAAATTAGAGCTTAAGTTGAATTATTGCAGCCATGTACATGTAGCCCTTAGTCCCAGCAGACCTCTGAAATATGATTATCAGTAACGAATCTCCTTAACCACTGGGGGGGTAGTTCTAGAGGTGGAACCACGTAAAAATGGCGGGGAAATGGCACCTTGTTTCTATGCCATGGATGCTTCCTTTATAGTTGTTATCAATGTGTATACATGTAGCTTTGTAATTACATAATGGTGATAATAAAACCGACTGCACTGGTTGAAGAATGATATTCGAAAACTTTCGCCATTGGTGAACTGCCCCCAATCGGCGCGATTTAAGCGGGAAAATGTGCACATACTTCATTCATCTATAAATCTGTAACGGATCGATTAAAATTTTACTAACAGAACATTTCAATAGCTGCGGGACTTCACTACGTACCAACATAATTCGATGCAATTTGGCAGTTAGAAAAACAGTCTCATTTGAAGTACTGAAGATAGAACATCGATAACATGAATCGTTGCAAAGTTATTGCGAGTCATGTGTAAAGCATTCATTTACAATTTTACTGGCCCATATAAACATATAGTTAATAAACCATTTTGTGTGTAAAAGATGGCGGCTCTCTAGCTGTTATAGTCTTTGAAAAAGTTTGAAGCAACGGTAAGTGGTGATAAAGTACAATGTATGGTTAAGCATGGGAATGAATGTAGTTTGATCGGGCCAAAAGGCGTGACCTGATATTGCATCCTTGACCGTTCAGTGAGTGCGAGAGCCTCGTCGAGCAAAATCGGGTCGGGTCGCACGGAATTCATATAAATGATGATCTGAATGGACCAAAAACACCCTAGTGGTATAGTTTAGGGTCCACGCTACTCAAAAATGTGTTTGTCTCAATAGCACCACCTAAAATGTCCGAGATATTTTTAAAACCATCCTGTACATGTGTAATTCCTAATACTAAGTTCCACCTCTAACTGTACCAGAGATAAACACCTACGTGTAGGTGGTGTACTTACATGTACATGTACCTGGTTTGGACTCGAGACTCGTAAACAGGCACTTTTAGCTTGTTTATTGTTTTATTCGAACACAAGTCGCAAGATCTTGTTGTATTTACATGTATGTGACGTGATGCAGAAATACATGTACATGTACATTCTTTTTTTTAAAAATTGCATCCTCATGTTCTATTGGGGAGATATTGTACATGTAGGGAAACTGTGGGAGGGAAATGGTTTGTACTTGCTTTGTGACAAGCACTATGAGGTCTGGCAACTGGTCACATGTATACATCATGTTTATAAGCCATGAAGTTTGCCACTTGTCAGATAAGGTTCACATATGGTTTCTTGGCTTATGAATATCATATAAACATACAATATCAACAAAAACTCATCAGTACAACTTTGGTGTACAGCAGTCTTCATTGGAAGATATCTTCCCCCCCCCCCCCACCCCCCCTTCCCCCCCGGAGCGTTAAGAGGTGTAGATGAGTTGCCCGACATTACTCCTTGCAGAGTTGCCAACTGTCCACCATTGCAAATACATGTACATGTGGGGGGCTTGAAAGTACCAATCATCCTAGTTGACAATACACTGGGAATCCAGTCTCGCTCCAAGTGAATTTGATGTTGCACACATGTCTTCATGCTCCTTGGACCAACAACCCAACAGCCCAGGATACCATACATTACTATATATGCTTATATCCTCCATATCCAGTATCACTAGCATCTGAATACACAGCTCAAGCTGCTGAATGGCCTCACAAGATTGGTTCACCATAGTATCATTTTACTAGAAACCTAATTCAATTCGGATGCAGTGTGCATTATATATGTAACTTCAAAGTGTTTGTCTGTCAAAATGTAACATCAGCTAAAGTATGAGATCTTTGGCATTCATACACAAGTACATGTGTAAATCATTCACAACATCACATGTGCAAATCATTCACAACATCACATGTGCACATGTACATGTACATGTAAATACCACGATGGAAAAGTGGTGAATCGGTATCGTAGTAATAGTCTAAGGTAATGGCCATATGGCACTGTCAAAGAATGCTGGCTTCTCAACTGCAGAGGTACATGTACATATACAGTGTAGATGGTATGATGGACCCTGTTGAAACCAATCATTCAAGTCCTCAAGAGTACAGTAACTGCACTCTCACTTTTCAGGTGCTTGAGTTTTCTGATCCACAAATGAGGATTTTGCCCCAGCCTGTACTATTAATTTATTTGTATCATTTGACTTCTACATGAATCAGAGGGACACAGCTTGATCGAGATGCACAGAGCCTAGTACTTCCTGCATTGGTTTCAAGGAGGTCTAATAGAATGCTAGATCTGTTATTTGTTGGTCGTATGACCTCTGAACCGTGTCAAGAACATTCTCTCCACATGGGCATTGGTGTAGGCTAATGAGAAGCTTGCATATTTCAAGCCACTTGCACTTGGAGTTGTTGGTGTGGCAATGTGGCTCTGCACCTTGCAACCCCACACATTCCCAGTGTGATTGACAGTCCACCCCATCACCACAGACCACACCTTCTCAAATAAAAGCCACACCCATCAGGCCCTCACAGGCACAAATTAAACCTTTTTAGCCACCACAGACCACACTCATAGAGCGCTCATAAATTTACATTGCAGCCGCATTAACCCTACATATTCCCACTCTAAATTTTTTTAACTATTGTCTAATACATGTACATGTTGTACACTTTGTGTAGGTACCCCCTTGTAAACATACATGTATGTACAACATCACAATTGCAGACACAGCCATATAAATATATTGTGATTTGGCTTGTAACTTTAGAGCTAGCGGGTGTACAGTTTTACACATTTTTTACTGTGTTGTTGCTGTCACACAGTGAGGCAGTTGGTGTTGATGATTGGTCATACCACCATCCATTAATTTACATGTACATGTACACATAACCATCAAGCAATTAGGTGCGTAAAAGCCGTAACATTAAGTGCCACAAAATCTTTTTGTTGGGGGTATCACACAAACCTGGCTATGAGTTTTAGTGGAGCGATGTGTTTTCTACATGTACTGTATGTTCAAGGGATGATTGAATGCATGACATACATGTACATGTAGCGTGCTACATGTAAGAGTACTTGCTTGTTAATGGTAATACACCATTTCCATTTACCATTAAATCTTATGGTGTTGTCACAAATCGTAAATTAGATATACATGTGTACATGTACGGCATTACATGTATGTACATGTACATGTGCATGTACATGTAGCTGCTAACAAATCTTTGATCACTATGCCAAAATTTCATTTGACTGATTCTGTACTACATGTACATCTGTATGTAAACGTTTTTAGTACTTGTCTGAGCTGCAACTGCATTTTAAAATGTACTATTGCAACCTGTGTGTACATGTATATGTGCACATAATTACATATACATATGTACATGTATGCATTTGTTTGTATTTGCTTCTAACTATTCTGTTTTGACGACCTGTTGCCAGAGGTGGTGGTGAGATGATGACTCGTAGCCCTGTCATGGTGACCTTGTGTGAGGGACCAGAACATATTGCTGTGTTCAAGGACAGCAGTTTGGTCTACAAACTGACAGTTGAGGAGGATGTGAGTGTACATATAGTTGACAATGATGATATACATGTGTACATGTATACCCATATTGTTTTTCTGTAGCTAAAAAAGCTTCGAAGAGAGATTAAGGCCAGAATGAAGGCTAGTGTTAAGAATGGAAACACCATCAGTGAAGTTGTGAGTTTATTATCATTTACATGTATATGTACATGTACTGTAGTAGTGCATGTACATTGCTGTAGATTTATATCTACAGTGTATGCATTTGATGTGTATTTTGCGCTATCTACACTATACATCTGAGTCTGAACAGGTGATGTACATGTATTTAGGCTTTCAAAGTGTACATGTGTGCCATACATGTACTGTACATGTACATGTAAATTCCAGAATCCCTTGTTTACACAATTGGATATTTGGAATACTGCATACCCAATTTTTTATATTAAATTTTCATATCTTGTTTACATTTAACTTTCATGAGCATGCTGGAGGATTTAGCAGTAACTTCATTTTACTGTTAGCAAGCATGTTTTCTTTGCATGCATTTGATCACCTTTACATGGAGAACACCATATTTTATTCTTCTGCCCAAACACATGTACAGGTTTCACAGCATTTATACATTTATTACTAGCATTGATTGTTGCACGTTTATTTTTACACCCATTGGTGCATATAATTCATTATAACGAATAAAATGTTATTTGTACTTTATGATGGAAAAGTGGCAGTACAGCTGTTGAACACTAACAGGACTCATTGTGCCGTAGCAAAATACATAACATTACTTCTTTGCACATTACTGTGTATTTCATTAACATGTATAGCACTTAATGTGTAGTGCTTTACATGTACATGTACATGTACGTAATGAGTTTTGTATGCTCCTTTACATGTATAGCCCATATCCTTGACCGTGTATGGACCTCAGCTAAAGAGAATGGTGTTGGTGGATCTTCCAGGCATCATTAGTGTGAGTTAACAGTGCCATCCACCCACAAGTTCACACTTGCACACGCTCGACTCACACTCGACTCACGCTTGACTCACTATCGACTCGTGCTTGACTCACTATCGACTCGTGCTTGACTCGATCAAGTGTAAAAATGCCTGAACTCAATGCAAAACGGCTGGTTCATAATATATTTCCTATTAATAGCTTGAAACTAATGTAATTGTCTGTAGCTACATGTATGCCGTAAATTGGTATTCGAGTGACGCTTGCAGTAGCGTTCGTATTGAGGGCTAATTGCACTCGAACACGACTCACACTCGACTTGCGCTCGACTTGCAATATACATGCGTGCAAGTGTGAACTTGTGGGTGGACGGCACTGTATCATGTATTTGTACTGTGCACTGAATGATTTACATGTACATACATTCATATTTAATATGTACTTTTTTAGCTATGTATGTTGTGCATGAGCTATAAAAAGATGCATGCATTGAAATCAGGTGTACATGTATGTACAGGCATTACTACAAAAATTCTTATAAATACACTTATAAGCGACACTATTATTACATACGGTAACCACGAATGTTGCTTATAACCAACAAAGCAACACATTGATGCTTACACAAATGTAACTTCTCGCAAGGCATAGAAATAAAAACCAAACCAGAGATATAGCTACATGTAGTAGACAGTATGCGAACAGTCGAACGTGTGAGGACAGTTGGTATGGTCGTATCCAGTGGGTTGTAGGGGTCTAAAGACAACTCATTTCAGGACAGTTTGCTGTGATTCAAAGTTGATCTTATACATGTGCATGTAGGCTGCACAACGTCTGAGATTTTGTCACTATTGGTCCGAACAGTAAGTCCTGATGCTAATTAGGACAAAGCCTCTGAACCCCAAAAACCCCCATATGTCTCAACAATAATGGGAATGCATTGCCATCCTAACTCAGAACACTTCTCATGTTCAATTGCCAAATTGTTCATTACATACATGTAGCTGTTTTGTACAACAATAACTTTCTTGAATCAGTTAACTGGTTGAGGCCCAACTTATGTACATGTATATGTAATTAGGCCGCTTATGTAGTCTTACTTTAGAATGAAAAGTACTGAACTTTCATGTTTGTGAATGTTCTGTGTTTTCCATTTATATTAATCTGTGGAGCAGACGGTTACTGCAGGGATGGCTACATCTACTAGAGAAGATATTATCCGTATCAGTAGGTATGTGCACTGTATTATAATAATTGCTCTGTAATAAATGTACAGTAATGCTAAGGCAAAAAACGCGCGAGACGCTCACTTGACACACGTACATGTATAGTACCAGTCAGAAAAAAGTTCCTATGTTTCGCGTACGTAGTTTAATTATTGTGGCATAGCATTGTAGCATGACACATTACATGTACATGTAGCTATGGGTACTGAGTTGTGAAGTTCCCGTAAACATACATGTAAGTGTGTTATTCGGGTAGTAGAATTTGGCCGCATTGTCGCGCGAATACTTGTACCAGCAACTGTGAAAGAATGATGCACGCCATATACATGTAATCATGGCAACACTGATATGCCTAGTCAGCGTAGAGACGTATTGCGCTGTGCGTCATAATCCTCTACCATTGCGTAATAATGTTGTACACTAATTACCATACGTGCCTAGCGTATCAACATAGAAAAAAAATGGTGGGAAACTTTTCTGATTGGTACTGTACAGTAGCGGCAGTCATAGTTCCCCTAAATTAACACAAAACTTGTCAATTGCTAGGCCTTCATTTGACATCACGGATTAATCTCAGTCAAAGCACTTTAAACTGACCAACAGATGCCTGCTCAGCATGAAATGCTAAGCAGACACTGCCATATTTAGGGCCACATACATGTATGGCAAATTACTGGTAATCTAAGTGATGAGCCATGTTTTGTGTGATTCTCAGATTTCTTATTTTTCTGGTTCACCTCACTCAAGTACTCAGCTATGGGTACAGTATGATTAAATGTAGGATTTTCCTCTTCAAAGCTCTCATCCTGTTGTACTCCCTCACTCTCTGGCATAGCAGTCGAACTTGTACTCGCTAGTGAGGAGAGGAATGGCCAATTTCTCAACAAACTCTTCATGCTTAGCAGTGCATGTGTGTGCATTGAAGTAACTGTATGCCTTGAAAGCATCAACCTCAATCATATCTACATGTACATGTACTATAGTACACAAGCACCTAAACCACCAGTCAACTGTGCGTTCCAATGTAAGGCCATCCTGCCTGAGGTGATTGTGCACATCTACATGTATGGCACATGCTGCTTCAAAGTAAGATTTTATCATTTGGGTTCATGGAACTGTACGGATCATTTTCTCACTCAATCAAGTTTCTGGATTATTCCTCCATCAATTCCATCATCTGATGGTCATCCACTGGCAAGGTACATGTACAGTGCTGTCCACCCACAAGTTCACACTCGTGTGCGCTCAACACGCGCGCGACTCGATCGAGTGCAATAATGACTCGCGTGCCTTAACTCAATGCAAAACTGCTGGAACAAAAACAATTACTATAAATAGCTTGAAACTAACGTAATCATCTGTAGCAATGCCGTAAATCGATATTTGAGTGACGCTCGCAACAGCGTTAGTATCGAGGGCTAATTGCACTCGCGCGCGACACGCAATACACTCGCGTGCGAGTGTGAACATGTGGGTGGACGGCACTGTACATTAATAGAATCTTCTTTGGTACATCGGCTGTTCCTGGCTCATTCCAAGCATGTCCATACATGTATATCTTGTATGAATGCTCTCCAATACTTTTCGTTGTTTGAACTGTCTTTGTATCTCCTCATAGTTCTTCTCCAGTCCAAGCAAGTGTGTTTAGGTACATGTACATGTACATCTTCGGAAAGCGAGAAGCAGTCTTCACCAAAACCAGTGTAGTAAATACCATGTTCTAGCATAGCTGTTGGAGTTTCGGACTGATGTGAAGGCAGAATCACCATAGACATTATGGCCCCGACCATGTAGTGGTTTTGTAAGTCTAAGGACAAGAGCAGTGTGTTTGGCGTATTTATCCGTAAATTCTCCGTAGCCATGTCCTCCTTACTCTCCTGAATTTCAAGATTCAGAACAATACCTGTTAGAGCATCCGGCAGGACCTTATATTCAACCCGAATATGATTCAGGAAAGGAATCAATTTTCCCATACTCCCATCTATAACATTCGCGGTGCCAAGAACCATGTTTGCTCTTCTACAGTCTTTAAAGGCAACCATGACTGCCTTTGCTAGATACCAGTGGTCTTTCCTAGCATCATCGTCACTTATAGGCTCAGCAAACTTGATAGATGCCTTCCACTGTATAAAACGATCTCGAGAAAGTCCAAACCGCTCTCTTTCATTCAAAAAGGTGGAATCAGGTTAGTTGCTTTCGTATTCAAGAGGTTTTAATGTTGCCTGGTGCATCCACGACTACCTTTGCTCTATACCAGTGGTCTTTCCTAGCATCATCATCACTTCTTGGCTCAGCAAGCTTGATAGATGCATTCCACTGTATAAAACGATATCGAGAAAGTCCAAACTGCTCTCTTTCATTCCAAATGGAATTAAGTTAGTTGCTTTCATATTCAAGAGGTGTTTAATGCTGCCTGGTTTTGATAGGGCTGCTGTCAGTAAGAAACCCATGAATTCATACTTTTAAAACAACTTTGTTGACACAGCAGCTCGATCTTCATTGATTAGTTCCAGCACTCCGTCAAAGTAGGTGTGTGGAAACAATCTTCCACTTATAGTTCTTCGATGCGCCACTTAATTTGCTTTCATGCATATCTCGTTCCAGATAGAAATCCATTAGTCAAGTACCTCTCACTTCCGTCTATAAAGCTCCAAAGGGTCATCGACTGAAGTGGTTTATGTGCCTACCTGTTCATGTACACTATACCTCGACCTCATTTTCATTTCTTTCTCTGCCACAATTCTCTTCCTCTACTTCAATGTGGGTATGCCGTCAATCGGGAGAGAAGGCCTATGAATAATTAGCTCAATATATGAGGTTGTGTTTATATATTGACTTCATGTATGCTGTAAGGGGGCTTGTCCAAAGTATTTAAAATTAGCGTCATTGTGACTAAAGTATATTATCCCCCCCTCCCTGTAAAGGACTGAACGAACAACCCAACCAAGTAAATACCCTCAAAGACAAAGACACGACAACTCAGAACAATAATACTGCACATGCATCAACCATACACACTGCATTCACATATATAGGTGTGCACATATTATGCGAAAGTGCCCCCCGCTGTATTACACTGCGGGGCGTCTTCGGCCCGCGCACAATACAACAATAGGGCCGTGGGGAAAATCCCCATTACAACATAAACTGTTCAGTCCGCCATATTCCCTCCCCCTTCTCCTCGACAGAAGTCATTCTATTGGGAGTCGGGAAAGGCAGTCGACATTGCCGTTGTCCTTTCCAGGCCGATGGCGGACTTGGAACTTGAAGGGTTGCAATGCAATGCTCTACCTTGAGAGTTTCGCACTGTTCTCTCTAAGTCAGTCCAGCCATTCTAGCGCTCGATGGTCTGTCTGGATTATGAAGGGTCTTCCCAGCAGATAGACTCTAAATGCCTGTGTGGCCAATTTAATGGCCAGACACTCATTCTCTATGGTAGCGTATTTCTGCTCTCTGGCGAGTAATTTCCTGCTGTAGTAGGCCACTGGGTGGTCTGCCCCTTCCTCATCCAGCTGACTCAGCACTGCACCTACACCCACATCAGAGGCATCGGTTTGCAGAATGAACTCCTTTGTGAAATCATGGCTACGCAGGACAGGTTCTCTACACAGTAGGCTCTTGAGCTTCTTAAATGTGCCCTCGCAACACCACCTGATTCGGTGCCGCATTCTTTGTGAGGTCTGCTAGAGGTGCTGCAATACTGGCATAGTCCGGGATGAACTTCCTGTAGTAGCCAGTCATTCCCAGGAAACACCGAACCTGCTTCTTAGTAGTAGGGGTGGGAAATGACTTCACACCTTGCACCTTACTCCTCTCAGGTTGTACCAGGCCACTGCCCACCACATGTCCCAGATACACACATCTTGACATTCCTAACTGGCACTTCTGGGGCTTTGCCATGAGCCCCGCCAATCGGTATCTGTGTCAGGTGTTCCTCACAAGTGGTACTGTGTATCACAAGGTCATCAATGTAAGCAGCTGCATAGTCCTCCAGACAATGCAGGACCTTGTCCATGAGCCGCTGAAATGTTGCTGGAGCCCCCTGAAGGCCAAAAGGCATCACCCTAAACTGGATGAGGCCAAAAGGCATTGTGAACGCTGTTAGGTGCCTCAATGCCTTTGCCATTGGTACCTGCCAGTACCCACGGGTGAGGTCTAGGGTACTGATGTACCTTGCCTTTACCAACTGGTCAATCAAATCGTCAATCCTCGGCATGGGGTACGCATCAGCCAGTGACTAGCTGTTCAGCCTGCGGTAGTCAATACACAAACGAAGAGTGCCATCCTTCTTGTCCACTCGTACAATGGGTGATGCCCACTCACTAGAAGAAGGTTCTATGACTCCCGCCGCGAGCATCTCCTTTATCTCCTTTTCTACCAGGTCTCGGTAAGTGTGAGGTAACTGGTATGGTGGTAGTCTGACTAGCCTTGTCCCTGTGGTAGTCATGAGAATGTCTCTAACACCTTGTTCAGCTGAGACTTCTGGACTGCCGATAACTGATTCCCCTCAGTTGGTTCACCTTTCTCACTACCTCTCCACTCCGGGATATCATCCTCACTACTCTCTTCATCATCCACCTCAGCCCAGTAGTTCCCATAGGTAGGTGTATTCCATTTTTTAAACATATTGATGTGGAAGGTCCTCTCCCTCTTCCGAGTATCATGCATGTCCACCACATACAGTGCCTCCACGCACACTCGACTCGCACTCGACACGCGCTCGACTTGCGCGCGACTCGATCAAGTGCAATAATGACTCGCGCGCCTTAACTCAAAGCAAAACAGCTGGAACAAAAACATATACTATTAGTAGCTTGAAACTAACGTAATCATCCTTAGGTATGCTGTAAATAGGTATTTGAGTGATGCTCGCAACAGCGCGCGTATCAAGGGCTAATTGCGCTCGCTAATTGACTCGTGCGCGACTCGCGCTCGACTCGCATACACGCGCGAGCGAGTGTGAACTTGTGGGTGGACGGCACTGTAGTTGACACTGCTGGCTTTGTGCAGAACAGGATAAGGGCCCTTCCACTGGGCCGTCAATGAGCTGCTTGAGGTTGGAAGTAGCACCAGAACCAGATCACCCCCTCTGTCGAGCATTTTGATCGTACCATAGTTTCTGCTTTTGCTGTGCTCTCTCCAAGTTGCCCTTAACTATCTCAGCCATTGTTGCCAGTTGTCCTGCATTACCAAGACCTCCTTCAGTATGTCCAACGGTCCGCATACTGCATGACCATACAGAAGCTCAAAGGGGGAAAAACCTGAGGGACTTCTCGATAGGCAAATAGTAGGTATGGCACCCACTTGTCCCAGTTTGCCCCGTCATCTGTAGCCACCTTCCTCAGCATCTCCTTTAAGGTCTTGTTGAACCTCTCCACCAGCCCGTCCGTCTGTGGATGGTAAGGAGTAGTCCGTATCGGGTGCACATGCAGCAGTTGGTAGATCTCTGCCAGTAGCTGTGATGTGAAGTTGCATCCCTGGTCGTCAAGATCTCCTCAGGTATGCCCACCCTTGCAAAGATCTTCACCAGTTCCTCTGCGATAAGCTCCGCATCTATAGCTTTCACCGGGACTGCTTCCGGATAGTGTGTGGCATAATCGCTCATCACCAATATGTAACGATTTCCAGACATCGTTCTGGGCAGTGGGCCAACAATATTCATTGCCACCCGTCGGAAAGGCTCAGTCACTATGGGCAACGGAATGAGGGGAGCTTTGCTTCCCTTCAGCGTTGATGCTTTCTGGCATATACGACAGCACTTGCAGAACTCCTCCACGTCCCTATACAGAGTAGGCCTGTAGAAGCGACTGAGGATCCTCTTCGCTGTTTTGTTTTTGCCCAAGTGCGCTGCATGGGGCACCTCATGTGCCAGCTGCAGTACTGCCTTACGACACTGCGTGGGTAGTACCAGCTGTTCCACTACAGATTCTGGTTTCCCCCGCCTCTGGAACCATCGCCGAAACAATAACCCCTCAGAGTTAAAGTAGTGCGACTCCGACTCTTGTGGCTTCCTGGCGCCACACATAGATCTGACCTGAGCCAGTGAAGGGTCTGTCTCCTGCAGCTTCTGGAGTTCCACTGCCGACATGTCAAGTGCTCCCACTGGTATGTCCTGCTGGTGTTGTCACTGCATCCTCTTCTGGCTTCTGGTCAATTTAACTCTGGGCCGCCCTCTGCTAAATAGTTCCTCATCCAAGGAACTCAGCTCTGGGTTCACCTCTATTTGGAGTTCCTCTTCCCTCTGCACCTCCTCTGCCGGTTCACTCACTATTGGTGTTGGTCTAACTTATGATTCTTCCTCCTTCTGCCGTTGGATTTCTTTCTCCTCTTCTTGCTTCTTTGCTCCTGCTTGTGTTACCATCATCAGTGCCTCACACCATCCACAGTTCCTACTGTCTTTGGAGTCGGTTCTCAAAAATTGCACAAGTTCGGGTACATCTGTGCCCAGCAAAACAGACACTGGAAGTGTTTTGGATACTGCTGCCTCCACCGTCAGTGGGACTCCATCCACCACCAGATCAACCATTGCAAGTGGGTACAGTGCGTTGTCCCCATGAGCACACCGAATGGTGACCAACTCTCCTTGCAACATCTTTTTCTGAGGTACCAGGGCATGGTGGATGAGGGTCTTTGAGCACCCTGTGTCCAGAACAATGTCCTCCACCATCTGTCCTTCAACCACGCCAGCCTTCTGCAGAGCTGCTTTGTGACATAGGCTATCACCACAATACATGGCCTTTTCTGGACATCTTGAGCAAAGTGCCCCTGCCTACCACAATTGTAACAGGTCACATGGGAGTGGTGGTCCTTGTTTTGGTACCCAGACCTAGAGTAGTGCCTCTCCTTTGTCGACCTCTTGTTGCCTTCCTCCTTGTCAGGCTGCTCCTGAAAGGGTTTCTCGACGGAAGCTGGTGAAGTCAGATCCACCCCTGGTCTACTCTCCTTGGCAGTGTGCTTCCTGGCCTCGGAGTAGTCATCTGCCAGTTGTCCTGTCTCCAGAGCTGCCATCGGCTTCCGCTCTTTTACCCACACTTGAACAGAGGGACCCAGGGAATAGAGTAGCTGTTCCAGGACAATAGCTTCCTTGATCTGCTCCACAGTAGTCAAACCCTTGAGCCATTTGTTAGCCAGGTCCCCCAAACGAATAGACACTTCTCGATGTGACTCAACCACATTCTTGGTGATTTCCCTAAAATGCTGACAGTACGTCTCCTCGGTGATGTCATACCGCCTCAGGATCACTGCTTTCACCCCGTCGTATTCCAGTGCATCCTCCATGGTCAGCGCTGCATAGGCTGTTGTGCCTAACCAGACAGTTGAGGAAAATCCATCGATCCTACGGGATGTTGTACGCCGACATTAAACCCTCGAACGTGGTGAGGTAAGCTTCAATATTGTCCCGATCGGTGAGTTTCACCACGTGGAGTTCCCCATCCGCAGCACGGCTACTTGCTCCAGACGACGATTCAGCCTTCTTGGACTCGACCATCTTTGCAAACAGCTCCATCTGAGCCCGTAGCTCCTGGTCATGAATCCGTAAGTTTTCCTCTCTTCTCTGCCTCTCATGTTCCTTTTCCGCTATGTGCTCCTGATGTTCTCTCTCCCACTGTGCCTCTAGTCTTTTCCTCTCTTCTTCGCGCTCTAGTCGCTCCTGCTCACGTCGGCGCGCCTCCTCTTCTCGCTTCTTTCTCTCATCAAGAAGGTTCCTGAAGAGTTCTTGCATTGCTGCAGTTGCCTCTGACGTTTCACTCATATCCGCTGTCTCTTCTTGAGGTTGTGCTACGACACTTCTATATTTACGCTCAGATTGTGTGGTCATCCACTAATACAACTCACTAGCTCGGTCTGCACAGTATCCGACTGAAGACGATCCAGCCGCTTGCCACCACTTGTAAAGGACTGAACGCACGACTCGACCAAGTAAATACCCTCAAAGACAGGGACACGGCAACTCGGAACAATAATACTGCACAAGCATCAACCATACACACTGCATTCACATATATAGGTGTGCACAATAATGCGGCTAGGACAAAGCGCCCCCCGCGGCGTTACACCGCGGGGCGTCTTCGGCCCGCGCACAATACAACAATAGGGCCGTGGGGAAAATCCCCATTACAACATAAACTGTTCAGTCCGCCACATTCCCTTAACGTCATTAATCTTGTAAATGTGTTGCTCATCTTTCACTACATGTACTTCCGAAATGTGTAGTCTGAATAGACATAACTGTTGCCACTGGAGTCAACCCTGCAGCTAGCTAGATGTTCCGAATAAAAAAAAAAATAATAATCTTGCAGACAATAAAATTCCCCCCCCCCCCCCCCCCCCCTAACGTTGCAATGATGCTACAAGCCCCCTACTAAACCTAACCTAAGCCCAGTGGCTTCGCTTGCAACGCACCCTAACCAACATGAACCTAAGCCCAATGACTTTGTCTGAATCATATGCTAACCAATACGAGTTGCCAAGGCAGTGAGGAAAAAAATAATAAAGAGGGGAGGGGGGGGGGAAGAAAAAATAAGATTAGAACCTCTTACTATGTACATGTACATCTCAGCTTTATGACCCACTGTAACAATTGAAATCGCTAGTACTATAAGGTACTATTCATTGTATATACGTTACGTGTGCTTAATCATTCATTGCAGGTTAAAGTTTCATTAAAACGTTCTCTCCTTAACGGTTACTGATTTGCTCCACACGATCTTGAACATGAGATGCAGGTACAGACAAAGGTGGTGAATGGGTTTGTTTGAAAAATCGAGGGAGTGCCTACCGGCTGCTTGCCTTCTGTACACGTGGTCGTAGGTGACCCAGGCGGCGGCGTGAATGATTCACCGCATGTATGCAAGGAGCTCCGGAGCTTTCTGCGGGAACTTGCGTGACAGGAAGGCCGCCATCCCCGTAAAGCATTCCGCCCACACGAGAATGTCTGTTGCAGGAGCTCTCCGGCCGTGATTTAGTTTGGACTCGGAGCCGTCAGTTGCCCACGACTCCTAAAGGAGTTCGGACATTTCAACTAATTCGCGCCACCACTTTGGCCGGGAGCCTGGATGTAGGATCGAAGACACCCGATGCGAGTTTTATCGGTCCCCGCTGACCCTCCGAAGGGTGCACCAGCTCACCCAGTAGGGATGCCAGCTTCGTCCCTGCGGGCTCGTCCGTCTGCGTAAATGTCGGCAGTTGTAGCCCTGATGGTTGCGTTGGCGGGAGGTCCGTCTGACTTGGGAACGATAGACGGTGGTGTAAAGGCACGTTCATGCACCACGCACAACAATGCACACCATCGAAATTAGCCTGACTCGCCGTCCCGAACGAGAAGGAACGAAAGAGGAAATGGATATGCTATTAATCTCCATGCATCCCAACCCCCCCCCCCCCCCCCCACACCCGCATGTCGAGACCAGTCCAGCGGCCCAATCGGTTTGATTAGCACACACCAAGCAGGCATCACAGTACAAGTGAAGCAAGGCTTACTGCTGCCCCCTTAAGCCCCAGCATCCGCATCCTAGGGCCGCCCCGGCTGTCCCTGACTGGTATCTGGAGCTGGCTGAATCGCTCCTTTCCTCAATATACTGCCTCGGTTCGGGGGTAAACGTCTCCATATGTCGATGCAAAGCAAGTATCCAACACGAAACGATACAACGTACACGTGGCATGACCAAGTGGCCTGGGGTAAATATGAACCGACTGCGCCGCGCCAACCAGGTATGCAATTACAATAGTCCAAATAGGACGGCCTGATTAACTGTGTTTAGCTACGCTAAACCTCATCCCATGTTCAGACACATATGATTTCTCTCCAATGGTTCCCTGAACCCTCAACTTACTTTTCATAGGCTGGATAACCTTGCTCTTTATTTCGTGTGCTTTCCACACGGTACCGTAGGCAATCATTCTTGAATGGTAATTTGGATCTTTATTTCATGTGCTTTCCACACGGTACCGTAGGCAATCATTCTTGAATGGTAATTTGGATCCTGGCTTTGACACTTCGTAGTTTAGCTTGGGAGCAGTGATGATTGCTGTTGTGGTTATGCGTGGCAGATGCAGGCACAACAAAGAAAGTCATTACTTTGATTGCAATTTGGTTGTTTATACATCACTTTTTAATTTTTTTAAATCGCACCTTGCGAACGTAACGTACATGTATACCATGCGCTAGGTAATTATCGGTTAAACGCAACAATATGAGGAGAAATACATTGAAACTGGTCTAACAACACTTACATGTAAATGTACATGTAGGTTCTTAGAAAGCAACATGTGCACCTCATAGCTTGGGTACTTACCAACATGCGTTCATGAAATATGCAATACAGAGCAGACAGTGTTGTAACACAAAGATTATGAACTATGGAAACCATTTGTTCTTGTCATCAATCAGGGCATCATAAGCTTGAGGTAGAAAGCAAAATACATCATTGGCTTTAAAAAAATACATGTTCTTTGGTGCAATGTATGGCTGTTGCATAAATGGCCAACAGCTGGACCATCCTCATGTTCTCATACTTGTAGGAGAAACCCCCTGAGTCCACCATACTTCTGTTGGGTGTATCAGTCTTTCTATTTCTAAACAGTTCGTGCCTTTTGGGTTTTGTTATACTTAAGTCTGAATGGGTTTGGTCTGTGCGACTCTATAGATGTACCTAAGCCTTAATTTAGGAATGAACTGATATTTCATCCGTTTTGCATTGTGCTGGGAACTGTGCATATGGGACAAAGCTTAGCCCTATACAGAGTATGTTTAGTTGTGCTTTAGAGAATGGGCATGGTGACAAGTTGACCATATTGTCATGCAAGTTCTCATTAGAGCTTCTAACAACACTATTACAATGGAATACAGAACGTTTGTACCACAGTCTATGTCTTCTATTTCTTCTGTTTCTATGCCCTTGGTTTTTTTTGGGTTGCCCCTGGGTCTGTGGGAGGAGTCTCTCCTCGGTCTGTAGCTGTCACTTCTGTAAAGTGTTCAGCATTTTTACATATGTTAGTGCATGTGTGGTCAATGCCATATCTGTGACTCTCTGTTCTCTGGTGCTTAGCTGGGCACCCTTCTAGTTTTGATTGAGAGTCGATCTGTCCTAGTCTTTTTGGCTTCCAGTTTTGCACTTTTCAGGAGCTCTTCTTATGAGCCCTTCAATGCCTTACTCTGCTTAGCTGTCAAGGAGGGATCTCTGAGCGCTCCACCAACGTCTTTCGTTTTTTGGCTATTTGCTCAGTTTTTCGGGTGATCACCTTGCGGTAGTGATGTTTAGCTGCTTCTATGTGTTTAACCTTGTTTGCTTTCTCGATTCCACTTCAGTGCTGCATTGGTCAGATGGTCTGCCACCATATACATGTATGTGACAGAGCTGGTTGGTAGCCCCAGTCTGTCCCTGCACAACGGAAGCCACGAGGACCGACTCAACACTCAATGAGACGCACCCAGCCAGTAGTTCAAATAAATTCCCGAAACACACTATAATTAATTTGTTCTCTAATGCGCATGCCCGTAGGTCTGGGCTCTCACACGTCCTCCCCCTTCTCCTGCCATTGCTGGATTTCTAGATAGGGCATCTGCATTCAAGTTCTGAGCTTCAGGGCAATGTTCCACCACAAAAGAATAGGGCTGGAGAGCTAGACTGCACAGCCTTGCACTGTTCTCTTTGAGTCTTTCCATCCACTCCAATGCTCTATGATCTGTCTGCACTACAAACTTTCGTCCAAGTAGGTAAACCTTAGTGTTCCGGTTCGGACCGAACCGGTATCGAACGGTTCGAGGTTCGACTCGGTTCGATGTTCGGTTCGAATATCTTTCGAACCTTTCGAACATCTCATTAAAAATTCATTGCCTTGCACACCAGCGCCGCAAATTCATAATGATGATTGGTTTTGTGGTTTTTGTTTAAGTATATGTAGTCAGGTATACGTAAGAACCGTACAATAGTGTACTGTACTTGCAGTAGCTAGCGCTCGCCCGGGAGTCGGGACATTACAGTGATTATACACTTATTTGAATGCATGCATGTATGCACGTACATGTAGCTTCGTCAATGTATGATGCATGATATATAAAATGCAGCGTTATTCCCAAAAGTTCAAAGTGGCCTGGTCTATCTACTTTTGTTTCTTAACTTTCTTTCTTGGTCGACCATCTACATCAAATGCATCTTCTACGAGTTCCCAGCATCCATTTAAAAACATTAGTTTACTTGCATTTTCATCTGTGAGACATGATCGCTTCTTGGTTAGCAAAAGTGAAGCTTGAGAAAACAGCCTTTCTGAAGGTGCTGATGTTGCTGGGATAGCCAAGATCTGTCTAGCCAATGTACTAAGATTGGGGTATATGTCGACCTGAGCTTTCCATCACAGCAGAACTTTTTTGCCCATTCTATGAGCAGGATAATTTGGCAAACCTTATAGCTCTTTCTCCTGCTTGTAACGGGAGATTTCATTTTTTGCAAAAGATTGAGCATATCCTGTCTGATCACTGTGATTAACTTGTTCATCATCACTCTGATCACTATCATCACCACCAGAGATCATCAACATTTTCTGGAGTACATCATTACCATCACCATTGGTGGATGCAACATCTGGATGATCCACTTCAACTGATCCTAGTCCCATCTTGTTTTCTGTATACATGTAAAAAAAAAAAGTTAATAGAGCTAGCACAGAAGCATACAAGTTGAACAACATGAACCCTTTTCTTGTGCTCTTTGGTGCTCTTTTCCTTCAACTAACTTAACAGACTCCTTCTTAAGCCATTTCCACACATCAGCTTTTCGGTCAGGGTGAATGATGCGTAATCGCTTGAACCTAGGATCCAAAACTGTGCCAACACTGCAAAGCGATGTACTCCAATTGGGCGGTTACGATGCCCAATTTGGTAAGTCAGTTGGATAGATGCATCATCCCCCATCGACTGTTAATATCAGCAAGCATCGCATCTAATGTTTCTAAAACCTTTTCACGAGCTGATGCTGTTATTTCTGGGTCTGCATCTACTTCTTTCATTCCTGACAACTTCTCCCTCAAACCATCTCGCAGGCCCTTTACCAAAACTGGAACTAAGCTCAGAGTGATGTACTTTTCACCTTCCATCATTAGCTGTACTGCTTTGAATGGCTTAAGTACAATGCTGCCAAGTCTGATGATTTCCCATGTCTCTGGGCTCAGTTCCACACTTGTTTCCTCCATTAACTTCATTGCCTGCAATGTTGGTTTCAATTCCATCAGCCTTTCCAACATAGTGAAAGTACTCCACCAACGTGTAGTTACATCTTGCAGCAACTTTAGGACCTTACCATTTCCACCCTGCCGCCTTCGCTGAAATGCCAGAAGGGACTCTTCCTCCAGTGCTGAGGGTGAGAAGTGAGCAACAAATCCCCATGCTTGTGCCATAGCTTCCTCAACTCCAGGACCATCAAAAAAGATTTTTGCTGAAAGCTGGATGAGGTGATCGAAGCAACCCATGTATTCAAAAGGCAGTAATCTTCCTGCAGCAAGCATTGTGGCTGTTGTGTCAATAGTTACTGCCTTCACCAGTCCACTATGTGGTGTCAAACCGACACCCTCTGCCATTTCTATCAATTTCTTAGCCAATTGTGAGGCTGTGTGGTTTCCTGGAAGTACTTGTGCATCTATTGCTGCACTCTTCACTTCCCAGTCATTGTTGATCCAGTGGCATTTAAGAGAGACAAATCGTTGTGATGCAATTGACTTCCAGCCATCAGTAGTCAAGGAAACATTCTCACCGCGAAAAAGATCAGGCAGCTTGCTCTTAACAAAGCCATATACTTCCCCCAGTCTCTTTTGCAGGCATTTACGTGAAATATGCTTTACTTTTGGTGAAACAGCTATAAGCATTGCACTGAAGTATGGATCAGTTACTTCACTGAGTGGCTTGTGAGTCATCACTATCCATTTAAGCGTTGCATCAGTCAAACACGGATTCTTCTCAACAAAGGGATCTAATCCACCCGGTACTGGATCAGCAGGTTTCAACAATTCTTTGTGAGACCTCTCAAGGTGTCTCTGCAAGGTTGTGGGTGATCTAGACTTGCCTACTAAGAGAATTGTATTGCAATGAATACATATGGCATGATGAGGATGCGTAACGCTCGGTATGATGTCCTTAAAATGCTTCCAGCAGGACGATCGGGTGAAACTTGATGGTGATTTTGTTGAAATGCTAGCTGACGTGATGTCTTCGTTGGTAGCATCCAATTCGACAACCACGCTACTAATCTGATCAAGATCTGTACTCACAGAAAGCGACATCACAGCGATAACGCACAAATCAGTGCCATTTCGTATGGTCATACAAAATTAACTTAACCAGTAATTATCATTAATAATTTTAAAGTACGAACCTTTCGAAGTTCGGTTCAAATGGATCGAATCGGAATACTAGTAAACCTTGAATGCATCCAACGCCAGCTTGATCGCTAACATTCTTTTTCAACTGTGGAGTAACAATGCTCCCTAGGCAACAACTTTAGGCTAAAATATCCCACCGGATGTTCCTGTCCGTCTCCTGCCACTTGAGTTAATACTTCCCCCACTCCTCGATCCAATGCGCACAATGAATCCTTTCTTGAAATCATTGCAAAGTAGGATGAACTCCATGATGAACAAGAAGTGTCTCTTGGCAGTCCAACTGCAGATGCTACAAAGATGATGAACATAACACAGGTAAATTCAACATACAACAGAGTGACAAAAACACTTACATGTACATGTACCACTGTTATCGGACACAGACGTTCCAGTACTGCCTCTCGCACATGGAAGTGGTGCAAACAATAGAAGATTATTAAGGTTCCAACAACCATCTGAGCCCACATTTCAAGTATCATATGACCCCTTTTCTATATTTGAGCAGCTGTTTTGTGTCGACTGCATAGATCACATAGAGATTTTGAAACAGGTATGCCAAATACGTGCCAAGCAATGAGCAATATGTAACATGGAGTATTACCACCAATGCTGAGATCAAGGGTTCAACATTGTTATGGGTCTGGTGTGGATCCCTGCAAAAAAATAGTCAGGAACTCCCATCGCGTCCCACATTTCAAGGGACAGATTAAAACAGCTGTCAAGATGTCCAAACAATGCAAACCTAAAACAAGAAGAGAGAGACGCTATAATCGATTATGTACAGTAATGAACCTAATTCCCCTGTCACCTGGTTGGACAACAAGATGGTTACATTGCTCTCAACCAACATTCAACCGAATGAAACAACAACAAAAGATAAAGATGGATCCCGCATAGAGATTGAATGTTCATCTGCTGTGTCACTTTACTCTGAAAACATTGAAGGTGTTGATCATAGTGATTAGCTAAGGGGTATATAATATATGGTACGGTCTCAGGGCCAAAGGTTCTACAAACATATACCGTCATTGTTTTTATTGGAACTAGCTATCATAAATGTATGCCACTAGGCATGTAACGTTAATGGGATTTTTTGAAGAAGTTCAAATCGGATGGTACAAATATAATTCAGAGGTAAGGGTGGAGTAAACGCCATTATTGAATTAACAAAACAACTACATGTACGTCTAAACTGCATGCTCTTTTGACCTCTTGGGTTCATTACCTATCATTTACAACAATAATTCGGTGCAGAAGTGGTTTGGGCCTTACCTTTCGCTGAAGCACATAGTATGCATTGCTACGTGAGCCAAATAAGACTCAATTGGGCAAGCCTAACCTATGTCAGTACCAACATTACAACATTACAGCATTGAAAGAGTATTACATCAATGCTGTTAATATATAGGCATATGGTTGAAAAACTATTACGCTGTTATAATACCACGCGGTTTCTATAATTGTATAGCAAACTGCATGTTACGCAGACTTTATTGTGACCATCTGTACATTTACCTACATTTATGTATTTACTGTTACGCAGGCGATATATGCAGAACCCCAATGCTATCATTATGTGTATACAAGGTAAGTTGTGAGATGCATCATATCCAGAAATGGCCCATATGTACGTGGTCATGCTGTTTTCTTTTTTCGCATTGAATTTCAAAGATGTTTAAAATATACTCTAAAAATCGATTTGATTATATGCATTTTTCATGAAATAAACATTAAGCACCCTTTTACTAAAATCAAGACAAATAAATTAATTTCAACCACGCATAATATATTCATATATGTATTTAAAAGGATGACACAAGATATTATAAAATATCATCTATAATACCTTTTTAATAATTCATGACATCTACTGACGACACTTTCACATGTAACATTGATTTAATTTAATAGTAAAAATTTAAGTCTACATTTATAATACAGCGTGCCAAGAGCGTGTGGCACTAGATACTACTGCAGTACGCCCACACATGCAGTGTATGTGCATGGATTGAAAAGTCTGTTAGTTGATAAATAATCAATGCAACGCATGCTGATAGGGAATTCTGCATGCTAGAGTATGGACCAAACATTCAGAAATCATGCATGCACACATGCAATATGTTGTCTACTTGAATACCGCCACATAAACTTAGTCCCTTGTATATGTGTTCTGACCACGAGAGGATTTGCAAGACTATTTGCATGTCTGTGTGATATGAATCAATGATGACTTAGCTTTTTACCTCTAGTCGTATTACAACTTCTTGACTAAGCGTTCTATTATTAATATACGACCTTTCCCTTAATACCGGTATATTATCTCTGGCTGTACACGCTAGCTGGCGTGGTAATTTCAACAGCCGTTTATAATTAGCTGTTAGCAAAGCAGACTGCTCGCATGTTATGACAACCATTTATTCAATAATGCTCAAGACTGTGGCGCCAGTAACCAAACATTGTTCAAAGGCTCCCCGAACTAGAAACGTCTATGTAATGGAAAAAACAAATGTTATGAAAACGTGTACTAATGTGGTGCAAATCTTAATAAAGGGTGGCAATTCAATTTTTCATTACGATTCAATTTGAAAAAAAAAAATGTGTACATATTAATGGCAAGCTATGTTTTGCATTCCCGAACTGAAATTTTCAATGTAATGGTATATATATTTATTCACAGTTTGCATCTTACAACTTTTCTACACGTAAAAATGTGATGGCAAATGTATTATAACTTTAATAAAATTCAAGAGTAGCCATCTTTCATACATTTAAATAAGTGTAAGTCTAACTTTAAATCTGAACCATTAGTACTTATAAATTCAACACAAATTCAAATTACACTACCCCTATGAACTAGCAACGGAACACATGCTATAGGATGTCTTTTTGAACACCGTTGCTTTCCTGATGACCGCGATTATACGCGGATGACTCAAATTTGCGTTCGTTTAATTACGTGAACGCAGTAGATGCAAATTTCAGTCCAGCTGTTTGTCATACACACTATACACGAATGGATATGTATTCTGTGCTTCAAATGCCTGTTTTGTAATCAGCAGGGAACCTGAAACAATGGTAGGTACGGCTAGTAAGCCTATGTTGAATATAAACACGGCACGGTACGACGATATAAATGAGTACGACCATGCCCAGGCTAAATGAGTACTTAAAAATGATACCGACACATGCCGACTAATACGAGTGAACCATAAGCTTAGCAGGAAGTAAAAAGCCCTAACTTGGAAAGCACTCTCCAGCATGAGCGGTTATCTAATCAACGGTGTCTTTTGACGAAATATACTGCCACTAGCAAACGTGCTGGAACAAAGTAATTGCATTTTGTGGGAGTGGTGATCAATTCGACAAAGTTTCTTTTCCTCTTCAGAGGTGCCCAAATAGGCGATGATGCTTTCCTACATCTGATTTATCGCCCGCTTGTGGGCACTAGCAGAGTTTGGTTCGGAAAAGAACGCTACCACTCCCTCTTTTCAGCCAATGATGTCAATTCTATTGTGTTATTCATCGTATATGGCCAACTTTTTTTTATCTTCCGACTTAGAGGCTTTCTATTCATTGCCAAACCATCAGTAAAGTCACGAATGCAACTGCCTTAGATTCAACCATCATGTTACTATCTATGAGCTGATCCTGGGACCTCAGATCGCGCACTCAATGAAACGCCATACTAAGCACAATTTCCTCTATAATCTGTCCTTAAAGGATGCCAATACCGAACCTGTTTCCCGCATTCAAAATCGGACACGGTACTTTTGGTTAAGGAACCATACACACCGAACTTCAGCGCAATCCAGCATGTAAAGGTGGAGAAATCCCCTAAAAACTACTTCTTTAGGGTAGTTACTGAAAATGAAACGCTATGCAGTCTGTGAGCAGTTGTGGTTTTGTACTTTTAATGCCAGATGATGCATAAACAATATTCTGTAATTAGATTTTGGATATCCCAAACCATGTTTTTAAAAAGTCCACTCTAATGTAAAAGTGATGTAAAAATTTTATCATTAACTAGCATGTTATGCACTGTAGGGAGCAGACAATGAGTACACTGACCAGGAGATTTGGTTCTACGAATAGAGGCGACAGTGTGCAACCTCACAATGAACCTAGTAGGAGAGATGAAACTATGGACCCAACTAAAGGAAACAGTAGGCACAATCACATAGGAAGTTGAGATACCTGTGTAGATGACAGAGTGTACACAGGCATGTATGCACTTACATGGAATAAATTACACACAGTACCTGGGGAGGAGAAAGCTTGATTCGCACACTAAGGCGACGAGTGTCAAACCAAAGCTAAGAACTCACAATAATCCAGTGTCGCAAGTAAATCCTACAAACAGCATCCAACTGGTTCCTCGAGTAAAACAAGGGTAAAATACGAGTTGAGCACTAATTAGTATAAAATACATATATGAACTAACGATGACTTTTATATTACAGCACATATAGCAGCGATATATATATATAATCCTGAAGCTAAAAGGATGCCTTTTAAGAATACGCTACTCAAAAACCTAACTACATTAGTGACATATCTTCCGCCATATATGGCACTATCCAAACTATTAGTGTACCATATGCACGATGTAAAAACATAACGAATATACGATAGAATATAAACCACTGAACCAGAAAAAAATCAACTTGCCCATTCATATCTCCTTCCGTTGAACAGCTGTTTCTTGGCTTCTGATTTCAAAAAAGCGTGAAATTAATTTGGCTGAAAGCGGTTTTACGCAATTATCTATTTGGCAGTTAATTGGTTAACCTCTTGTCAGATTTACAAATCACTCAAAGTAATAGTGTAACATAATCAGTATAACGCGTTGAAATACGGACTAATTACTTACTTGCATTGCATCAGATTATGTTCCAAACACATATTTGTTGAGCCAACATTTTATTGATGTATACTGTACAGTAGCAGTCATACAATGGTACATGTGCATAGCGTTTGCTTCACATGGCTGAAGCATAAGCATAGGCGCATATTTCAAGAGCAATGTTGCACGTAAATGTTACACATGCATGTACGATATACATTTACTTTTGTGATTGTCATGGAGCAAAGCTGAGCATGAAGAGAGTAAAGAGTGTGACCCTATGAAACATTCGTTATAGGGAGCTAGAGGAGAGAGTGGATAGGCAGTATTGGGATTTTTGTCTTGCGTAGATTACATGCAATGTGCGTACATGTGGTCTTAAAGATAAAGAGTTACAGTTAATTGTCTCGGTGTGCGCGAGCTACGCCATGGCGAAGCGGGTCCATAACAATTTGGTGGCAGCGGTGGGATCTGTTCGTCTGACAGTTGTTGGATCAACTGCGCACAGAGCTGTATGACCACCCGGTCAGGACGTGTATACAAAACGATGGCGGAGGTTAACTGGGATGGAATGCTGCAGGGTTTGGCAGAAGGCCGAAGGAAGAGATCGAAAATGAAAGAGCACGGAGAGAAGCAGAGGTCGTGGAAGAAAGGCGGCTGAGAGAAGAGGAGCACGTCGCAAGAGAAGCTGAAATGGCGAGAAGGTTAGAAGAGGAACATCGAAGTCGCGGAGAGGAGAGAGGCAATGAGGAACCAAATGGATCAACTAGCGAAGATGGTGGAGAGGTCTGTTGTCGCTGCAGGAGCAAAGAGTCCTGCGGAGTTGGGAATCAAGTTGGTCGCCCTGAGAGATAGCGACGACATTGAAGCGTACCTAGTTACGTTTGAGCGAATAATGGCAGCACACAAGATTGAGCGAAGTCGATGGCCACATTATTTGGCTCCACAGCTGAGTGGAAGGGCACAGTTAGCGTTCGTGGCACTACCAATTACAGATTCAGCAAACTACGATGCGATCAAAGCTGCGATCCTGATGCGCTATGATTTAAACGAGGAGGCTTACTGGAATTGTTTTCGGACAGCAGTTCGGAAGGTGGGGGAGACCCACCTGGAGTTCAGCGTATGGTTGATGGATCAACTGTCGAAGTGGCTGCGTGAGTACAAGACTGTGGATGACATTCAGCAAGAGTTTAGCATTGAGCAACTTCTGAATTGTCTCACACCAGAGAAGCGGCTGTGGTTATTGGAACGGAAACCAAAGGGGTGTGTGAAGGCAGGCGAGATGCTGGATACGTACAAACAGGCTCGACACAAGGAAGGCGGACCGGTGAAGCAGAGGCAGGGTGTCAAAGAAGTTGAGACCTTGCAGGAGAGTGAGAAACCGAGAGATACACCTGTACTAAGGAGGCCAGGGCAGAGAAGCTCAGGTAGAGGTCCGAGGTGTTTTTCATGCCATCAGTTTGGGCATATCTCGAGTAAGTGTCCCAGTCGAGGGAGTTACTATGGAGGACGTTTCGGGAATTGTCGGAAGTTCCAAAAGACAGAAGATGGAGATACCTTGGTTCCTGTGAGGAGCGGAAAGGTAGATGGTACGGATGACTCGGATATCATGTTGGACACAGGAGCGGGGAGAGCGCTGGTGCAGTTGTGTCTGGTACCCAGGAAGAGACTGTTGGGAAGGAACGTGATAGTAGAGTGTGTACACGGGGATAGAGTATCCTATCCGTTAGCCCGAGTCGAGGTCATTGTGGACGAGAAGCACTACTGGTTGGAGGCAGCAGCTGTTAAGAAGCTTCCAATGTCAGTGCTGTTGGGAAGAGATGTACCGGAACTGGTGAAGATCGGTCCGACAGTTCAAGGTCCCACGAAGAGTTTGGTGATGGCAACGACTACGCAGGCTCAGGCAAAGAAGCGGATGGAAGAAGATGCATGTATCGAACAAAAAGAGAAGCAGATTGGGGCAAAGGCCACGCCTGTGTTGGAACAGGGGGATAGCGACGTTGCAATGGATAGCTTAAAGAATAGTTTGGACAACGCAGCAGTGCTACACAAAGCAGAAGGCTTGAAGGCACCAGAGAAGCCGGAGCACCTCGATGGAGAGGGGGAGAAGTTGTTCAATGTGGAAAAGATCCAGAGATTGCAGCGGGAAGACCCTACTTTGCAGCTGTTGTGGAAGGCGGCGAAAGGAGAGCGCACGAAAGTGAACGTATGGTTTTATGAAGAGAACGGGATGCTATATTGACATTGGCAGCCACTTTCGGATGGAGAAGGCCTGGCGATTGAGTAGTTGGTGCTACCGATTGCAGTTCAGAGAATGGTTATGATGGTGGCTCATGAAATCCCGTTGACTGGACATATGGGAAAGAAATGGACGATGCAGCGAGTGCTACAACGGTTCTACTGGCCATCAGTGTATCGTGATGTGGCAGAGTGGTGCAAGTGCTGTGCGATATGCCAGAAGTGTTCGAAGGGCAGGAAGAGATATGCTCCCCTTATGCCCCTACCTATTATAGAAGAGCCGTTTGGGAGGATTGCATTGGACATTGTTGGACCTCTTCCGAGGAGCAGGTCAGGAAACAAGTATGTCCTAGTAGTCTGTGACTATGCGACGAGGTACCCAGAGGCTGTGGCATTGAATTCCATAGATGCGGAACATGTGGCGGAGGAACTGATCCCGTTGTTCGCCAGAGTTGGGGTCCTGAGGGAGATTTTGACGGACCAAGGGTCCAATTTCACATCCAGACTGCTGGAGGAGCTGTATCGACTCCTACATGTGAGGGCAATTAGGACCAGCCCTTATCATCCTCAAACGGACGGGTTGGTCGAGCGGTTCAATGGAACGCTGAAGGCCATGTTGAGAAAAGTTGCAACAGCTGAGGGTCAGGATTGGGACAAGGGGCTACCATATGTGCTGTTCGCGTATCGAGAGGTACCTCAAGCATCCACAGGATTTTCACCTTTTGAGCTGGTGTATGGGAGGCAAGTGAGAGGACCGCTCGATATCCTGAAGGAGACGTGGGAAGCACCTAGCCAAGGAAGTGACGAGAGCATAGTGTCGTATGTACTGAGCGTGCAGGAGAGGTTGGCCAAAATGACGGAATTGGTGAAGAAGAACCTGGCGCAGGCTCAAGTCGAGCAGAAGCAGTAGTACGACCAAAATGCAAGAGAACGAGAGTTCAAAGATGGGGACCAGGTGCTGGTATTACTACCGACAAGTACGAGCAAATTGATGGCGAGTTGGCAAGGTCTGTATGGTATAACCAAAAAGGTTACTCCAGTCACCTATGAGGTCAACATGCACAACAAGAGAAAGAAAAAGAGAATATTCCATGTGAACATGCTGAAAGGGTGGAATATGCCAACAACGGTGTGCGTGTGGACGGAAGAAGTTAATGAGGAAGGCGAAGAGGAGATTCCGTTGTGGGGAAGGAACAAGGAGAATGGAGAGATGAAAGTAGGAAAGATGGTTGGAACCGAACAGCTGAGGCAGCTTCATGATTTGCACAAAGATTTCGCGGATGTGATCAGGAAGACACCAGGGAGAACGAACCTTGCGGTGCATATGATTGAAACTAACGGTCCACCAACAAGGTTACCGCCTTATCGATTGCCATATTGCTATCGGGATTCAGTGAAGGAGAAGTTGGAAGAGATGCTGAAGCATGGAGTTATTGAGCATTCCAACAGTCCTTGGGCATCACCCATGGTCCTCGTTAAGCAAAAGGATGGATCCCTGCGAGTCTGTGTTGATTTCCGACCGTTGAATGCAGTGACGCGACAGGATGCGTACCCTATGCTGCGGATCGATGAGCTGATTGACAGGCTTGGATGGGCGAAGGTGATAAATACTTTGGATTTGTCAAAAGGGTATTGGCAAGTGCCAGTTGCAGCTGAGGACCGAGCAACGACTGCATTTTCTTCTCCATATGGACTGTTCCAGTTTACAGTAATGCCTTTCGGATTGCAAGGAGCCCCAGCGATGTTCCCGAGATTGATGGACGAATTGTTGAGAGGAACAGAGGGCTACTCAGCAGCTTACCTGGATGATATTGTGATTTACAGCGATAATTGGAAGGATCACATGAAGCATTTGAAGGAGGTGTTCAGGAGGTTGAGAAAAGCTGCTTTAACAGTGAAGTTGGATAAGTGCCAGTTCGGGATGGCCCAATGCATATATCTTGGACATATGATGTGAAATAGAACTGTGAGACCAGAAAATTCCAAACTGGAGGCACTCAAGGACTTTCCAATTCCAAGGACAAAGACGGCGGTGAGGGGATTTCTAGGCTTGGTGGGCTATTACAGGAGATTTATCCTAAATTTTGCGGAGACTGCAGCACCTTTGTCGGATCTGACGAGGAAAACAGCCACAAAAGAGGTCCAGTGGAATAGTGAGTGTGGAAGGGCGTTTGAGAAATTGAAATCATTGCTGTGCGGGGAACCGGTGTTGAAGTGCCCAGATTTTGAGAAACCGTTTGTGTTGCAAACCGATGCATCAGATCGAGGAGTGGGTGTGGTCCTAAGTCAATTGTATGAGGGGGAAGATCATCCTGTGGTTTATTTCAGCCGGACGCTGTTGCCCAGAGAAGAGAAATACTCGGTGGTGGAAAAGGAGTGTTTGGCGATACGATTGGCTGTGCAGATGTTCAGAGTATACCTTCTAGGAAGACCTTTTACTATCCAGACAGATCATAGGTCTTGGAGTGGCAGGATCGCCTAAAGGAAACTACTAATAGACTGATGCGATGGAGTCTTGCGCTGCAGCCATTCCAGTTCACCGTGCAATATCGCACAGCAAAGGCTAACGCCAATGCGGATGCCTTGTCTAGAGCGTTTAGTGATGGAGCGACAGGTGTGTCGCTGGAGAAGGGTGGTGGAGTGTCATGGAGCAAAGCTGAGCATGAAGAGAGTAAAGAGTGTGACCCTATGAATATGGGCCAGGATGCAGAGCGCAAGGAGGGCAGATTGATGAAAGGGGGTCCATACTCTGAAAGGGTGATGGTGAACTCATCTGTGTAAGAGCAGGAGGGTATAAAAGGAGAGGAAGCATTCGTTATAGGGAGCTAGAGGAGAGAGTTGATAGGCAGTATTGGTTTTTTGTCTTGCGTAGAGTACATGCAATGTGTGTGCATGTGGTCTTAAAGATAAAGAGCTACAGTTAATTGTTTGGTTGGTGTGCGCGAGCTACGCAGTGGCGAAGCGGGTCCATAACAGTGATTGCTACTGTGCATGTACATGTGTGTGAATCACTGGGGTACAATATGCATGAAAGTGCATGTAAATCCATATACATGAATATGTGCCTGGAAATTTTTTATGATGTTGTTTCACTGAACATACATGTACATGTAAACTCATTTACAAATGCTTATTGTACATTTAACTGCCACACAACTTGCTATTTATTCCTCTTGAAACATCCAACTCTATTTTTGCCTGACAGATGGTGCTGTTGATGCGGAGAGGAGTATTGTCACTGACCTGGTTAGTCAGATGGATCCTTCAGGCAAGTTATTACATGAATTGATGTATCCATATGTGTGTGTATGAATAGTGCATGTATGTAGATTTATAATAATGTGCCAATACCATCATACGGTGGACCATTGGCAGTGTTTCCCACAGAATGCTTTTCAAACAGGGCGCTCATGAATAATAATTTAATAATAAGCGTATGTGGTACCACCCACGTTGACTTTGGCCAATGCAACTTGGGGGGGGGGGGGGGGGGGGGGGGGTGCTGTCCGCTTTTGACCGATTCAACATGCATTGGTAACATTGCAATGTATACACTATGCGCTTGCCGCAGCATCTCCTGTAGTTGACACTTCCGTAGCACAGTAGCATGACATGTGTATGTTGTATGCTCAAGAAGGTACAAAGTCCAGTGAAGCTATGTGTACGACCATAGATAAACGGGGAAATGCTATATAGATATGTACTGTACATATATATACGAGTGCATCTGAGTGCATTGCATTAATTGTGTAAAGACGTATGACAAGTTACGCGTGCTGGTATTTTTACCACGTTGTCAAAACAAAAACAAGATGCTTACGTATAAACAAACCCCAAAACTGCATTTGAAGTAATAACGTAACACATCGGTTATATCACAACGAATCGGAACGTAGCTATGAATGCAACAAGGCATAGTGCGTTTAGCCAACTTTTTTCAGATGCATACTGCATATATTAAAACTTCATAGCTTTATTTAGGGACTGCACAATATTCATCCTACATGGCTGAGTTACATCTAGTTGTGGTTATAGCAAGTAGAGAACTCATTGCAATGTAAACGTAGTTGATCAGTGTTTCATAATTACACCCAGCAGTAGTAGCACATAAAAAGTGAAGACTTTCAGGGACCAAGCCATTGTACTTTTATTTGGATACATACATTAATAAGAATAATTGTGCTATGAGTATGTACTATTAATTACATCAGCGGTAAATTCCACATACAAATGCAGGTGTTTTACTGCAGTGTCAGAACAAACAACGAAACCTTACATCCGATCCGAATGCAATACATTATTATTATTGACGTATACTGTTCCCTCTTTTTGAACAACCGTACAACTACATTGGCAAAATAAATTTTGAGCACTAGCTGTAAGTATATCAGCAAAACTTTTATCTTCTCTACCCAATACTGTTGTTTACGTTCCACTCTCACACATGAGGATTCTGCACTAATGCATACAAGCACATACCATATTAAGGAATATTATTCATGGGCATTGATCGCCTATACAAAATGTTATCATATGTCATTTCTTACATATTTGCTAATTATAATTCATGTTCTCCAATATGTTAGGGCTGTCATAAGTGATTTGTCTTGGTACATGTACATGTAGGTCAGAGAACTGTGTTTGTGCTAACCAAAGTGGACCTAGCAGAAAAGTCAGGGTTCAAGCAAGAGAGGGTTGGTATTGATTATTATTGTTATTTATTTCCTTGTGACTTCATATATATTGTGTTTTTAATATTGATATGCATGTATATGCACATGCATGTTAATACATGTACATGTATTTGTGCATGCATGTACATTGTACAATTGCATTTACATGTCAAACTTGCAGATACTTTCTATTTTGGATGGGCGTCTATTTCCAATGAAAGCACTGGGTTACTACGCTGTAGTGACCGGAAGAGGTATTGTTCTGGGTTTTACAGCGGTCAGTGTTCACTAAGCACTCCATGTGTATTACTGGGGTTGCAGGTGTACCAGCAGAGTCAATTGAAGAGATTCAGCAGTATGAAAGGGAATATTTTGCTAAATCGAAGCTATTTCAGTACGTTAATCTGTATTCAGGTACATACAGTATGAGTCAATAACAAGTAGGAATGATGTATATGGGCCTTGTCGGAACAAACAAGAGATGCTTATATTGGGTGTCCACAAATGAACATAACGCTTTTAAATCACTATAGCTCAGGATTAAAGTTAACTAACCATTTGATTTTTTGAACTTATGTTAGGGCAAATACTATAGTTCAATTAGTAAAACCATTATCAAAATATTTGAAACCCTCGATTATCAAAATTATTCAAGATTAAGGTTAGAGATAATGGATTTTAATAACCATTTATAAGTAACAGACAATCTGAATATGCAGCAGAACAGCATTGATTTCACGTTACTGAGTTCTATAGCTTATCATTACGACCATAATTTGCTTATAAGTTATAAGGTTAAAGCTGCTAAAGTTAAACTAATTTTAATCACCACTAATTATTCAATTATTAACACCACTAATTAACACATTCCATGAGAATCGAATGTTTTGGTGGGCTATTTTGTCGAACTCAAGTTTTAGAAACTTAGTCGGACTAAGTTTTTCAGCCACAAAAGCATAAGAACTTAGTAGTGCAACTCTCTGCATGCAGGTTTGCGCTATGTACGTATCGATGTAACCTGCATTCGTTTTTTTTTTTGGAAGCTTCACAGATAAACATACACTTTTTTTCTTAAGCCTTTTCTAACACCAAAAACGGTTCAAATATGTATAACTTTGTAAGATGTGTTGGTTTTGTAGACATTTAGACCATCTAACTCTCTGCAAGCATTGATACCAGCAATCTTATTATATCGATCTTTATGGCCGCGTTCCTAGACCGATGTATTATTATTCTGTGGGTTTTGAGCTGCATAATGTCGATCGTTGGCCAATATATTAGTCCACGCGTGCGCTGTTTTTCCATTTGCATACAACCATATAAACATACATGTAGTAACATATACATGTAATCACTGTTGCTCAACAGAAGCTGTTTACATGTGCTTGGTTACCGCTCTGACTTATTTCCCGTCTTTTTGATGTGGTGGTGCCGTGGCTGCAAAGGTATACCTCCAGTTTCACTTGGAGAGATCTTTTTCCATATCCAAATGCTCAAAGTTTATCCTTGCCTTCTTTTGCCTTCACAGCTCCCTTCATCATTCTGAGGCCTTGTACACTTACCACTAGATGCTTTAGCCTCTTGCAGATATCCTGCCAATGCTTTGGAGCTCACTCAATCGGATTGCTTTCTGTAACCAGCGTATCTAGGCAGGCAAACATATGGCTAGCTGTCATATGACGCTGAATATTACTGGCAGGATAGCAAACCACAGCCATGTGCTTGGCCATGTGTAGTCTTATCAGTGGCGTAGTGTGGTTGTTGAGCTCCCGGGGACATAATGCAAAAATGCCCCCCCCCCCTACAAATAAAGGGGCGGATCTAGGATTTTGCAGCGAGGGTTGGTAGGCAGCCGCAAGGGCTGAGAGTGATATGCCGAGCCTCGATCCTCCCAGCAAGGGGGTATGCAAAGCTCACCCAAAGGGGTCTGGGACGGAGCCCCAGCCGCTTTGCAACTTTAACCAGCACTTTTTAAGCCACAAACACATTGCATTTGCTTCTGCAAGCAACCTAAGCCTTCGTACTTACATTCAATTGTTCACATTAGGAAATTTAGTTTGGGGAAATGTCCGCCCCCGCAAACTACCCTTGTGCTATGTGTGCCTGTCTGTACGATAATGGCTAACCGCTCGCTGCCATTGTGAGCCTGTGCATAAAAGGCTCACAATGGCAGCAAGCGATAACCCTGAAGTTGGAACTGCAAAGTGTCGTAAGTTTATTCAACAGATTATGGAGGTGACGATTGGATACCGTATCTTCAATATCGGTGATTAGAAATAAATTAAAAAAATTGTGTGCAGATCGAGTGCAGATATTTGTTAAGAAGACTCAAGATGTGCCCGCAGGCCCATTCGCGTTAATGCGATAATTATCTGTGCAAATTGTCTATTTTGGCGCCCCTAAACCCCTGCGCCCGGGGACATATGACAGCAAACCACAGCCATGTGTAGTCATAAAAGGCTCACAATGGCAGCGAATGATAACCCTGAAGTTGGAATTGCAATGTGTCGTGTGTTTATTCGACAGATTATGGGGGTGACGATTGGATACCGTATCTTCAATATCGGGTATTAGAAATAAATTTAAAACGTTGCGTGCAGATCGAGTGCAGATATTTGTTAACAAGACTCAAAATGTGCCCGCGGGCCCATTCGCGTTAATGTGATAATTATCTGTGCAAATTGTCTATTTTGGTGCCCCTAAATCCCTGCACCCGGGGACATATGTCCCCCCCTGCCCCCCCCCCCTCACTACACCACCTAGTCATATGACAGCAAACCACAGCCATGTGTAGTCATATGACAGCAAGCCACAGCCGTGTGTAGTCATATGACAGCAAGCCACAGCCATTTATAGTCATATGACAGTAAGCCATGGTCATGTGTAGTCATATGACAGCAAGCCATAGCCATGTGTAGTCATATGACAGCAGGCCACAGCCATGTGTAGTCATATGACAGCAAGCCACAGCCATTTATAGTCATATGACAGTAAGCCATGGTCATGTGTAGTCATATGACAGCAAGCCACAGCCATGTGTAGTCATATGACAGCAAGCCACAGCCATGTGTAGTCATATGACAGTAAGCCATGGTCATGTGTAGTCATATGACAGCAAACCACAGCCATGTGTAGTCATATGACAGCAAGCCACAGCCATGTGTAGTCATATGAATGCAAGCCACAGCATGCATGCTCGATCGAATCCTTGTCTTCTCTCACTGGTGTAACCTCAATGTCTGCAGTATCTGGGTTATGCCCAAGCTACACATTCAGGATCTGGTGGTGGTTCAGAATTAGACAAAGCCCTCCTTTCCTTGCTTGGTTGACCATGCGTACGTGTATGGCACGTGCAGCATTAATGCAGTTTGTTTCTGCATGGCACTAGTTGCACACTGGCGTCTGAGGGACATTTTATTTTGCAAAAACTTATAATGCACATGCACGAAATAATAAGTGTATAGTCTGGGTACGAATTTATATACCAAACAGAGCAGTCTGCACGAAAACTATGCTAGCTATGAACATGCTATTCACTAGGCCTCTATTTTGGTATCTTGAAGAATCCAAAAAATATCATCAGATTTTGTTGAAAAGCGATAGGAAAAAAAGTGTACTGATCAGCTTTCGAACATCAACAAACGGGAAAGTGCGTAAGTTTCACCCGATACAAGTATATGTCACAAAGCTAAAATTTATAGCCAATGGCTTGTCGAGAGTTGGCAAGTTTGATTATTTATTTTGAATATTAACTAGAAAAACGCCAATGAAATTTCATAATTTTTCAAACTTCCATCACTGCAGTTAATAAAAAGTTGTCGTACATTATTGTGTAATTAATTGCAAGTGAATTATTAAAGGTAATCGAATTTTAATAATGTGTTTCGTATTTACCTACTTTAGTCACTGTATATTCATAAATTCATGTCGAGTGATAATCCCATTAAGGAATTATATTCTTTTAACCATAGATCTACCGATGTTATCTCCAGTTAACATGTTCACCATGGATAACGTTTTTCCTTCCCTTTTTTTCAATCATTCTAACTAAGCATCTTTTGAAGCATAGCTATCAAACAACCTCGGTTGTGATTAGCATCCATTTTGGTACTAGCGAAACATAATTTAATGTGTCCACATTTTGATGTTTACCCAGGTTAACGCTTTATTTTGTAAAGCGACGGCAAGTGTAATTGCACATTTTCATACTCTATATGTGACACATTATGTTTCGCTAGTACCCAAATGAATGTTAATCACAACCAAGGTTGATTGATTGCTATGCTTCAAAAGATGCTTAGAATATGATTGAAAGAAAGGGAAGGAAAAACATTATCTATGGTTAAAAGTGTTACATTCTTTCGTGGACACCCAGTATACATTTGTATGTACAAACAAAGCTCAAAATTACATTTGAAGTTATAATTACAACAGTTAGAATGCATTGAATTATTAGTTTGTCTCATACTTACTTTTGTAAGGTGGCTCAGTAATGTTCCAATAGGGTCAGGTATCCTGCAACACTCACTGCATTTGAGCCTGAAATTAACATATATCATGTTCTGTCTAAACAAAATTGCCAAATGATCTAAATAAATGTAGTACACATGCCTTTGTTTTTGTTTAAAGCTTCATGTATTTGCTATGGGGTTGTAGCATACTTAGTATCTGAAATTTGAATGATACTTTACATGCGCGGCAAATGAGAAATAATATTTATAATATTTATAAGTGTTGCATTATTTTGTAGCCATTGGGTACCTGTACATTGTATCTCATGTGGTACGGTGTACAACTTTGCAGGAATGGTTTACTGAGAGAGAGCCAATTGTCTACCCGTAACATGGTCAATGCAGTTACAGAGGAGTTCTGGAAAATGGTTCAAGGCTCCATCAATGAACAGGCACTTCATTTCAAGAGTATGTAAATATATTACGTACCAATATTTCAATAGGATTGACTTGCTGTATACATGGGATTAATGCTGTTACAATGCAGTTCTCACCTACATGTACATGTATTTTTGCAAACACAATACCTATAGCTTTGAGATACAACCTTGAAACAGAGTGGCGAAATAACTATCCTGGCGAGAGAACCTTGGACCGGGTGAGTAAACTACCCCATTTTTCTGTCCATATCGGGTACAATACATGTACATGTACGTGTATGTTTGTGTTCTGTGAATCCTTTGTACTGATATCTGTGGATGTGCAAACAATGAGCACCTGTTGCTGAAATATTTTCCTATATACAGTACCGGTCAAAAAAAGGTACACGTAATGTTTGCATAGCATTTGCGTCAAAACAATTAACGTTGGCCACAGTATACTTGGGATTAGCATAGCATTTTTAGAACGTAGCATTTTAACACATAACCTACATGTGTATGGGTGGTTATGCGTGATCCATGTGCCCAGGTAGGCTAGTGTCAGGATTGAGTCTGTCAGATTTCTTTTTATGTGAAATGAATAAATCTATGGCGTAGGTAAAGCATGAGCTTGCATAAAATGACAGGGTTAGCGTAGGAATGACTAAGTTTGCGTAGGAAGGACAAAGCGTATTTCAACACTATTCCATTTTCCAGTGTTGTTAGACCATGTAATAACTAACCTTTCACTGGTCTAACATGCAGTGGAAACATCATACATGTGACGTATGACTGTACATGTACAATATGCCAATACAAACTTGGCACAACATTGTATGTTTTACGCGTAACTTACATTAATTGTGTAAATGATACATGTATTCAAACAGTTACACATGCAGGTGTTTTACTGCTTCTTCAGGACAAACATAATATGAACATAGTATAGCATAATTACTTACAGTATGTGTCAATACAAAGTAGGCTGCACATATTACGTTATGGTAGTACTACGCTACAAGTGTGTCGGAGTGTGTTAGGTTGATTGCATAAACACGTACGACAAGTTACGTGTGCGGGTACTTTACCGCATTGTCAAAACAAAAGCAAAATACCTATGTACAAACAAAGCCCCAAATTGTGCTTGAAATAATAATGTAACACAACAGTTATAACGCAACAAATACGGGCATAGCGTAACGTAATTAATTACTAACTTAACATACTACGATCAAAGCATTGTGCGTTTAGCCTACTTTACACATACATGTAGCAATTGGATTACGTTACAAAGCACAATACGTTGTGCCAGCTTTTTATTGGCATATACTGTGCATATACATATACCCACATACATGTACATCACATTTACTCAACTCTTTGGGCACCAAATGCACATATACGTGCAATAATTGCCACCTGTGTTCGCATCCAAGTGCCAAATATTCTACTAAGACATAGCCTATAGGAGAGCGAAGCATTTTTAAGAACCTGTGAACGCGCGAGGAGTACTCGTATAGCCTGCGCCGTTTGCCGCCGTTATCTCCGACGTAAACTTAAGTCAATTACCACAGCAACTCTATTTTAATGCAAAGTGCATGGTATATATACCAAACATACTACCCTGAGATTCTATAGTAACAATGCCTAAAGTTCAACTCCATTAAGTGACCAATGTGACCTCTCACTCAATCTGTATTTACGAGTTAACACATCTCAATAGGAAGCCAGTCTTCCACAGAACCTTGACCTTTGTAATAACACCCACAGATAAATTCATCATCTGTTTCATAGCATACCTGATGTACGGCTTCGAATCCTGGCTCCACCTATATCGGGCTATATCTAGCAACCGTTCTTTTTTAAGCTGGTACACCACATATGTCCATCACCAGATCACCCATATCATAGTTATTTCTTTAAGTAAGCTAACGGCAAAATTGATGGTACTGTGCAATAGGTAGCCATAATTGAAAGTAATGCTGATGAATTATCAATTAGCTATGTCATCCATATTCATGTTCAAAGAGTTCATGGACAACATGGACACAGGCATGTGGTAGATGTTTAAAACCCAGTTTTTACTTTATAGTGCACTGAAATAAGTACATGTACAAGCTTCAATACCTTAGGGTTTATGTGGATGCTAATCACTCCATATTTGCCATTTTTCTCAAACAATGAACAGCATATTTTGCATATACATATAGGTGCAACATGACAATTACGTCAGTTAGGTTTTTTTTGTAAATACAGAAGGGACCAGTCCTATGTCTAATTTCCTGGGCGTTTATAGCAGAGCACATTAATGCGTTATAGGACACAAAACATTTTTTTGCCACGTATAAGTTTGCTATGTAAAAGCAGTGGAAGGACATGTAGGTGCAAACAGATTAGGACAAAACAGTCAATTCTTGCTAGAATTTATAAATGGTGGAGTGCAAAAAGACATTTTCCTAGCCAGCAACAGGCCATTAGACATTAAACTTGAGCAAAATGTGTACAAATGCAATGTACATGTACATGCCAGGGACAAAACACAATTGTCAATCCAATGTTACAGTAAATATGTTGTTCAGTGTTACAGAAGTGGGCTCAAAACTATCAGTTATGGGTTGGTAATGGACATCCAATCCCTTAATGACACATGTCTCTCACACTAAGTGAAGAACCATTATCCTTTTATTTCAACTGAGCTTTGGAATATGATTTTTCACTACATGTTCATTTTGGAACTACATGTAGTAGGTTCCATGTAGGGGGATTCTGAAGTGTTGTGAATATGATTTGGAAAACACCCAATCCTGCTATTGACCATGTACATTGAATGTACACATGTACAACCAAGTGGATTTGGATTTTAACCAGCGTATTTGGGTAGAGCTACTACCCTACAGTATAGTAAAACTGCCGATGCTTAGGAAACTCAGACAACAAAGATATCGCTCGCCCATTCCTGCACTCAACCCTTGCGGTTTCTTCATCATCCTCTTCTGGATCTGATAAGATTCGTTTGTATAAGAGGTTTAATGCATTGCTTCTTCATCATGATTGATGCTTAGTTATACTAGCACTAGATCCAACAAGTTTGGAACTTATTACTGAATTGGATTTGTTGTATGATTTTTGTAAGGGGAGATATTCTTGACACAAACTTCAATTTTTAGGTCACTTTGTTAGTGATAGCCCACAGCATTGTATCAGATTTGGAAACCATAACGTGGGGGTCCCCCTGCTGTTGAGGTGAATTGATTTTGCATTGTGGACAAGGAGCCAAATAAAGAGAAACTGTGTGTGGAGAGTGCAAATGTGCTTGTGTGATGTCACATAATTACATTACTATTATATAACTTGCTATGTACCGTTGTACTAAAATCGGTGCTAATATTACACACCTGTAGCCTATGAATTAACTACTAAGTAAATTGAAATCCTCTCAAAAAACGCAGGAAGCAGCTCTTGTTGGCACTTATATGGTCGTTACTGCATTAGTTACCAGTACTGTTATGTAATAGTTCTGTGGTGGATCACCCATGAGTCCTTTGTGTGCATTGCCATGTGGATAGTGGGCATTAATGAGTTTCGCATCACTTGTTCATATTCTGGATGCAACTTCTCTTATTTATTTGTGCACATATGCTTATAACTTGTACAACATAAAGTACAGCATATTGAATATTTTATTATACCCTGATAATTCACTCTTTGTAGGCTTATTTCTTAGCCTGTCATTGCTGCACAGCTGGGTATTTATCTTATTAATAACTTCAACGGTTAATGATATACAGCATACTGAGTACTCCCCACTTTGCAGGCTCAAATTTTAGCCTGTCATTAACTGCACAGCTGGGTACCTGGCATCTAATCGAAGCTCATTTTAGGCACAACTATTATTTTTGCATATTATGAAAGGGTTGACAATTAAATACATCTTAAGCATAGATTGTAAGTTTTTGTTGAACTAGCAAGTTGAAACTAATTATTTCTTTTGTGACGTGGATAGCATTCTTTTTCTTAGTGAAATAAAAAGTCTGAGTATCAGTAACCCCTGAGGACCACACCCATTTATACCTTTGGGCACCATCATTCAGGGTACATGTTATTTAGGTACATGTAGTTCCGGGGTGTAATGTAATTGATAACCACTTTTATCAACCCTGTGGTTTTATGTAACTAGGGTAAAGTGGTTATCAGTTACATAGCACCCTCAACCTGTCTAAACAACACATATTTTAGGTACCCAAGAAGATGGTGCCCAAAGGTATAAATGAGTGCAGTTACTGATACTCAGATGTAAGAACACTAAGAAAAAGAATGCTATCCATGTCATGAAAGACATAAGTACAGTTTCAACTGGCTATTTCACCAAACTTTACAATCTATGCATAAGATGTATTTAATTGTCAAGCACATTGCCCAGCTATGCAGCCAATGACAGGCTAAGAAATGAGCCTGCAAAGTGTGGGAATTATCAAGGGATAATTAAATATTCAATATGTTGTATTTTGTTAGCCATTCAAGTTATTAAGAAAATGAATTATGCAAGTTATAAGTATACATGTATGTGCATGAACAAGTATGAGAAGTCGCATCAAGATTTGAATATACATTGTATGATGCGAGTGTGTAGTCTTCACTATAATTCTTTTTTTTTAATTCAAGTGGGGTTAAATGTTTAGGACTCCGAATTCTGAACTGGCCTATGGGAACGATCTGCTTTAGACCATTTTTATGTTATTTTTGCTGTTTATTGGACCAAAATGAGGTGAAAGAACAACAAGTTCTTACTGGAACCACATCTTTAAAAACAAACTTCTTCATGCTTCAACCGTTGTTTCCGTGCTTTTTACACCACTATTGCCTTCAAATCATATATACCATCAACCATCTCATACAGAATGTTTTTTATTTACTTCGGGGGGGGGGGGGGGGGGGGGGGGGGGGGCAAGACAAACTGTACAGACCCCATCATCCAATGAAGAGAGAATTATGAATCTGCTTTCAAAATAAAAATCAGACTTAAAGCAAAAAACCTACAAGAGATCAAAAAAGGGGGGTAGAGGGTGGTACCCCTGTTTTTAGAAAAATTCATGTATTTTTGTATCTTTTGTTTCACTTAGGAGTTGTATTAATCTGTTTCTCACAGCCGCCAAAGTATGTCACTGAGTCCGACATATAATCACCGGATACTTGCAGAACCAGCTGCGATGAAATTTACACTTAACCCCCCTTGTCCGGATTTGTTTCAATGAATATGATAGGTGTGACAAATTTAACATACGGCAGCACCTGCAGAAAAGAGGAAGCAGCTTCTGTGCATGTGCATATGCTGCTTCTGTCGAGGAACTGGTTGATTGCGAGGAATCAATTGCTTGCAATTTGTTTGTGAGGAAGGGTGTTTAACACCGGATCCATTAGAATCTAATACTTTTCTTGTCAAACCCAACTTTCTAAAAATTAGTCGGAAGGCCCATAATTGCCTGGAAAAGCATATGCTTAGACTGTTTAACTATTGTCTAGACTGTTTAACTATTGTCTAGACATTTGGCTTTGTCGTCTGCCTTATATCTATCTTGGACACTTCCCTGTATGCTTTCAATGTGACCCGGTTTTCGGTTTTTCGGTCACAAAGCGTTGTGGAGGACACTTTTTTTCATTGGCAATGATGAGCCAATTTGGATGCGCTACTACAATACATTTGGTACTGCTAGGGGGCCACAATGGATACCGTGTTGGCAGCTAGCATAGTTCTTGAACAAAACTCACCTACAGTTATTTACCTCGTTCAAGGACTTAAGTTGATTATTGAAGTTGATCAATATCTGGGTACGAGATAACCAATAACCGAACAACGGAGTGTTTTTGGCTCACGTGGTGTATATTTGTAGCAATTTGTTACATAAATAGCAACTACATAGTGATGTAGTGGGAATAACTGAGACCCACATGATGTGAATTAACGCTTACGTAAAGCCAAATGTTAGGTGTTTGGGCCTGTGCACAACCAATATTTGGGTCCGGAGTCGAGAAGCAAAGAGGTTCTAGTGTCTGTTTTGACGCTAGCATGATAGGATACTGCCAGAATTTTTTCAAGCGCTACCTATCCGATCCAGATGAGCAAGTCAATACTGTTTTTAAGCTCAGAAACCTTGGCAGAAAAAAGTGTCCCATTTCCGGTAACGTCTCCACTCGAAACAAACGTAGGTCCTCAGTGGAAGTAGTTGCAAAGCTGGCAGTAGCTCCAAACATCACCTAAGTAGTTGAATTACATAGTACACCCATATATGTGGCAATTGGTACTGTTCCGACTAATTTTCCAAAAAGTGACTTCGACAAAATAGGCCCAAAAAGTATTCAATTCCCATGGACGCAGTGATAATATTTCTTGCCCCTCCCCCCTTCCTTAATTTACTTGTTTTAGTTTCTAATGGAGTCTTCAGCCCTCGCTCCATGAAGAGCAAGTCAGACTTCGGTCATTGCATTGAACCCACCACTGCTCAAAAGTTATCTAGCATACCTTCTGCAAGTGTCTTCTGTTCCCATTAAGAGGGGCTATGCTGCATCTATTTTGGGAACTTTGCCTCCAACCCCCTCTCCTTTGAATGATGTTTGGTTGATTGTTATGTATTTTTTATGTTCTTTTTTATGAGAAATTTTTTATACCTTGTGCATGTACATGTACTTGCTAGGACGATCTGTTTGAGCTAGGCAAAGTAGATATTCTGAACCAGGTTGCAAGTTTGCAGGTGGTACAACCAGCTAAATGGTAAGCATCAGATTTTTAATATACATATTGTGATTCATAAAGGTTTATTCATATTCTGACAATTCATGCATATACTACTGTAAAGTGCATACAGTCTATTTGGCTATTGTACTTACTACATTGTACAGGTACATGTAGATGTAGGTATACTTTTTATATAGCTGTAAAGTAAATCTACAACATAATGTTTTGTATACAGGGAATCTTTGTTGATGGAACAGCTGTGGAACAAAATGGCCGAAAAAGTGATTGACATATTTATAGAAGCTTCACAAGAAAAGTCTTCAGGGTAATTATAATAACTTTTTTGTAAGCCAATGTAAGCCATGTTGTGATGGTGTAAGATACATGTATTCATGAGTGCTGTCACATTTGTACATGCAATCATTGTCTTGTTCGCTACCCCTGTCATTTACATGTATTATTATAACTCCTTTGGCTTTGGCACTAATTTTCTCACTGATTTTGTGCATTTAACATTGCATACATTTACATTTATTTTCATTTTTTTGGGATATGAGTTGCATATATATGACTTTCACATGATCATCACAATACATATAGAGAATTCAATACATCTGTGGACATCAAAATGCACAAGTGGGCAGATAGCCTCCAATTCGCAGAACTTTGTGCTCAGGTTTGTTGATTTTGGAATTTACCTGTGTTGGTTAAGAACTAAGAACCATATATGTAGCTCCTACATGTGTCAGCAATTTAATCTCCACACAGTTAAACATTACCATAGCATTTACCGTTAATTGCATTAATGGTAAACGCTATGATCGTATTGCATTATGTTACGATTGCAGTAAATTGCATTAATGGTAAACACTATCTATGCAGAGTAATGTCCGCAGATGTTGTACTGCTTTGTTACAATAAAACAAGATCCTTTCATATACATTGTACATTGTATGCCAACAAAGCTCAAAACTGTGTTGTAAGTAATAACATAACACTACAGTTATAAGTAATGAAATACAGACAAAGATAATCACGTTCCATGTTTCTTTGTACTTCTTATGGCTAAACTGATAACATTTCATTGTGTATGCTGGTGCTAAGGATATGACTTCTGTTGACCTGAACGAGAAGAGGGTAAAAATTGATTGTGCCTTGAAGAGAATAGGAGTCCCCTCTATAGGTGAAGTTGGTGGATTGACTTGGTGATGGGATAGAGTTAGGTCCCAGGAAAAAATTTCAACACGATCGCGCGCAAAACGACACCGAATGTGCGCGACACGGTGCGCGCATGTACGCATAATCCATTGCACGCAATTTTACAGTTTTATGGCCGATTTCCACGCCTTTCGCAGCGAGAACAATTGCGCACGAGGTGCCGTGCTATTTTGCGTGACATTACGATATACTGAACGCTATTTAATGATAATAAATATTTGTTTACAAATTGAATCTAATTGATCAATAAACAAGTAAACAACAAATACACAGGGCAATGTTTGAACAGAGGGTCAGTTATTAGTGAACAGAAGGTCACTTCCCTGGTAATCCTCCATTATCATATGAAGTTCAACACGCAGTCAGAGCAGTTGATATCGATGTCGACAAAGCTATCTTAGATCTGGGAACTGCAGTGTCATCAGGACTTCCAGCAGGATATTTATTTGTATTTGAGCTGTACTGTATATAAAGGAGACACGTTGTGTGCGCTCATGTGATAAGCAGTGGGCAACTTGTACGCACTTACCAATTATAATCGTTAGGTCCAGAATAGTCTTGTTTAATGCAGTGGGCGTGCAGTTGCATATAACGGCAGTGTTCTAAATGGCTATACTGGGCCGATAACATTTTAATCGTCTAAGCAGAACTTACATTGATCCCTATCACTGCTGTTTTCTTCTCCGCTATCTCATCTTCATCTAGCACTGACAATTGGTATTTAGTGTTAATGAGGAAGATCGAGACCATAAGGACCCGTAATGAATCGCAGATTGAGACAAAATTTGCTTAAATGGCAATCGAAATAAAGGCTGGCTCATCGTATTTCGGAAATGCTGCCAGCCTTTTCAATGTTTCGTAAAACAAAACCTTGCTCCGTCTGTTGTCTGTTGTATACCATGATTTAGTACTGATATGTGTTGACTGCTACTTAAAGCAAGACTGTTTGGATGGGCTTATAAGCGCTACTAGAATAAATATATTTGTGCAATCCAGACTTGGTTCATGAATATAACTAATTAGGGGTGAGAACACGAGTTCAATCACGCGCAATTGCCCGTAAAATCGCGGCGATTTACACGCGATTGCGTGCGATTTATGCGCACTTGATCTTGCGTTCTCGTTCCCACCTTATCGTTCAAGCAAAATTGCTCCAATTCTCATACAATCGCTTCATTTCACGCAGATCCACGCGAGATCGCGTGGAAATTTTATCCCAGGGTGGTAACCACTAGTGATTGTTGATGACCTGGACATCATGTGGGTGGAGTTAGAGATGGTGCATACTGACTTAGTGAAGGGGTGTAAGTATGTGGAGTCAGTGATAGCAGATGTAGAGATTGTTCACCAGGGTCCATAATACTTGTTAGATGTGATGATTGTTTAGTAGACCTGACTTGGTGATGTGGAGTTAGGTCAAGTCAATGATGGTTGTCAGATGTTGTGGAGATTGTGGGTGGAGTTAGTGGTGGTGCATACTAACTTGGTGATGGGGTGGATGTTTGCCATATTGTCAATTCAATGGACCAGACCTTGTGTGGGTGGAGTTAGTGATGCTGCATCTAAATGTAGTGCTTGTTACATATGACGATCTTTCAGTGTAACCTGAACTTGGGGTGGGTGAAGTTGGTAATAGACTTTCTGATGGGGTGGAGGTGGGTTAGTGGTGCTTGTTAGATACATGTAAAGTTTGTTTAGTACACTAGAAATCTGAGTCACTCCTAACCGAACATACGCAAGTTTCTGCATGTCCAACTCTAATTTCACACAAACAGGGTTGGAGGGTCATGAGACATGACTAAACGGTAACGTTAGAATAAACATTAGCAGCACTAGGATATTAAAGTATTTAGGGTAAAAATGTTGACAAGGCTGTTCCCCCAAGGCTCTTCCGCATATTAGGGGTCAAATTGCCACCCGAAAGCCGAATCCGGGGTCAAATTACACCCCGGGTGCTGACCAGACACTCTTCATTTCGAAAAACGAGCACCCGAAAAAAATTGAACAGCCTCGTCCCGAGTCCGCTTCGCGGATGAGGCGTCTTTGGCGCTGTACTGCGCGCTTTGCGTGCTATACACAGTCACCTAAGTGCAGAAGGTCACCCATTAGAGGTCTTCTGTTGTAGAGATATTACTGTATTTGGTGTACCCTTCAACTCTAATCAATAAAGTAAAAGCTCCTTTATAAAGGTATTATGAGTATGAGGGATGTTTAAACTATATTATAGTCTGTGGTGAAGGTTAAACAATTTCAGCATTTCATCATTTGTATAATTAGATCCTAATTGATCTGCCATACCGTTTTGAACTGTAGTCTTGCAGCTACATGTATATGCAAAATTAGCAAGTGGGCTGGTACTGGGTTTAGGGTGTACAAAACGGGAAGATAACAGATTCTAGCTGTTTGGTGCACTTCCGCCCTGCCTTCACATATGTTTATGTTTTGATAGGCTTTCAAAACATCTCTGACCTAACATAACTATCATAACCACTGAGACCAAGGGTTGCTGAGCATTTTCACAGACATGCAAAGCTTAGAACATTGTGTATTGTACAGTACAATACCTCCTTTCCCTGCCCCTTCCCTTGCATTAATCTACGCACAGGTAAATATCACTACTTCTGATTCTCAAGTGCTCGTGCTACACTGTCCATTTCAATGTCAGAAAGTTCGTCCAATGTAGATTGTAGGCTCAACAAAAGTCGGAATGTCACAGATGTGCACTGTTAATATGTCGGCTCTGTGAGGATAGATGAAGATATGACAGTGTCCCATTCTGCATTTCCTGTCACAGAGGCACCATCATATATAGCAGTCACATACCCTTTTATGTCACGCATATTTACTTGACATGATGCCACAACTTGTACAGTGACCACATCATAACACCTTATGAACTTTTTTACCTTCTGCCAGACCCATTTACAGGGTATTATTTCTAAATTCATAACCACCAAAGAATGGAGCAATGAAAAAAGAAAGAAGGTTCTCCAAAGGCCAAAACCATAGCTTGTACCCACTGCTTTGTGCCTATTGATAATAGCACAATGCAAGTGCAAGCTATGATTTTTGCACTGAAGCTGTACATGTTGTGGTGTCACCTCAGGTAAATATATACATGTATGTGACATTGAAATGGACAGTGCAACATGAGCACTTACATATACGCAGGGGCGGCGGAAGCTTATTAATATTGGGGGGGCTAAACAAAACAAAATTCATCGTTACTGATAGTAAGCGTATCATATTTGGGGGGCTAAACGGAACAAGATGCATTGCTACTGAAATAAATTTCATTACAAAGCACTAGTAAAACTACCAAAGTATCTGGTGCATTCATCATTTGCATTGGTTAATTCTATAGCAACATCAGTGCCTTGAAATTGGAAAGCTCCTGTATGCATTCCTCTCCATTTGCAGACCCCCCCCCCCTTTTAAATATGTGGGGCTTAAGCCCCCCACTTTTATTGTTGAGTGTGAATAATTAAATAGTTGTTACACATGCTTTATCAAATCATGGCGACAAAGCGAAAGCGGGTATCAGACACGTACACATGTCACTCTGTCTTAATTTTTTTCAGGATGAAAGAAGGCAGAGGAGGTTAGCTTATTAGGCACTACATGTAATTTACAGACTCAGTAGCTAGCGTAGCGAGGATGGCAGGGGGAACATATGTCCGCACGAATGTTAATTATCGTGTAATCGTGAACGGGCGCCTCTGAGCTTTGATTTTGAGAAACATCTGCAAGCAAACTGTATTTGGCCAAACGTCAGGCCTCTCCCCCCCCCCTGTATTTGAGCGCCCAACAATGTGCAACCACACTACACCTCGACGCCCACTTGAAACATTTCACTCCCACCCACTTTTTAATATGTTCCTACGCCTCTGCTTGGTGATGGGATAGAGGTGGGTGGTTTTTACCTGAACTTTTAAAAGTATTATGTTTGCATTTGGTACAATTGAGTAAAGTGAAGCAGACTATAGCAATGCAACAAGGAGATTGTGGAGAATGTGAAAGAGATTGTGATGAGAGAGGAGACTTCACTTACATGTACAGTGTAAGGCGACCATATATTAGGCAACATGTTGCACGCAACACTGAATTTTATTTCATTTCTAGTAAAATATCGGTTAACTAATGTTTTGCTAAAATATAGTTGGATTCATTGAGTTGTATGCAGCATTGTTGCCTAGTGTTTAGAGAGGAGACAATCATTTGTAGTGGTGGACATTGGTGAACTCAAGAGTGTAGCGAAGTGGAGCTGGAGGGAGTAGACATTGGTAGAAGAGTCTGTGGTGCAGAAGGGAAAACAGCCATGAAGATTGAGGCGGCAGAGAAAGATGTGATCGCGGTGAAAGAGAGTTAAGCGAAGAAGAGCTAAAGGTGGAGATCAAGGAGAAGACGTTGATGGCAGGGGAACCATTGTGGGATGAGATCCTGGTGAGAGTAGACAGTGTCTTTAGTGCAGACAGTGTTGGTAATTTCCATAGTGAACTCAAGGGAGTGAGAGTAGATGGTGGCAGAAGAGATCATGGTGCAGAGGGAGAACATAGCCATGAAGGAAGCCAGACTAGTGGTGGCAAGGCTGTGGTGTCTAGGCAACCGAGAGAAACTTAGTGGAGCTCAAGCTGCATGTGTTATTAAGTGTGTTCAATACTTGTGGTCTATGCTCTGGAGCAACATTTTGAACGAAAATCCATGGAACAAGTAAATGTGGTATATTGGATTTGTAGGCAATGGTGGTGTAAAAAGGAAGGGAACAAGGGTCAAATAATAATGGAAAATGTAATAGTACTATAGCACACAAACAACATGCTTGTAATATATCCTATTGATGTGATAAGATAATAGACATTTTCTCTTATTATTAGACCTTTGTTCTCCTCCTTTTTACACAACCATTGCGTTCTTTATACCACCAACTTTCTCTTAGAGAATGTTTTTATTTACTTGTACGCATTCTGAATTAATCATCTCATCTGGCTTGCACTGTACACTGTATACTGCTATGGAATATAGTAAGACAAATAGCCAACCACCTCTTCAATGCCAGGCATGTACTTTAAGATAGGTTGCGCCTTAATGACACAAATCACATCTTGTTATCCCCATTTGATCTAGTACTGTACAATATATTCCATTTTATATGCTAATACATTTAATTACACAATAGCACTACCACACCATGCTTCATGTACTGTACGTTTATTTTGTGTACATGAACATTACATGTAACATGTATGTAATGATAGTATGACATGTACATGTAATGTCTTGGTACAATTTATTGTCAATAGATCATATCCTATACTTGGATATTTCAGATGCACACACCTTTAAACCAGTGTGTATATCTTCACTCTTGTATTCAGGTTGGCCGAGACACGTTGTTTGATCAACTGCATAAAAAGGTGGAAAGTATTGATGGTGGTAAGTTCCACATATTGAGCCATGGTCTTCGTGAGGAAGTGGAACGTCTTAGCAAGCAAGAACACAAGTGGGATCTTTACAACATTGACCAGCTGGTAATTATTAGCTACTTGTTTGTACAAAACAAAGCAAAATTCTACAGTTACAGTTTACCTTGCAAATAGTCTATTTATGTGCAGTGTCACAATTGGAACATATGTGTAATTTCATAATCTACATATACATGAACGTAACTCATGGTGTTAATTAACAATATTCCTTGGCCTGTAGCACAGTCTGTAGTACAATAGCACAGTAATGTTGTGTATGTGTACGTGCCTGCATACATGTACATACAGTGTATGTATCACTGTACAAAGACTACTCAAGGTATTTTTACTGGTACTGTACATATCTGTGGCATTGTATACATGTATGCACATGTCCATGCATGTACCTACTCTAACATTAAATATTTGTTCCTCATCTTTATATGGATATTGTGTATGTAGTAATATATTATTTGGAGATACTCATTTGGTCATCTTTTAGAAATATGTGCAAATGTCTGCTCTGGATGACAAGGATGTGCCTTCGGCTGAGCAGTGGCAGTCAGCATGCAACTTCATGTCTGCCTCCTTGAAGAAATATATAAAACAGGCTGAGGATGATCTTAATGCACTACGTGGCCCAACTGCATTTTATGACAGGTGGATTAAATGGAAATCCCAATCACATATTGAGGTGAGCCTCACAATACAGTTTTCAACTCATGCATGAGACAATACACATTAGGCAGTCATAAACTGCATTGCTAGCAAACCCTAAAGCCCTTGAACAGAAAGTTGTTTTACTGCCTTTGGCTATCTAACTTTTTAGCTCTAAATCGACAGGTACTGTACCATACAAATACATGTTGTGCTACATTTAAGTACTAAGAAAGGCTTTCTTATTCCCTCCAGGAGTTGCATTGTTAAAAGTGGCATTCTTTGCTCACATTTAATAAGTGCAGTATAGTACGTGTACATGTAAATACTTGATATACAGTACCGTCCATAGCCAAGTTAATATTCACGTTCATGGTATATTGTGGGTGTTATTCGTTTTCTGTGAGCTCTTGGTGTGTGTTATATTCATAGATGCTGTCTGACTCACAGGAAACGAACAGCACTCACGATATTCTATGTGCCTGAATGATAAATGCTTTAATTTGGCTCTGAACGGTACTGTAACATACATGTGTGCATGTTGCTATCCCTTGCCTATAAATGCTCCAGTACACCTCGTGCAAGTAGGTTTGTTCCCCTTTTGATTGGATGACACAATCCATAAATACAAATATGCAACTTTATGTACATGAACTGTCACATTTCAGGCTGAAAGATCTGCTCTTGTTGAAGAGTTCAGGAAAATTCTGTTATTAGAGCCAGTAAGATGCAATCTTATTGAGTTTTACGTTTATTATTCAGTGCTCACATATCCCTGTAGAATCATGGAAGCAAGCTTTTCATGGACGAAATCATTTCAATTCAGAGGTCTCTCAAAAGCAAAGGTTACAGTACTGCTGAAGAGGAGGTAAGATTATTTTGATTGTAAGTACCTGTATGTAGATGTGATTTCAAAATTAATGAGTTTTTTTCTTCTGATTGCAATTCTGCACCATATTATTATTATACTGTGCCTCTAGTGCAATATAGCAAAAGGGATGAAGAACAAGTACGAATTAAATATCCACAATAAATATGACACCATATGTACAGTATGCATCAGAAAAAAGTTGGCGCCACGCATTACGTTACGGTCGTACGTTGCAAGTGCATCGGAGTGCGTTACGTTAATTGTGTAAACACGTACGACCAGTTACACGCGTGGTTACTTTACTTTACCACGTTTTCAAAACAACGCTTACGTATGTACAAATATAACCCAAAACTGTGTTTTAAGTAATAACGTAACACATCGGTTATAATGCAACGAATATGAATATAGCGTAATGTAATTTATTATGAACATAGCGAACTATGATCGAAGCATAGTGCGTTAAGCTAACTTTTTTTCTGACGTGTACTGTACCATCCAGACACAGCTTGATACATGCATGCAATTGTCACCACTGATACCCGTCCATGACGCAAGTCATATTGTGTTTTGCATGCATCCGGTTATTCATAGCACAGCATGACATTTGCAAGACATGAACTCACATGCAAGAAACATGAGTCTACGTTGAATTGTTACTTTAAGGGTTACACCCACTGGAGGCTGTTTCACATGCAGCTGTTAAATAATTGTTATTGTAGTGGCCAGTTATCCACATTCCCACACCTCTGCTAATATCATATCGAAGCAGTTTCTTTCTTCCATCAGTATATGTGACAGTGTCCAGCAAAATTGGGCTTGTGGGATTATAATTTCATCACTATAAAAATTGCACGTTACACTAACCCACACATCTTCGCAACAGTACAGCCTTTTCCTTTTACACATGTTCCCACATCATTTCTCTATGTTAGTTTCTATTTTGGAGCTCTAATCATTTTCTATGCCGTCAGTGCAAAGATCGCTTGGGTTAGCGATCTTTGTACTCGCAGCATGGAGAATAATTAGAGCACCAAAATCAATTTCCACATAGAGAGATGATGTGAGAACAAGTGTACGAACTTTTAAAGGTAAAGTTAGTACCGTTGCAACGATGTGTTGTTTAGTGTAACATGCAATTATTATATACGTATACATGTACATGTTAAAACATCCAATAGGACATAGTACTAACCACCCAACTTTTAATGATAACCTGCCTGTTTGTATGAGATATGACAATAGCAATTTTTCTGTCAGGACCACCAAGTTTTTAATGCCTGAACATTCTAGATATAGATAATAAAAAGTGTTAGCATTTCACCATACCCAGGCTGAAGTTTATAGTAGCACACCTTCTGCAGTTGCAAATATTGGGCTACACCTTCCTGAGTGCATGTATGTCTGGAACTTGTGGTACAAATTGTACAAACCTGCTCTACTAATGGGATGGCTATTAATGATGCTCATATTTCACTTCCGCTCAGGCCTTCAATTCTTAGAACTGCTGATTATCTAGCGTCAATACTAAGTCTAGCATCAATACTAAGTCTAGCATCAATACTAAGTCTAGCATCAATACTAAGTCTAGCATCAATACTAAGTCTAGCATCAATACTAAGTCTAGCATCAATACTAAGTCTAGCATCAATACTAAGTCTAGCATCAATACTAAGTCAAGCATCAATACTAAGTCAAAGCATCATGACAAAGATCTATGAATTTATGCATGTACATGTACATGCACCACTTAAGAAGCAAGTGAACCTTCCCACTCTCATTTTCTGTACTGTTTGTCAAGTTGCACTAAAGTACATCTGAGTTACAATTATGAAATGTCGTGTCACAAACTACATGTAACATGCTCGAAATGTGAATTTGCTTGATCGAGGTTAACATCACGTCATACAGGGGACTGCTCCTGGATGGTACTGCATGTAGTAAACAAATTTCCAAATCTATGTACCATTTACATGTATATGCTCATCTAATTTAGAGCTGTCTTTTTATTACTGTATTTTTTCATATTACTGAGTGGACAAGAATGTAATGTGGTGTTAATTCAGCTTAGAACTGTGGTGTGATTTGAAAATTCAAATACAATTTTATCTGTTGTTTAGTTGAAGTACACATGGAACTATGTATACAAGCTTCATTTTATGAAACGTGCCGAAGAAACTGCTGTCAAGTGTCAGAAAGGATATCTTTTGAGACAGCACAGTCATGAGGTAAATGTATTCACATTCAGCCATGTAAATGTGCATCAAAATTTGTTACAAAATTATTTCAATACATGCTGTATTTAGAGGATATCTATATAACTTATGACCTTTTACATCACATTTTAGCCTTTGCACATTAGTATCTCTGGCATGGTTAGTCCTAGGATAACCAAATTATTAGTAGTCATAGGTTTCACTATGGGCTATCTGTGTGTAATAATGAAATCATGGTAGAATTGAAAATGAAGGTACCATTGTGTAAAATACCACAGCAAATTCCATTATTCAAATACTTTATTTTTATAAATTCCCATTCTTTAACACCATAAGCCTACACAATGGTCAGCCTACATGTATATGAGAAAAAGCTAGGTAGAAACCTTTTTAGTTTTCTATTGTCCTGAATGTCTACCCGGGGCTACAATTGATTGCCCTCGTGGACAGCAAAAAAGGTTTTTGCTGTTCAAGGGGCCTGGCTGCATTTAACAGTGCTGGCTACAGAAGTAGTCTTTTCGGGATCAGGCCGAGATAAGTAAGGCTTACATCCTTTCGGTACTCATAAATGACCCGTGCTAGCAGACCTATCCATTACGCTCCGACCGATCCACACGGATCGTAATGGATAGGTCTGCTAGCACGGCTTGTTTTACATGTACCAAAAGGATTTAAGCCTTGCCTATCTCGGCCCAATCCTGTAAAGACTTGTACTATAAGCCAGTACTGTTAAATGCAACTAGGTTCCTTCTATGACCGAACACCAAAAACCTTTTTTGCTGTCCACCCGGTTAATCAATTGTACCCCCGGGTGGACATTCAGGACAATAGATATTAACTCTAGCTTACTTCTGAACTACCGCTGGAACCTAAACAACATGCTAATTGAATAAGTGCACGCTAGGATAGTGTATTCAAAATTCATTGGTATAAAAGTAAACTGTAAATTGCTGTCAAAACAAAGAGGGATGGGGTGAAAACTGTGGATGACGGCGTTTGGCTAAGATGCAGGTTGCTTCAGTCATCTCTTGCTTTGTAAGAGTATAGGTTCTGCCAGTAGCTGAAGTTGCATGTCCACATCTAGCAAGCCCAGTGAACCAAATCCTTCATATTCTATACTAATATAACCATGTATGGAAGTCGTCACCGATTAACACGCTCCTGCTGTGAATGGTTGCACTCCGAGAATTGCTTTACCTCCACCATATCAGTAGACACTGGTCGAAAGCAGTGTAGCTTCTGCATGCCAGGAATTGTCCTGGCTGCAGCAGATCTTTCCTTGAGCCGCAATTCCTTGTCCTTGTGCACCTGCAAGGTGGCCAAATCAAAGTTCATCCCTTTGATTGTAGAGCATGCATAATCATACAACTACTGGTGTGTTATTATTTGATCTGCATAAGGTTGCTTTAGGCTGGCTTTAAAGGCACTCGGTTTAAATACATACAACATAATACACACTTGCCAATAAGGTGTGTTTTCTACATGTTGAATGTGGCTCAGCTTTGATCTTGTAGGGTATTGCACCTCATCTTTTATGCCGTTAAGAAAAAATTTGAATATAGGAAGTCAATAGTGTTAACCTTTCAATAGGTATATTGATTCAACTGCAAATCATTTTATTACATTCAAGTTACATGTGTATTAACCAAGGGCATTTTCTCAGACATTGTCATACAGTGCCGTCCACCCACAAGTTCACACTCCCATGCGAGTCTATTTCAAATCGATTGAGAGTCGCACTCAATTGCAATAAGTGAGTGTGCAAGTCCTTGATACAAGCATTGCTGCGAACATCACTCGAATACCGATTTATGGCATAGCCAGAGGTGATTGCATAGTTTCAAGCTATTAGTAGTAATTGCTTTTGGAATGACTGTTTTCTATTGAGTTAAGGCACACGAGTCATTATTGTACTCAATCGAATCATGCGCAAGTCGAGTGCAAGTGGCTGGCATGCGAGCGTGAACTTGTGGGTGGACTGCATCGCTTAACCCACTATGTACAGTATGCATGACCACAAGAACACTACATCGAGTCTATTTGCTAAATGCTACAAATGTTCCAACATGTACATGTACATGTACATGTAATGTGTTAAATGCTAAAAACACTATGTAAACTATCGTAGTATCACTTCAATCCCAGCTATCTGTCAAGTTCTTTGAAACAGAAATTAATAAACATAGTGGCTTTATTTACATGTACAATTGGCGTCGTAAGATTTGCATTTTTAGTTAGTGGTAAAATTGTATGCAAGTATTTTCTTTTCCATTTGTGCAGCATTTACAAGTACCACAATGTTTAATCCCCACTGTTTACATGCATATGTAGTATGCATGTCCACAAGTGGAGTTCTTCTGGAGAGTGCAGCAAGTGATGAAGAGCTCTGCACACACTTTGCGTGTTCAAATTATGGACAGGGAAGGTTAGTTCTGAACTAATAGTGAGTCATTTTATTTTTGCAATACTAAATTATATGCCCAGCATGTGTGTCACTATGTTAAATTATAAATGGCAATTAGCAATACTACTATCATATTCTCTGAAATCAGCACTACAGTGGAAACCATTACACTTGGACCAATGTTGTTATTTAGTTCACTTGAATATATCAACAGTGAGCTCAAATGCAACTTTACTACGTACACGTAGATTTAGTGTAAAACTATTTGTCAGTATATACCAAGAGTTTGCAAGCATCACGTAAATATTCTGTTATAAACACTTGTAGATACTCTAATACTTGGGAAATCTGTAAGCAGATTTGCTCCTTCTGTATCCAGTAGTAATTTTAACCAAATTTCCAATATATCTAACCAACAAAATTTTATCCACTTGAATTTGAATGCTGACACTTTGTACCTTTACCTAATCACAAACAAAGGTTGAAACTGCTCCCTGGCAAGCAGTTAGCTATCAAATGAATATAGGCATAATGAGATGATATCAACCAAACAAGTGGTTACCCACTTTTTTTAAATGCTAAACTGGTTAGTCATTTGCATAAACATTATGCATCAGGGGATTTGAGATTAACCTATACCTATATTGTCAGATTATTACAAAAAACAGTACCATTAATGTACGAACGCGCAGCGGGAACTTTGCGGGAACGTATGTTCCCGCCCGGGAACCACTTTCAATGCAGTATTATATCATTATTTGATAAGTAATGACTATTTCATTGATTTAAGTGTATACAGGTACCAATGTTGTTTCTTCCCCATAAAACTGAACTCCATACGTTGGCAAGATGCTGAGATATGCAATGGTTTCTGGATCCACCTCGCACACGTAACGTCCTGTTTGTACGGAAGGTTCCCGCGGCGTGGTTCCATTTTAATGGCTATTGTGTACTAGTGGAAGATGCGGTGTTTGTTTTAATTGCTCAAATAGTTAAAGAATTGATTGTTCTGTGTTCCCCATTATTATGACGGCAATAAAAGCATCCAAAAAGGGCTGGAAATATAAACTAACATGTACATTTGGTTCCCGCATAATTATCTGCTTTTGCGCATACGCACAAAAAGAAACGTCGGTTGCACATATTGAACTCAGATATCCTTGTGGCATCCATTTGAATGGCATCTCTGTACTGTGACACATCTATATACATCCAAGAATAGGTGAGAGTTAGGGCATTGGTGGTTAGATACAATTAAATTGTTTGAAATCAGGACTAGTTGCAATGAAATCTAAACAAAAGATTGACTGGCTACAATGAAATCAAATTGACTGGTTACAATGATATTGAAACAAAAGAAATTGTTAGAAAGCAGGACTGGGTACATTTAAGTCAAAACAAAATAAACTAAGATGCATTATCCAAAGAAATCAGCCAGTCTATAGTGCATTTTGACAATGAATGGTGTGGCATTCACAAGTACATGTTTGATCTGCAACCTCTATGGAGATATCCGAACATTTCACACAGTAATAGTGTGCATTGCGCCTCCTGCCCTGAGCTGCACAAACAGAACACTTGCGACGTGCACCTTCTTTCGATCCTTTTATCCTCTGATATGTGGGCAACAACACCAACTTTCTTAGGGGGTGGGAAATAAATGAACTAGGCATTGATTCATTTGACTGTCGTCTTATCTGTTCAGAGACGTGACCATCAAAATGATTGAAGATTAGAGATGTTGCAAGGTCATTTGCAAACTCACGAATAGTCAGAGGACTATTACTATGCTCATAGTTACATGCTAACAGAGCATCTGTAACAGTTATGCCAAAAACTGTTGCAGCCAATCTGTGCCACCACGTCTGAGTCACCCATGCTTCTTCAATGGCTAGTAGCCCTTGCCTTAGGTGGTTATGGACATCTATCTTGCAGGCTGCGCTGAAGTATTGAGAAACTAGCTGAGGGCGTTGCACCTCACTTGTTGTAAGTTCACCATCCTTGGTGTACCTGTGCTTCTGGTGCGGTTGACCAGGTAAGGTTGTACCACATGTGGAGATGAATGTTTTTATTGTTTTGTCCCTCCACCCTAGGGCAATAAGACTGCAATTGTCCAAAATAGTACTCAAGCAAACATGGTCTCCTTTAGAGTTGTATTTGGAAGAGTCACTTAGATACTCTTTTGGAAATTCACGAGAAGCTGTTTTTAGAATGCCAGTAAAGAACAATCCACATTTCTTACATTCTATTGCTGTGTTTACTGATGAAAACGCTGTGTCAGCCACGAGGATTCATCCTGTTCCATGCCAAGGCGCAGTTACTCGGATATGTGTGCAGTTCCCACTGGTAGGTGAGACCATTTCTTCTTTGACTCAGCTTCTTTGCCTTCACATAATTCTAGCCTCAGAATTATTCCTACTATACGGTACATCAGCTAAACATTTCACTTCTGTTCCAACTCCCTTTGGCTTTCTAATGGTCTTAGTGAGGTGTGGAATGCCATCTATAGTACGATCCTGCTTCCTACTAATCCATGATGACATCAATTCGTCTTCTACAACTAAGTAGAATGGATCAATGACTTGTTTACGTCTGGCATTGATAGCTGCAATAAATGGTCGTATTGGAGACCAGCGATCTGTGAGGTCTTCATCTCCAAATGACAAGCATCGTAGGATATCTTAAAATCTGCGAACTCCAATACCAAAACGTGACCCAAATGCAGGTGCCTGAAAAATCCGACTATCACTATCCAACTCTTCCATCCAATACCGTCTTCGATTTTGCTCAGACCCATTACTAATTGCCACAATGAGCCCCCAAAAGCGAAAAAATTCAGACTCACTAAGTGATTTTCGTTTCATCTCATTAAACTTTTTGTTGGTCTTCTCTTTCCACTCAGTAGCCTGCAGCATGGGAAACATGGCACAAAAGTAGTCAAGCGAGGTTCTTTGAGCAACAGGGTGACCAAAATCCCAGGTGAAGCTGAGGATGGTTTTTGGACCTTGAAATTGATCAACCTGGACTCCTTCAGTCAGCCTCCAATCGGTGTTATGTGGTCTTAGTAAAGAGGTCTCATCATTTTCCTCTGCTATTTCTCCAGATAACTCTGACTCAACTTCATCATCAGTAGTGTTAGACTCTGATCTTGAGCTAATACTGCATTCCACATCATCTTCTATTGCTGCAACAGGGTCGTCAACATGCAGTTGCAATGCTCAGAAACGTCATCGCATTCGTCCCATTTCACGTGTAGTTTCCGAGTGCGCCCAGTGCCCAGTATTTCAATAACCGTTCCATGGACTTCATTCCTCGAGGCCCACGGTCCAAATGTATCACCAGCTCATCGGCATCCCAAAATAGAGGTGGCAATTGCTTTTACACGGTTTCCTACTTTTAGTTCTGTCGCCATTTTGAGTCAATTTTATGTGTTACTATTTATCAATAACTTGTACTACCACGCCTTTTTCACAATGTATTGGTGGTTGCCGAGCGGGAACCGTGGTTCCCGCTCAGTTCCCGCAAAATAAAATTTATAATAAAATAAAATAGCTGGTCAAGATTGTCGAGGTGTTTATTTGGCATTCACATTAAAAGCGGCAGAAATCGTGCAAACACTTTGGAGCTACTGTTTGCGGGAACCGCGCAGGAACAAACGCTTGTCCATTTGTACATTAAGTTATTAGTCCCAGTATGATGGTTTCCACTGTAACATTAAAACCTAACTTATACATATATGCTGATACTAAAATATCAAAGTGTTGGGGCTTCCAAAAAGTGAATGATAAAGATAAAAACCATTATCAGATACATACACATGTATATGTAGTTATGCAATAAATGTATACATGTATGAGGCAAGTATCATTTGGTGGCTGTCGGTACATGTACTTGTTGTACATGGCATACTATTCCTTATAAAAGCAGAAAAACACATGCTACGATATTTACATGTGACAGCAAAAGATTGCTTCAAATTGGGTCATTTGGACCAACCTATACTGTATATATGTCAACCTTAATTGCATGTAATGCAAATGCTATGCTAATGATACTTGTAACTTTTTTGTGACCACAACTGTAATTTTTAGGCCGTGTGATTACGTTTCTAGTCTGTGTAACAACTCTCAGTGTCCCCAGCACTACGTGTATACAGGCCTCTTTGATCATATGCCCAAAAATGTACTAAATATAGGAAAAAAATTTCAGTAGACAATCCAGACAGAATGCATGAATTCTTCAAAATTTCTCAGTAGGACGAACTACATTGTAATATGTTCCACAGGGTAGAGCAACTATTTAGACTTTATATGTACCTCTTACCTACATGTATGTTATTCAGTACCATTAACCAATCAGTAGGATATTGGTATGTGGGTAAGATTTCAACATTTGGGGGTCTATGTTGGCCCAAAAATATTTCTTCTTCCCTTTTATATGCACTGTAGCAACACAGAGGCGGATTTGGGGGGGGGGGGGGGGGGGGTTAATAGGGTTTCCCCCCCCCCCCCCCCCCCCCCCCGCAAAACCTATGTCATTTAATATTCTAAATATTCTTCATGACTTCTTACGCTATATAATGATCAACACACCAGCGCTACGATCTTCCAATGGTGGTAGGTGATTGTAAATGTTCCAGCCCACAGGATGTAGTTCAATATTCTGATCTATATATCGATCGGAATAATTACGTTGGATACCATATATCGATCGGAATAATTACGTTGGATACCATATATCGATCGTCATGCCGTTCAATAATGAAGTAGGTCTGGAAAGTGTGGAAGCAAGTAATATTTACTATTCTATTTGTGTTTAACATGTTTCTACGCAATTATATATGCTATGTTTTCTGACTTGAAAAGTGCGAAAGTTGCAAAGAGGCTCGGGCTACGCCCCAGACCCTGATGGGGGAGCTTCCAGCGCTCCCCCATACTCCCTAACTGGTAGTTGGCAGGCCCCGCCCCGCCTTTATCTGTCATTTTACCCCCTTCTACCATCCGCCCCTGCAACATTACAATCTAATCATTGTTTAATAGGTGTTCAATCCCTGCAATACTAACACACAATTCTGTTATCCTTGTCTCACATGAGTGCATGAGGTTGAATTCATCTTGGCCATGTAGGAGGTTACAAGTGTTTTGAGGGTCATTGCAAAGGTTGCTAATTGCTATACTATAATGAAAGTCTATGTATCTGTGTAAGCTAATATCAAGTGTATTAAGGCGTTTCCTGTACATGCATGTATGTAAAGAGGGTGTACTGGGGCTGTGGTTGAAAATGGGCACATATATGCCTATACATATAGGTGAAAGCTTATGTAATTTTGAGGTAGAAGACCACTAATCACTACTACCCCCTCCCCCGGCATTGCAGTTCGTAAGGTGGAGCAGCAAGTGAAAGTGATGCTTGACACCATTGCATTGAATGAGGCAAGGAAGAAGGAATTGATCAGGGGAGATGCAGTGGACAAAGCTGAGCAGCTGAGTGAGTACTGCTTGTGCATACATACATTTACATGTATATGTATAGAGTACATGTAGAAACACTCGCATGCACTCGACTCGCGATCGACTCACACCTGACTCGATCGAGTGCAATAATGACTCACACGCCCTTAAATGTAACTCAAAGCAGAACAGCTGGTCCAAAAATATTTACTATTAATAGCTTGAAATTAATGTAATTGTCTGTAGCTATGCCGTAAATCGATATTTGAGTGACGCTCACAAGAGCACTCGTATCGAGGGCTAATTGTAAGGAAAAATATGTTATTGATTTCGCCCTGGAAATATAATATTCTGTTTTTAGCAGAGCGTTTGTTAAACATCTTTATTTCACCTATCATTTCCCTTTATGGTAAACAATATTAAGAACAATTATGAGTATGTTTTCTATCATTCAAAAAATATTCTGACTTATTCAATTATATACAGTTTATTACTTTAATGTCTTATTTTCTGGGCGTGCTCCACAGTACACGTTTGTACACCACTGGGTATGCAAAACAAAGGTTTTTGTGTTCAGCCCTTTCAGCATTCTACGTTGTATAGGTCCTTATCTGTTTGAGCCAAAGCTTAGATGGCCTAATACCTTTCGCTGCATTCTCTTACAGCAACCAATCACAGTGGAGGTACGCGGAAGTTCCGGTTTTAAGTTATCATTTTTAAATCACTGTGTTACAGTGTACCTCTGCTGTGGCAAGTTACAGAAGAGCAGCGAAAGGTATTAAGCCTTCAAGGCTTCGGCACAAACAAATAGGATCTATACAACGTGACAAAACAGTCAAACTTCACTAGAATGCTTTTAAAGGGTGGAACACAAAAAAAACTTTGTTTTGCATACCCCCGTGATGTACAAACGTGCAATGTGGAGCACGCACAGGACATTGGACATTACTGTAAGCTACATGATAACATAGTTGTGGTTGACTTTACCTCTATATACATGTATGTTTACCACAAAACTGACTTGTTATTATGGTTCTTTTTAACAGAGCATGTGAGACTCATTCAAGAAAAGTTAGATGCTTTCAAAGAGGCTCTTTCAAAGCAACAAAAGAGGACTATGGCATAGGAACGACCTTGCATAGTTATCATTGAACTAGTACATTTTTGTGAATAGCAGCTGTTATATGCATTGGTATGACTTACTGAACTTTGTACAGTACCAAGTGCTAGACCATATCATGGGTGAAGTCATTCTAAATTGATTTTCAATCATATCATAATGGAATGAGGTTGTGGGGATTGTAATAGTTTGAAGAAGTATTCAATTTATGATTTAATAGTATACGATCATACAAAGATTGAATGAAAAGCAACACGCTGATTGAAACTCCATGAGATGCATTTACAATTCGAACCGACTTTCCTGTGACAATGCCGGGCACTACCGATTTCAAAGCTGTGTAAGTGCATGACGCCAGACCCAGTTGTGATTTTATAGTGTGATGACATAAGCAAACCAGAGCAAACAGTTGTATATAGAAGGAAATGTACGACATGTTCATTGCATGCGCGCAACTGATTATGGGAGGAAATACTAAACAAATTTTGCTTTAATGTTTACTGGATTTTTTAACATTAACAGTATGCAGCTGCAGTATTGAAAGCTTAACAACATAATGTTGTTAACCAAATATTTGTTAACAAGTACCGGAAATAAGGAAGCGTCAGATGACTAACACGTCTGTTGATTTTTGTTTTTCTTTGTCCCAGTCCAAAAAACGGATTTATAACATATTTTAACGAAAAGCAAACCTGCCCAACGTTTGGCCGAGTCATATTTCAAACCCGGGAAATACTTGTGTGTGTTTTCATGCGAGGCACGTTTGTCCAGTTTTAGCATGCCGGTGTCGGAGGCATGGCTGTCCCCCTGGAAAAAGTGTCCCCCCGGACATTCATGCCTAGGCACGACTGTCCCCCCGGACACTGGTGCCTAGGAATGAATGTCCCCTCTAGGCATTATTGTCCCCCCATGCCGGACATTTTTTCCTAGGCACAGCTGTCCCCCCCCCCCCCCCCCCCCTCTAGTTGGCCCATAGCCCGACCTTCGCGTATTGGGTATCTAGCCTATACCTGGATTTGTACACATCTGATAGCGTATGTGGGCTATACTATTATCACATACAGCCCACATACGCTATTAGATGCATGGGTACAAATCCAGGTATACCCGACATTCCAATACGCGAAGGTACGGTCGGGCTACGCCCAACTAGCCCCCCTCCACGTTTTCTCGTTTATCATAAACGTTCAACCAAACACTTAGCCTTCCAATCCTCGTAACTGCTCTGCCTCATGCGTGTATAAACTAATGTTCGCACGTGGAGGAACAGCGAGTGTTTCTGGCCATGGACGACGAAATCGTTTTGAACTCAGTTCTTGTTAAAAGGAAGGTATCCAGGCCAGTTGGATGTTCAAAATATCAGAAACGTTCTTTTAGACGAAAGCGCGTGGAAATTACAAAGTTGACAATGGCGCTCTTTATTTACAAATTGTTCCAAGATATGAGTGGCGATCAACAGTGATCAAATCGAAAGAAGAGCAGGAAAGAATAATGATAGCTTGCCACGCTTCACCACAAGGAAAATCGTCAGGCCTGGCGCGTATCCAGAATTTCAAACCTATTAACATTGTACGTCAATCGAATACGAGCGGGGGAGGGGGGAGGGGGGGGGGGGGGGGGGGATCATGCACTCTTGCGATAGGCCAAATAAGAGCGGAGAGGGGAGGGTAGGCCAAATTAATACAAGTGGGGGGAGGAGGGAAGGTTAGTATCAATTACGTTTTGTAAATATTATTCTATTGGGGGGGGGGGGGGGGGGGGGGGTTTCAGGTAACACGGAAACCTCTATGGATATGCTCCTGATCGTTGTATAGATATATGCATGCGACCACCATGTATAGAAGCATGACTGTAACTTTGATATTGGGTGTTCACTTACTTCCAGCAAAGAAAAATCGTACAAAGTTCAAGTGTCAGTTGGCAAAGGTGTTTACAAGGCAAATGGCTCTGCACTGCATGCAGCAAATATCTGTCTGACACATGAAGCATGTTTTTTTTTTTTTTGTGATATCATGCATATGGTACCAATCATTATTTTATCACCTCACGCGGATACTTGCATGCACACGAATTTTCATATATACGATTTACATTTGTAAACATTTACACAAGAATGCCTTTCCTTGAAATGAGAGCCTTTAGTAATAAATAATTAGCTGCTCTGCACACAACCGAGCGGGCACGCAGACGCATGTAAATGTATTAAGATATATCATGGCATGCATGACGTTTGCTAATACATGCACGTATAAAACGACTAACGCATGTATATCGATCCGATTTGGTTGTATTATACTTACGCTTGTACATTCCAGGCCTGTATTTAAAGTGTAGGACATTCTATCCTAGGCACCAGTGTCCCCCCATGGGGGGACACTGGTGCCTAGGGTAGGACAATTATGCCTAGGCATAAATGTCCCCTGCGGACATATATGCCTAGGCATAATTGTCCGGGGGACAATGGTGCCTAGGAACGAGTGTCCGGGGGACAGCGGTGCCTAGGCATGAATGTCCGGGGGGACATTTTGCGGGGGGGACAACCATGCCTACGACACCGGCAGTGCACGTTGTTTGCAGCGGTAAATCGATTTTTATACTTAGGGATATTGATTGCACAATAGAAACCCATGTTTACGATGTAATTTTACCATCAAAATTCTACAGGGTGTTTTTGTGCGCAATCAAGGAAAATTGTACCACAAGCATTAACTGATGATTGTTGTTAAAAGTTCTAACAGCAAAAGAAGACATGCTGGTGAAATGAAATTAATGTAATTTTTAATGGTTGATAACAGTCCCAAAACCCCTATAAATTTTATTAATATTAGTTAGTAGTTAGTTAAAAGCTGCAAATTGTACTTAATTAATTGCTTCCTTTTAGAAGTTATTCAAGATTGAAATCTTGATTTTTTATTTTCGCCATTGTATCTCGATTTAGTGGTTTGAATTTATTAATACATTCGGCCAAATTAATAGTTTTAAAATTCAAGGAAATGTTGGGACTTTTGAATGCCTCTAAAATGATGTTTTAATTAGGTGTTATTGATTCGTTTTCGTTAATTTAGATTTTGATTTTATTAAATTAATTATGGAATTAAATTTAGTTTGTTTACATCAACATTTAAGCTCACATCAATGGAGCAATTTTAAGTTAATTAACTGCTTGTGGTTAATTTTCCTAGATTGTGAAACACCCTGTAGTTGCAACATTGACGCTTAAAAAAACACGCCATTTCGGGGGTATTGTTGCAATTTCATCGTAGAGTGGCTGAAGACGGGAACGGTTTCAATTGCGAAAACGGTTCTTTTAAGAACCAAACATCAACTAGCGAAGAAAGGCGCGGCGAGCAAATAAAGAAGTTTGGGCATCGTTAAAGCGAAGAAACTTACATAGGATCCTAGAGGTAATCACGAAACTGCGGCTGTGAAGCTGTGATCGGTCAGCGAAAGAAGTTGCTGAAAGAGCAGAAGGACGAATGCTGTATGGCTCGTATATCGATGCAACCAAGGAAAGAGCCAGATGTGTCCGATAGTGGCCCCTACCGATGCCCAAACACGATTTGCTTCTTTACTTGCTTGCCGCCTTTCTTAACTAGTTGATGTTTGGTTCTTAAAAGTACCATTTTCTGTCTTCAGCCATAATACATGTATCAAAATCTTAATTAATATAACATTACGAAATTGCAATAATAGCGTCACAAAATTAAATTCGCTCGAAAATGTCGCGTTTTTGAAGCCTCGATGTTTGTCACCATAAATATTGATGTCATACAACGTTACAGGCGGATTTAATTGGGGGGGGAGGGGCCTCCCCGCAAAACGTATGTTTTTATTTATTTTTAACCATGAGTTCTTACGGTACGCACGACGATATTGCGATTTTTGTTCGACTTGCATATCCACGATTCTTTCTTGCGTCGGTTTGGAGTTGCGGCGTAATTAATAACATATACAATGTATGTAGTATACAGGGTGTTTCACAATCAAGGAAAATTGTTTATAAATTAACCACAAGCAGTTAATTCCTCCATTGATGTGAGCTTAAATGTTGATGTAAGCAAACTAAATATTATTTTAATAATTAATTTAATTAACGAAAACGTTCTCAAATAAAACATACCATTTTAGAGGCATTCAAAAGCCCCAACATTTCCTTGAATTTTAATTTGGCCGAATGTATTAATAAATTCAAACCACTAAATCGAGATACAATGGCACCTAAATCAAGTACATTGCGAAAATAAAAAAATCAAGATTTCAATTGATGTCATACAACGTCACAGGTGGATTTAATTGGGGGAGAGGGGCCTCCCCGCAAAACGTATGTTGTTTTTATTTATTTGAATAACTTCTAAATGGAAGCAGCTAATTAAGTACAGTTTGCAGCTTTTAACTAACTACTAACCCTACACTTAATAACATTAATAATATAAATGGTTTTGGGACTTTTATCAACATTATAATTAATTAACCATTAAAGATTTATTTCACCAACATGTCTTCTTTTGCTGTTAGAACTTTTAACAACAATCATCATTAACTGCTTGTGGTTAATTTATAAACAATTTTCTTTGATTGTGAAACACCCTGTACATGTATACAGCTAGATGGAGTGCTTTTTAAAATTACTATCACGCTACATGGTTCATTGGTTCTCGACGTCTTTTAATTATAGATGTG
>OX442426.1:2725070-2790003 GCA_949361645.1 Spongilla lacustris
ACCACCCTCTCCTTCCACACACCTCCCTCTCCTCCCACACACCTCCCTCTCCTCCCATCCCACACATCTCCCTCTCCTTCCACATACCACCATCTCTTCCCACACACCACTCTCCTCCCACACACCTCCCTCTCCTCTTACACACCACCCTCTCCTCCCACACACCTCCCTCTCCTCCTACACACCACCCTCTCCTCCCACACACCTCCCTCTTCTCCCACACCTCCCTCTCCTTCCCAACACCACCCTCTCCTCCCACACACTACCCTCTCCTCCCACAGGGAGGGAGGGGTGAGAGGAGAGAGGGAGGCAGTGATGGAGAGAAGGGAAAATGTAGACGGAATGGAGTTATCTATATTCAATAACCTAAGTAATCCCCTTATGTCTGCTCCCCCTTATGCCCTGACCCTACCCTGTCCCCTCCCCCTTACGACCTAGCCCCTACCATGCCCCTCCTTCCATACCTGACAAGCTCTGTCCACCACACCCAAACGATGTTCAATTGGAGAAAGCTTCTCAGAGAACACTGACTGAAACAGGAAGCAATGAACTCTCTCCTTAAACTGTGCTATCCGAGAGAGCTCTAACAGAAACCTGATTGGTTGAAACACACACATACATGAAAATACACACACACACACATGCACATATACACATGCACATGCACACATGCACACATGCACATGCACACATGCACACACACATGCACACGTGCACACCTCAAACAGTGTGTGTGTGTGTGAACAGAGGGTGTGAACAGTGTGTGTGTGGGTTTGAACAGTGTGTGTGTGTGGGCATGTGGGTTTGAACAGTATGTGTGTGTGGGCATGTGGGATTGAACAGTATGTGTGTGTGGGCGGGAGTGTGTGGGTGTGAACAGTACATGTATGTGTGGGTGTGAAAAGTTTGTGTTCTGTGTGTGAACCTAAAGGTTTGTGTGTGAGTGTGTGGGGGGTCCGGGTGGCTGGTAAACAGTGTGTGTGGGGGGTGGCTGGTGAACAGTGTGTGTGTGTGTGTGTGTAGTACATGTGGGGTATACAGTATGTGTGGGGTGTGGAGTACCTGTGGGTACATGTATGTGTGGGGTAAAGAGTTTGTATGTGTGTTTGTGTGTGTGTGTGTGTTTGTGTGTGTGTGTGTGTGTGTGTGTGTGTGTGTGTGTGTGTGTGTGTGTGTGTGTGTGTGTGTGTGTGTGTGGTTGGATTAAGCAGTGGATGGTGGCATGGGGAAACGTGTTAACACATGCTACACACTTACATATTTATTGCTATGCAAAATGCTACGTTAAATCCAGTCCAGATGAATGAAAACATGTGCCTTGTTCCCTAATGGAAGGAGCAGGGTACAGCTGGTCCCTGGTCCAATGAGCACTGGGTACCCGAGAGTGTGAATGTTGGAGGCACAACCCGTAGTGCTCACATCAGTAGGAGAGGGGAGCATTGAACATAGGCTATGAGGGAGAGGGAGGGAGGGAGGGGGGAGGGAGGAAGGGAGGGAGGGAGGGAGGAGAGGAAGTGGGGAGGGGAGGAGGGGAAGTGGGGAGGAGGGGAGGTGGGGAAGTGGGGAGAAGGAGAAGTGGGAAGGAGGGGCAGGGGATGAGGGGAAGTGGGGAGGAAGGGAGGTGAGGGTGAGGGGTGGAGGAGGAGGGAAGTGGGGAGGAGGACAAGAGAAGTCCACACTACACAGAGGTGCAGTGGAGAGGAGGAGAAGGGGGAGTGGAGAGGGGGGAAGGGGGGTGGCGAGGAGAGGTGGTGCAGTGAACAGATGGGAAGGAGCTGCACGTTTGCATGTGTGTGGACCAAAAGGTTTGTGTGTGGAGGTGACAGGTGACAGTGTGGTATGAGGGAGTGGTGGTAGGACTGAAAAGTGTGTGGGGGTGTAGACCAAACAGTTTGTGTGAGTATGATCTGAATGGTTTGTGTGGTGGCTACTGTAGACCGAAGAGGAGAGAGAGAGAGAGAGAGAGAGAGAGAGAGAGAGAGAGAGAGAGAGGGAGGGAGGGAGGGAGGGAGGGAGGGAGGGAGGGAGGGAGGGAGGGAGGGAGGGAGAGAGAGAGAGAGAGAGAGAGAGAGAGAGAGAGAGAGAGAGAGAGAGAGAGAAAGTGTGTGTGTGAGTGTGTGTGTGGTTGGATTAAACAGTGTTTGGTGTGAATGTATATGCACTGGTCAAATGCACACACACACACACACACACACACACACACACACACACAACACACATTATGGGTCTAACAGTAAACACATGCTACATATGCATTTTTAAAATGCTTCGTTAAATGCAAAACACTTGCTATTTAACTACCAGTACTGTACATACTCTTCAGTGCAGCAGTCCAGATGAATGAAAGCAGGTGCCTGTTCCCCAATGGCCAACAGCTGGACATGCTTCCCAATATACTGAGATGGCATATTTATAATTACAAGACGTTATTTCAAATAGACCTACCAATTAGGCCTATGGTAATGGAAGGTGTACAGCGAACGATCTTATTCGACACTAAAAAACAAGCAGTTCCGAATCGTCGTAAACGTACTACTGGATCGGGATGTCTTCGTATGTCTTCCAACTGGAAGACATACACTTCGGAATTTTCCACCAGCTGAACACATTGTGCTAAGTCTCGTACCCAGACCCTTATTCCCACAGCTGCGGATATATTACATCACCGCTAAACATACATACGTTTATAAAACCTCACGCCCGCTGCACTGAGTTATAGCCATTTAAGCATGAAATTCGGATGCTTACGCTTCGTACAGCTACTATTAGTTTGTACCGACAGGACTTTTATATTCCAAATAGTCTGGGAACCCGACTGGGTTTGTTGGGTCCCCAGACTCTCCGTTTGTGATGACGAAACTAAGGCGGAGCGTGAAGAATGAAAGGCCTGGGGATTGCGATTGCCATTGCGCTAATTCTCACGTGATGCACGTTTCACGATGATTGTTTGCTGTTGTTTTATCAGATTCGCAAGGTTTGCTCATCTCTAGTCAGCCAAAATACAACACTCAACAACATATACCGTTCATCTGTTGTATTTTATTGTATTTTCCACAACGACGTTTTAAACTAACGTTGTATTATGTTGTGATTAAACCCACTGTACTTAATATATGATGTCAAACGTTGTTAAATATAGTAAATGAACCATTGTGTTTTCAACCTTTTCCCTGTGATCATTGATTGGATGGGAAATCGTGTTCCGGGATGGTAGATACTTCATTTGTATGGATGAATTAACGTCTCGCATTGCCCGACAACTTCAACTTGTGCCAGACTATAGACTTTTTGGTTTAATCAAGTGGCCTCAGACAATCTCCGCACATCCTCGATCCGTGAGTATAACAACATAATTCAAGATAAAATCAGCTAGGCAATTGTTAAGATAGTGGAAGATCCATGGACCTCGGTGAAGACCAGCAAGCTACACCATCTGCCTTATCACGGATTCATCCGAGAAGACAAATCTATGGCCAAGCTCCGGATTGTTTATGATCAACTGGACCTTCTTTGAACAATTGCCTTTACGCTGCATGGACCATTCTTCGAATTGCGGACATCTTTGGTACATGTTTCCGGATTTATCCAGTAGGCTTAATTGATAGCAGACATAGAAGAGGCCTTTCTGATGGTCTCTGTTGCTGATGATGCTGATGAGGACAAGGATATCCTCAGGTTTCTGTGGTTGGACGACGTCAACTCTGGGCTGCCAAGGATCAAGGTGTTGAAGTGTTCACAAATAGTGTTTGGTGTCTCCTCAAGTCCTTTCCTCTTAAACGCAACCATCCAGCACCACATGGACGGTTAAAAGGATGTGATCAACAGTTCTTAGAAGTTTGAGCGATCTATTTATGTGGATGATGTCACATTTGGCACTCGCAATGAACATGACTTAAACAAGAAGGCCAAATGTTCGTTAGCAGAAGGAGCCTTAATTCAATCTTCGCAAGTTCCGCACCAATTGTCCAGAACTGCAAAAGCGGAGAGATGTGCAGAAGCGCCAGGGAGCTGATGTATAGCTCCAAGTGACCAGAAGAACACCACGCTGATGATGAATCCTATGTGAGGAACATACTAGCTATATAGGTGGCTGCATGCCATGTTAATCTGAGTGGCAAGAAGGTGCTTGGGGTCCAGTGGGACTGTACCTTGATCTGCTATCCTTTGACATTCATCATATCATATCTATGAAGTAGCGTATGGGGTGGAGCTTATATATATATATAATATATATATATGGGAAAGTTTACGAGAAAAGGGACCTAGCGTGTATTATAAAAAAGTATAATAAAAATGCATTACGTTTGATTTGCTATAACTTCCGAACAGTTAACGCTATCAACTTCCTATTTCCAACACTTTATACTGCACCATTTCTCTATGGTAAACTACATTTTGGAGTCTTGCACTTAATCCGTGTCAGTATTGCAACGTTCGATACCCCACTGGGTTCAAACCCGCCATAACTTTCGGTAGGAGTAGTCAATTCGCTTCAAATTCGGTTTGTAGGTAGAGAGGTCCTATGCCTATCGATTCGTTCTGTTCGTTGATTTTTATGCCATCCATTACGGAGATACAGTTGAACAAACTACGTGCCCATTTTCGCGCTCGATTCGCGCCAATGATTTGGGCAAATTGCGTTCCGCTCAATGTATGGGGAGGCGGGGATTATAACATTGGCGCGAATCAAGCGGGAAAACGTGCACGTAGTTTGTTCAACCGTATCTCCGTAACGGATGGCATAAAAATTAACGAACAGAACGAATCGATAGGTATAGGACCTCTCTACCTACAAATCGAATTTGAAGCGAATTGATTACTCCTACCGAAAGTTATGGCGGGTTTGAACCCAGTGGGGTATCGAACGTTGCAATACTGACACGGAGCAAGTGCAAGACTCCAAAATGTAGTTTACCATAGAGAAATGGTGCAGTATGAAGTATTGAAAACAGGAAGTTGATAGCGTTAACTGCTCGGAAGTTATAGCAAATCAAACGAAATGCATTTTTATTATACTTTTTTATAATACACGCTAGGTCCCTTTTCTCGTAAACTTTCCCATATATCAGTAGCATAATTGATGTGTCCAGATTCTATGACCCTCTCAAGGGCTCCTGTCACCGTTCACTGTCCTCTTCAAGATGCTATTCCAGAAACTTTGCATCAGTACAATAGCTTGAGATGAGCCATTTACAGGTGAACTACTGTTGGATGTTATGCTGATAATCGACTTGAAGCAGGTTTGACGTATATAATCATTCCACGTTGTTACTTAGAGATGGGGAGACGAGGAGATCCTGATTGGATTCGGTGACGCTTCACTTCAAGCATATTATGCAGCAGTTGTGCATACCTTTGGGTACAGACTGGCAGTGGATGTTAAGGCCGACATACACGGGTCGACTTCCTGCCGATTTATCGCCTGCAGCTCAAATGAATACGGGTGAAAATTCAGTAAACTAAAGTTTTACGGAGTTTTTACGCATATTTATTTGAGTTCGGCAGGAAGTCGATCCGTGTATGCAATATGTCTGCCTTTATGCGAGACTTGTTGCAGTGAAGGCTAGAGCTTCTCCAATGCAAGACCACGGCACTCCTCGTCTAGAGCTACTGGGTGCACATCTGGTATCTAGACTCTTGGCCACCATGGAATCCTGAACTGACAACTGAGGAATGATGGCGTCAGTTTGTGGAGAATCGTGTACGAGAGATCCCCCAGTTAAATTCTGTCTAATATTGGAGGCATTATTCAAGAAAGGACAATCCTGCGGACCTAGAGGGGTTGATGTACAATGTACGCTCACTCACCAATGGCCCATATTGTGGTTGACTGAATGGACCAATATGGTTAGGTGACATGCCTGTGAAACTAGGAGGAATGGTCATTCAAGGAGTGCATGTCTAAACTTATGATTCCGTGGTCCAAAATCTCTACTGATGCATGGTATTCAATACATTTATTCTTGCTCTGGACCAGTAGTACAATCAACGTCCGATACCCGCACAATGGGTTGAACCCGCCATAACTTTCTGTAGGGTAATTAACTGAATTGCTTCAAATTCGGTTTTAGGTAGAGTGGTCCTGTATCTGTTTGATTTGCTCTGTTCATTATGGAGATATAGCTATATGCAAAGTGTTTCCCGCAGCCAATGATTTAAGTAGTTCAATGTATGGGAGGCAGGTGCCTAAATCATTGGAACGGAAACCGTGCAATCACTCTGCACAGCTATATCACCATAACGGAAGAAGTAAAAATTAATAGAACAAACCAATACGTACCGCAGGACCTCTCGACCTACAGACCGAATTTGACTCGAAGCGATTTGATTACGTCCTGCGAAAAGTTATGGTGGGTTCAAACCCTGTGGGGTATCGGACGTTGTAATACTAGCACGGAGCAAGTACAAGACCCCACAATGTATTTCACCATATAGAGTAATGGTGTAGTACGAAGTTTTGAAAATAGGACATGGATAGCGTTTACGGTTCAGATGCATGCTATAACGTTTGTCGTGAACTGTACCATTTATAGTCTGTGATATGTTTTATGATCGAGTTTCGTCATCTGTGAAGGTTGAATGTTATATTTAATGTTCAATGTACTGTGCATGATTCGCTTGATCGTATGTTTGGTCGAGTTATGTTAACACAAAACAGCCCGATGTTACGAAACCCCTAATTGCACTGTGTTCGCTCGCGATCTCCAGGACCATATATCATATTTATGGTATATCGTCTTGCGGTCCTTCACAGGTGGCGTTTATACAATCCCGTATGAGTAAGACTAAGACATCATTTTCACTTATAGTTTGGAAGATATATCGATTTGATTGGATGCTATATAATAATTATATAAATCCACACGGCCCATTTTCTCTTAGAGAGTTCCATTTAATGTTTATATATTTGGTTGTTTGTTTGGTCCACAGTAAACACAGCTGAAACCACCCGATGTTATTTGTACGAAACCACTGTTAGTTCGCGATCTCCAGGCCTAAGGCCACATACTTATGGTATCGTCTTTGCCCTTAAAGGTGGCGATTTCCATGCACTACACAGGCTCTCAATTCATTATTCCACAGGTCCTGGCTGCGTTGCGAATTAACGGATTTCAATATTTCAGGGCGTTGGCTGATCGGAATGATGTAATCGTCGAACTCCACCCTGCGAAAAAGTACATATATAAATATTGCCGATATAGCTTTTCATTTGATCGAAATTTGTCGCGTTTATAGACAAATCATGTCTGGAGAGTGGAATAAAGGATTGTGCGGATGTTTCGATGACTGCGGCATTTGCATCATGACCTACTTTTGCCCTTGCTACATGTTTGGGAAAAACGCGGAAGCTGTGGGCGAGAGCTGCTGTCTGTGCTGTCTGTGCTACGGATGTCACCCTTTTGATCTGGCTGCCAAGGTAGCGGTGCGGACCAAAATCAGAGCGCAGAAGGGAATCGCCGGTACCATCGCTGGAGACATTGCGTACCATGTATTCTGCACGTGGTGTGCGACCTGTCAGGAAGCGCAAGAACTGAAATTGGGAGTAAAGACCATGGCTATGGCTCGTGAATAAGATGACGTTACTACGTGTAAAGTTGGAAAACCCTCGGCTGGTAGAACTCGAATGGCTAGTCATGTGTTATTTGTCATTATAAGTTTGTTTAGACCGACCCTAGCTTATTTGTATCTTTGACATTCTTTTTTACCGGCTACACAATTAATTTTGGCCTGTTTACCACGTCAGTTAATTTATGTTATAATGCAGTTACATGTTTGCATTCTTGTGATGTACGACCGGGTAAGCACGTAGGTATTAAAAACTTTGACAGCGTTTGGGGCATCTATTAAATGAAGACGGATTTGGGCGGCCCACCTTTTTGTCCATGCCTCTGCTATATACGCCCCTTATAACCACCCGCCCACCCTGTACATGCAGTTTATTAAGGTGATTCCACGGATTTGGAACTGTACGTAACATTTCAAATGTGTAGCAAACCCATGCAAACCATATCATGTACGTGTGCGTATTAAGTCCACTGGTTACACGCGACCCTAGATCATAGCGCTGAAGGATAGGGTTTGCTACGAAAGACCGTAACAGTTCCTACAGTTTAAACAACCGGTACCGAGCGGAATCTAAAGGGGCGTGGATGGTTATAAGGGGCGTATAAGCCGTACGATGAATACATAATTCTATTCAGTGGGCTTTATTAGTTGGGTGTAGCCCGACCTTCGCGTTTTGGCAGAAGTTCGAGTATATGGGGCAGTGCAAGAGAAAACTGGGCTTATGTGATTTTTAACATTTCTTCAATTCATTTTGCAGTATCGTTGCGACCTTTAAAGCTCTGTCCTTCAAACTTACTACATATATTACCGGACCATTTTACTACTGCATTTTGTTGTCGAATGTTTTTTATTTACTCCCTGGGGGGTCCTCACGGTTACCCTAGTAGTTTACACCCATGCCAGTTTAAAATCCGGTTTTATGGAGGCTGTTGCCTGTGAGCAGCAAAGCGATGACCAATCAGTTTACACCACTGATGGCATAACATACACTGTGCCATATGGCCACAATGGTGCTGTTGACAATACTCAGACCCCCAAAATTTATGCCTTCAACACATTGGAAATCTTGTACACACAATTGTCTGTATGATGTGTACATTGACTACGTAGTCCCTCACTACAAGTCGCACACAAAATAACTGTGTGCACACACTCCCACACAAAAATATCAGTTCTTGGGGTAAGCAGTATGCAGTGTGTCCCTTCATATGGCTTGCTTGCATTCAGACTTCATACCACTCGGGTATGCTTGCTCCTATCAGGTGCACTTGTATGTGTTGCCAGTGTATGTGCATGTGTATATTGAGGTACTTTTATTTATGTCATTGTGGGGGCTCCTCCTCAGCCTTGTTTGTTAGGCCTCTTGTCTGTAGCTAGAGGTTCAGTCAAAGAACCTGTGGTGTTTGAGAGTGTACATGTGCGTGCATGCACGTCTGCATGTGTGTGTGTGCAAGTGTTTATGTGTGTATGTGTGTATGTGTTTTCATGCATGCACTCGTGCGCATGTGTGTATGTGTGTGCATGTATGGTTATTTGTTTTTGAGGTCAGCAACCTGCCCACAGTCAGCCCCCTTCCCTAAACTGCATCTGCTACTGAACATCTTGACCTGGATACTGCCACAAATTTATACAAGTGTGTGTGTACAAGATTTCCTATGTGTTGAAGGCATAAATTTTGGGGGTCTGAGTATTGTCAACAGCACCATTGTGGCCATATAATACTGGCACAGTGTATGTTATGCCATCAGTGGTGTAAACTGATTGGTCATCGCTTTGCTGCTCACAGGCAACAGCCTCCATAATACCGGATTTTAAAATGGCATGGGTGTAAACTACTAGGGTAACGTACCATTCCAAATCGTCTTCATGTATACCTTGCAGTAAACACAAACGCTGCGCCGGTCGAGTTTAAGTAGGATGGCGTGTAGCAATTATATCTCAGTCACAAATACACGAGCGACAGCACGTGTGGCCTGTGTCCGAGAAAAAAACAAAACCACCTCGTAGAAATGAACAAACATACAAGCTCAACTACAATACGTGATTGCAAAAGGGTTTGAGCTTATGCACGTTATCTTAGCCTTTGGATCACGTAGGCTCGATCAATTCGACGTTTTCATGTCGCCACGCTCCACCGTAAACTCCCAACTCGTTTACGCAACTGATGGAGACCGGTGTAACCTAGTGATGCTCACGTGACAAGCAACTAGCAAACTGTCAGGTCCACCTCCGGATGGCCTGGGCTATCGATTCGAGGGAGGGTGGGACACTTGATGGGCAGTGTCTCGCAGTCACGGGGTTAAAATAGCAATGACAGCACAATGGCGGAGCAATCGGAAGAGAAATGAACGACAACTTTCAAACGCCGCGGTTTTGTAACTGCTCATCACATCTCAAACGAAAAGGCGGAAAAAATAGCGGGTGCAGTGATGTAAATGTGCTGCAAATTTGAACGCGAAAAGGCATTCTTTCATCGAGATCCATTGAAATCTAACAGTTCTGGTTGTTTAATCGTGAGGACCCCCCAGGGAGTAAATAAAAAACATTCGACAACAAAATGCAGTAGTAAAATAGTCCGGTAATATATGTAGTAAGTTTGAAGGACATAGCTTTAAAGGTCGCAACGATACTGCAAAATGAATTGAAGAAATGTTATAAATCACATAAGCCCAGTTTTCTCTTGCACTGCCCCATATATACATAGGTGTCGGAACCGGAAGCGGGGGGGGGGGGGGGGGGGGGGGGGGGGGCTCGTCCCCTCAGATGTCAAGGTGGGTGCTCTAACTGAGTTACGATAAACTGTTAATGAATTTCATAATACTTCAGCCCCCCAGGTTATGTGCCGTTCGGATAAAATAATAAATCGTTGTACTGAGCATGGATGCAGCTGCAATAATTTCCAATTCTGTTGCCCATACCTTTGATTCAAGGACTGCATCCTCGTTCGCTTCAGGTATTTATCCATGCTTTGGGTTCGATACAAGGAGGGCGCCCGCGCGACAGTCAACTTCGGGACCTGCATGCATGATACTAAATGGCGAAGCATCAAACGACGTTAAGGGGGGGGGGGGGAGCGGTCGACCTATCCCCCTTGGACATGGCTACGCGGGCCTCTAGCTAGGCTTAGCTGTATATAGCTTGCGATTTCACCAGACCCCGCCAAAGTAAGAACTTGACTACGTACGATTACAACCAGCCTACCTATACAACTGTATAGGCCTAACTGTGTGATAGCAAACAGAGATTGCCTAGTTGTTGCATTAGTTTTTGGACGATGTGTGTGCATGTGTATGCATGTGCATATGTGTATGCATGTGTGTATGTGTATGCATGTGTGCATATCCAGACATAAGCGGTCATCTTGTTTCTTTTTTCAAATTGAATTTAAACAAGTCTATAATGTACTATATAAATCAGTCTGATTATCAGATATGTACTTCAAAAAATTATACCATCAACCTTTTCATAAATTCAAAACAAAATTTTAATTTCTACCGCGCATAATTTATTCATAAAAAGTATGTCATTGCGTAATCCATTCAATAAAATTGTCAACTAATAGTTTATATTGTGCTGGTAGGAGGTCACTAAAGCTTTCATATGCCTCTATTCTATCTACACAGCGATTTTTGCAGAGATTGACGAGCTTTATTTACTATCACCTTTTCTTGGATGTTCTTATCAAGCTCAGCTCATATTGCTTGAACAAAACGACAAATTTCTTGCATAGTCCCGTGCATATTTAGATACTAATTGCTGAAAAAAATGCATATGTTTAATGCATGAGCTGCGCAATGAAAATAATTATGTTGCCTTTGGGTAATCTTGCTCGATTTGTGAAGCAACACCTTCATACTTCCCAGCCATATTGCCTGCTCCATCCTAGTTTTGTCCACAAAGCTAGTGCATACACAGCTAGTGCATACTTACTCACAGCAGTGAGTATTATTTTAGACAGCACTTCTCCTGTAGTGCCAAACTCGCATAACAGAAATGAAATGAACTCTTCTCTGACTACACAACAGACCGTAACACAAGAGAGAGTTGTTCTTTGTTTGGTGAGTCTGCAGCCACGTAAGCACAAACAGAAAAGAACTTAGCCTCTTGTACCTCCTCCAAACTTTATTCTTGTATCTTTCGTCTAGAGCACAATAAGATCATTCTGAATAATAGGTGACCAATACTGGGCATTTTATGGAGCAGGCTTGATGTGTTAGAACAATATCTCAGAATCAGCCAAAAGTTTCAGTAATGCCAGAAAGTTTCCTGAATTTGTATCATGGGGATTGTCATCCAACATATAATGACGTTTCACGATGACCTCTTAATGCAATGTTCTGCTTTCCACAAAAACCACAACCTTGATGATAGACATTAGAACATCTCGGTTATGTTTAACCTTAAGGACAGCTTGTGTTTCTAACTGCTGCTGCAAGGAGATTTCTGTCATTGCCAGAAATGCCATAGTATATATCTTCCATTGATGTTAGGTGTGACTGCTGCAAAGAATGCTTCTGAAGAGTTTGTTTTGCACATGTTAGGCTAGTTATTGGATGCATGACAAGCTGACCAGCCACACTTTTATTCTTCAAGAATACGACAATTTGTGCAAAAACCTCTAAAGACCTAGCTGGAATATGACAACCATGGAAACTCTTGTAACCAAGCATGTCTAAAGCTCCTGCATTTCCCATATTCCATTTTTGATGGAAACTTGTAGTTAGAAGGAGAGCTTCAGTAGCCAGATCACGATTTTGGCGGAACCACTTAGTTTTAATTCACTCTAGGTGTTAAACCACGCGATGTAAAAGACTAAAGTCTGGCGGGTGAATAAAATAGGTAAACTAGAAAATACTGACAAGTATACAAAAGTGCGTGGGTTTGCCACTCCACCTGTGGGTAAGGCTATGGTTGCTGAGTAGCTCCGGAGGCTGAATATGCATGACAAGAATGGACTGGAACTCATTACGGCACACCCATTGGTCACAATGTTGTAAGCAATTTCCTCCACACCTTCTTTCCACATAGCAGTGATATAATTTGCGACTGTGATTAGACAGTCTGGGTACTAGGCTAAGTAGGCACAGGTTACTTTTTCATTTTAAGGCGTTATGTGTCATTCCCCATTCCTGAATTCGAGACCAGTTATTGGGCCCTAATTATTGCATGGCTATGGAATGTGGCTTATCATACTGGATACACACAAGCAGATAGGATAACTGAGGACTATGTGCTGCCGGTTCCTAGGGCTACACTGGAAAACTGGTTCAAGGCTAATGGTGCTTCGAGTAATTAGGGTCAAAAAGCAAGATAACAGTGTTTTTGTAACATGAAGTCAGGTGCAATGAGGCTATGGGATAAGTAATCATGCATGAGACCAGATTCTAAGATGTTCCTGGTGTGTCTACATATAAGTATCTCGGTACAAAGTGTGGTCTTTGTAATTACATTCTAATCTTTTTGTTGAACTCATTTAGAAAAGTATGGTAGAGGAGTGTTTTTACATATTTTTCTTTATACTTTCTTGGAGGCGTATCTTTTGTGCATCATATTAGTGCAGTGAATATATGGCTATAGAAACACATTCTCTCACTTTTTTGTGTGGCCAGACCAAGTTAATGCTTTCTTTACATTACTATTTGTAATTGAGCATGGATTGACACTGTGCCTTGCTCTCAAGCCATCAACCCCAAAGCCAAATCCATGTAATATGTAGTGCCAAGCGCATTCAGCCAATACCTACTATTCGGACTTTTAACTAGCTATTATTTATACTTTTCTTGATGCTGTTATGTACTGGAGTATATGACTTTTAATAAAGCTGATCAAAAAGGGTGCTCGAGTGGAGATCAACAGCATCAATCCATGCTCTATTTATACAGCAATTACAAAACTGTATGAACTCGAGGCAGTACATGTACACTAGTAACCAAAGCTGGAGAAAGAAAAGATCACTGAATGTGTATATGTGCCTTTTTCAAGCCTACATATACACCTCAGTTCTGACAGGAAAAAGCCGCATGCTAAACGTAATGTGTACGAATGTAGCATACTTGTGGCCACGAAACCTATTAGTTTTTGGTCTAGCCATACAAAGATAGTGAGAATGTGATCCTATTCAGTGTGCTGATATGAAGTACAGAAAATATGTTTCCAAGCAAGTGCGTAGAAAGCATACGTTTCTAAAAGAGTTCAACACTGTCACCTGGCAAATGTTAGAGAAAAAGCCTTCTGAAAACTGATACGAATGACTCCAATTGGAGTCATTCGTATCAGTTTTCCTGCATAGAAGCTGGCAGCAAAAATTATATGGCAATAGTTCTGTGATAAGCCACATTCCATAGCCATGCAGTAATTAGGATTTTCCAGCTCTGGAATAGGAATGAGATCACAATAACTAATAGCTAATGTCCTACTTTTTTTTTTAAACACCACTTTCATGAGAAATGTGCACAATTTTGCTACATTTGGGGGGAAATCAGAAATCAAATAATTCCCTCAGATTGCATTTTTTAATGAATCATCTTGTACAGCTACCATTATCAGGCTTATTTCTGTTTGTTGAAAGTCAAACAGATATACCATTCACTTACACCAATCGTCCAAAGTTGAGCGGATCGGACAACATTGACTCCCTATGCACAATCTGACCGTACACATACAGAATCACATTTATTCTTTGCAGACTCTTGAAAGAATTTTTGATTTACTATGTACATGCACTATAGTACTTCTTTACACTGGACAAATTTTGTATAATACATGCTTGACATGGATTAATAATATGCGACTTTGACTTGCCATATAGCTTTTTTCACATCCACTGATTGATTACCCACGTCCCTACTTTAGGTACTAATCTGCGAGATACCCTATTACTAGTTGTTGGCAGAATGGTAAGGCCGGCCAATTTATTACATATAGTGTCACTCAACTGGATCAACGTGTGATTATGCTAGTTCAAAACCTTGGTTGTACAACTTGCACAAAGATTGCCAATATGATGCATCAATTGATGATGTATCACACACAGAGCCTACTGTGTCCTCATCCATATATGCTCATCGGTAAACATGTCCAATGTTTTGACTGGTGCCACAGTTTGCTCTCCCTGTTTACAAGGACGGCATGAGTGCCTCGTCTACAGCTGTAATAATCGTGGCAGACACCGGATTGACATGCAAGTACTGCAGATTCCACACCTTTTCAAGCTAGCAATTAACCAGGCACCATCTTAAATTGCTTACACAAGTCAATAAAAAAGTTATTGTTTGTCGATGCGTATTCTTGATAATGTGCAGTGCCTGAAAATGAGGCTTTGAAGCAAAAATAGCTATATCTATTAAACTTTGAAGCGAAATTCCTCCACTTAAACATACCTATATAATCTACCTAGCTTGATATATCGTAATGCTTAAAATCATATGAAACATGCTAGAAAAATATGTACCAGAGAGCCTATACTGCATTGAAAATGACGAACATGCATGACAACTTTGACATGTTGCAGCTGTAAATATCTATCCTAAGCAATGCAAGTAGGCATTAATGCTCTTAAAATGATTGGGCTGTATGCGATGTACATGTTTCTTAAAATAAGCAACAGTAAGGAATTATTTTAATCCTGCGACCCCCGGAATTTGTCGTAGGAACAGTGTTTTTACCTGACCGTGTTTCTCAGGCTCAATGTAGGATTGATTGAGGGTTGATGAAGTCATTAAAAAAACGTAACTCGCGTCTGGAGGAACAACGGTGAAACGGATCGCTTATCTCTTTGTCGCGACGGAATGTGAGCACAACGATCTACAGTTCTACGTTGGTTCCGTGTCATAAAACTGTGTGGTTATAAACTAACAATTTCCTGTTTCTCGTGCCCAGTCCTAAAATAATTGTTGGTCTTCTCATTCTTCTTTTTAGGAAGAATGAGAAGACCAACACGTTTAGAAGAACGGCAATAGTACCAATCGCTTCGAAATTTACCGGCACGTTATCCTATCATGTCATGTAAACGCATATCACATCTAGAAAGAAACGACAGCGAAAGAGACCCTTATGCGGTAGTATGTTCTATATAGGAATTGGTATCTAGCAAGTTATTAATGTTTTATTTTTTTTAAATTAATAATGTTCAATCGATCCAACCAAGCGGCGCGGAATACCTTAAGGAGCAAGACGAGAACAAAGTTATACATGTAGCCCGAGTGCGCTATCAAGAGTCCCGAAAAAAAGAATGCATCTGTACGTGACAGCTACAAGGCCAATCCCAAAAAGAAGAGGCCTCTGTACACAAGGCCGACCCTCAAATAAAGGCCTCTGTACTCGACAGCTACAACGCAGGAATTGATCTGCTGAGAGGCAGAAAACCGTGGTGAGAACCGCGCTTACTAAAAGGCAGAAATACGAGGACAATTCAGCTGCCATTAAGGCATCTGAAAGGATCCCACTGTCCGATTGGCTAAACGTGCTGCCGAGAGATGGCGGTACCGCAGAGGTCACAGAAATACCACTACCACCCAAAGGTATGTCATGGGCATGTTGTATTGTACTAGCATTAAAAAGCTGTGCATGCAAACAGCACGCATGCATGTACATGTATGTAAGGGATCTTGTACCACTTCACATGTAAAGCATGCATGGTGACCCAACTGTGTGTACAGTAGTCCCTTCTCCTTGTTATCTGTCTTTTGAATATTGGGGTGACATCATGATACATGTAGGGCTTGTCTGCAACTGTATGAATTTAATTGCAAGGGCTGAGTAGGTGAAATGAAAATTACTGCACCCATTCCTTTTCCCATATAGCTACTCCTTGCATGAACCCAAATCTCATGCACTAATGGACTATAATGGTGGTCTTGAAACAGCTATTATTAGGGATAGTGAGTTTCTAAGTGAAGTGAATGATGGCTTTTGTAATTGCTAGCTCAAAAGGTTGTTACAAGATCTGTCCCCAACCTCCAGCAGCAACACTGCCCTCCCCGCTACCAGCACTAGCTGTACTGCCCCCTACCCCCACCACCAGCAGAAGCAGCACTGCCCCCTACCCCCACCACCAGCAGAAGCAGCACTACTCCCACCACCAGCACTAGCTGCACTGCCCCCTACCCCCATCACAGCAGAAGCAGCACTGCCCCCTACCCCCACCACCAGCAGAAGCAGCACTACTCCCACCACCAGCACTAGCTGCGCTACCCCCTCCCCCCCCCCCCCCCACCACCAGTAGAAGTAGCAACAGCACTTCCCCCACCACCAGCACTAGCTGCTAGTCATGTAAGGGGTTGCCTGCCTGTGCATGCAGTATGAATTTAATTGCAGTTACAAGGGCTGAGTACTTGGTGAAATGAAACTTACTATAACCCTATCCTCCCATATAAATACCACCACAAGCTGTGCTGCCTACCCCACCACCAGCAGGAGGAGAAAGGTGCGGCTAAAAGGCAGAAATATGAGTACTATTCAGCTGCCATTAAGGCACCTTAAAGGAGTCTGTATTAGGATGACCCCACTGTCTGATTGGCTAAACATGCTGCAGAGAGGATGCGGTATTGCAGAACTACCACTTCCACCCAAAACTATGCTATGGGCATGTTGTATTGTACTAGCATTAAAAAGCTACGGGAAGATGTGCATGCAAACACGGCACATATGTAATGGATCTGCACAAAACCATTCACTTAACATGTAAAGCATGCATGTCCTTTGTGACCTGTCAGTCTATTGAATATTGGGGTGCCATATTAATCTGATGTACAAAAAAGGCTTCCTTATCTGATGTACCAAAGCTTATCTGATGTACCAAAGCTTATCTGTATGAAGCGCCGTTTGGGACAAAATTCACATTTTTCTGTCGATGCGATACTTTTTTATCGATGTGTACTTTATCAATCGTAGCGACCGCTTTTCCTATCTCATCGATCGATCTTATCTTCGATCTGGTAATAATTTGTCGTAGTGGCTGACTTCCGTCGCATTTTTTTCTATCGCCTTATTAATCCCATGGCCAGCAATTGAGGACATGAATAATAAGTTACTATAGGATGATGATATTAAAATTCTGACTTCACCAATATATTTTCCTGATGTTTTTATGATTTATCATACTTTCAAAATGGCTAATTATTAATTAAAATTAATTAACTTTATTTACAACAACACGTTATTTTATGAACGCCGCATAGTAGGTAGCTTATAAAAAGACTAGTCCTGTATTTTTGGGTGCTAAAACTCTCGTTTTGTAGCTCAAAAACCTAAATACAACATACGCATGCGCATAATTAATTGCTGCGTTACTCGTTCCCAGACTCTTATAGCTCACGCGACGCAGGTTCAAAATTATGATCCCTCCCTCGAGCTAGTTCGCTACTAAACATTTAGAACCTTCCGTAAGTTGTGAAGTGAATGTGTGTTGCTTGGCTTGCAAGGATGCTCTAAAGTCGTGTTGGTGTGGCCTACATTGCGCAAGTGCGGAGTATAAAAATGGTCTTGTAGGTGTTCTAGTTAGGCATAGCCCGACCTTCGCGTTTAGCGGAAACGTCCCAGGTACCACGTTCCGCCAAACTGCGAAGGTCGCGCAAGCCCAACTAGCTTTTGCAAGAAAGTTTTACCATAAAAAAGGGGCCTTTGCGTGTGCTCTGTGTGAAGGGTTAATCAACCTAACGGCAAAAATAGCCCTGTGGGTGTGGTCTTTCAATAAGTTCGAAGGGTTAATCAACCTAGCGGCAAAAAGAGTCCTGTGGGTGTGGTCTTTGTAAGAGTGTCAGGGGTTAAGGGACATAGCCGAAACATACAGCCTTGGTTAAACGACATTGGGTGTTTTAAAAGTGTCAGGAGTTAAAGTACATAGCCAAGAGAAACAGCCCAGTGTGTGTGTTGTCCCTCCTCTTTCTCTCCCTCCCTCCCTCCTACCTCCCTCCCCCTCCTTCCCTCCTCCCTCTCTCCCTCCCTCCCCCTCCTTCCCTCCTCCCTCTCTCCCTCCCTCCCCCTCCTTCCTTCCTCCCTCTCTCCCTCCCTCCCCCTCCTTCCCTCCTCCCTCTCTCTCTCCCTCCCCCTCCTTCCCTCCTCCCTCTCTCCCTCCCTCCCCCTCCTTCCCTTCCCCCCCCTCCTTCCCTTCCCTCCCCCTCCTTCCCTTCCCTCCCCCTCCTTCCCTTCCCTCCCCCTCCTTCCCTTCCCTCCCCCTCCTTCTCTTCCCTCCCCCTCCTTCTCTCCTCCCTCTCTCCCTCCCTCCTCCCTCCCTCCCTCCTCCCTCCGTCCCTCCTCCCTCCCTCCCCCTCATTCCCTCCTTCCCTCCCCCTCCTTCTCTCCTCCCTCTCTCCCTCCTCCTCCCTCCCTCCCTTCCCCTCGTTCCCTCCTCCCTCTCTCCCTCCCTCATCCCTCTCTCCCTCCCTTCTCCCTCCCTCCCTCCCTCCCTCCCCCTCATTCCCTCCTTCCCTCCTCACTCTCCCTCCCTCCCCTTCCTTCCCTCCTTCCTCCCTCCCCTTCCTTCCCTTCCCTCCCCCTCCCTCCTCCCTCCCTCCCTCCCCTCGTTCCCTCATCCCTCCTCCCTCCCTCCCCATCCTTCCCTCTCTTCATCCTTCCTTCCCCCTCCTCCCTCTCTCCCTCCCTCTCCCTCACACTCCATCTGTGTGTGTGTGTGTGTGTGTTTGTGATGCTACCAGTAAATTTACATATTGTGGATATGCTTAGATGTGTGTTAATATTGTTTGGATCCTCCTTCACTCCCCCTCTCTCCCTCCCTCCTCCCTCCCTTCCCTCCTCCCTCCTCCCTCCCTCCCTTCACTCCCCCTCTCTCCCTCCCTCCCTCCCTCCCTCCCTCCCCCTCCTTCCCTCATCCCTCTCTCCCTCCCTCCTCCCTCCCTCCCCATCCTTCCCTCTCTTCGTCCCTCCCTCCCTCCCCTCCATCTCTCCTCCGCCCCTCCCTCCCCCTCCTTCCCTCATCCCTCTCCCTCCCTCCTCCCTCCCTCCCTCCCCCTCATTCTCTCCTTCTCTCTCCCTCCCTCCTCACTCTCCCTCCCCCTCCTTCTCTCCTCCCTCTCTCCCTCCTCCCTCTCTCCCTGTCTCCCTCTCTCCCTCTCTCCCTCCTCCCTCTCTCCCTCCTCCCTCTCTCCCTCCTCCCTCCCTCCTCCCTCCCTCCCTCCCCCTCCTTCCCTCCTCCCTCCCCCTCCTTCCCTCTTCCACCCTCCCTCCCTCCCCTTCCTTCCCTTCCCTCCCCTCCTCTCCTCTCTCCTCCCTCCCTCCCTCCTCCCTCCCTCCTCCCTCCCTCCCCATCCTTCCTCCCTCCTCTCCTCTCTCCCTCCCTCCTCCCTTCCTCCCTCCTCCCTCTCTCCCTCCCTCTCCCTCACACTCCATCTGTCTGTGTGTGTGTGTGTGTTTGTGATGCTACCAGTAAATTTACATATTGTGGATATGCTTAGATGTGTGTTAATATTGTTTGGATCCTCCTTCACTCCCCCTCTCTCCCTCCCTCCTCTCCTTCCCTCCTCCCTCCCTCCCCCTCCTTCTCTTCCCTCCCCCTCCTTCTCTCCTCCCTCCTCCCTCCCTCCCTCCCTCCCTCCCCCTCCTCCCTCCCTCCCCATCCTTCCCTCTCTCCCCCTCCTCTCCTCCCTCTCTCCCTCCTCCCTCCCTCCTCCCTCCCTCCTCCCTCCCTCCCTCCCCCTCCTTCCCTCCTCCCTCCCCCTCCTTCCCTCCTCCCTCCCCCTCATTCCACCCTCCCTCCCTCCCCTTCCTTCCCTCCCCTCCCCCTCCTTCTCTCCTCTCTCCTCCCTCCCTCCCTCCCTCCTTCCCTCATCCCTCTCTCCCTCCCTCCTCCCTCCCTCCTCCCTCCCTCCCCATCCTTCCCTCTCTTCATCCCTCCCTTCCTCCCTCCTCTCCTCTCTCCCTCCCCATCCTTCCCTCTCTTCATCCCTCCCTTCCTCCCTCCTCTCCTCTCTCCCTCCCTCCTCCCTTCCTCCCTCCTCCCTCTCTCCCTCCCTCTCCCTCACACTCCATCTGTCTGTGTGTGTGTGTGTGTGTGTTTGTGATGCTACCAGTAAATTTACATATTGTGGATATGCTTAGATGTGTGTTAATATTGTTTGGATCCTCCTTCACTCCCCCTCTCTCCCTCCCTCCTCCCTCCCTTCCCTCCTCCCTCCTCCCTCCCTCCCTTCACTCCCCCTCTCTCCCTCCCTCCCTCCCCCTCCTTCCCTCATCCCTCTCTCCCTCCCTCCTCCCTCCCTCCCCATCCTTCCCTCTCTTCGTCCCTCCCTCCCTCCCCTCCATCTCTCCTCCGCCCCTCCCTCCCCCTCCTTCCCTCATCCCTCTCCCTCCCTCCTCCCTCCCTCCCTCCCCCTCATTCTCTCCTTCTCTCTCCCTCCCTCCTCCCTCCCTCCCTCCCCCTCCTTCTCTCCCTCCTCCCTCTCTCCCTCCTTCCCTCCTCACTCTCCCTCCCTCCCCCTCCTTCTCTCCTCCCTCTCTGGTGATGGTAGGGAGGTGTGTGATGGTAGGAAGGGGTGTGATGGTAGGAGGGGTGTGATGGTAGGAAGGTGTGTGATGGTAGGGAGGTGTGTGATGGTAGGGAGGTGTGTGATGGTAGGGAGGTGTGTGATGGTAGGAAGGTGTGTGATGGTAGGGAGGTGTGTGATGGTAGGGAGGTGTGTGATGGTAGGGAGGTGTGTGATGGTAGGGAGGTGTGTGATGGTAGGGAGGTGTGATGGTAGGGAGGTGTGTGATGGTAGGGAGGTGTGTGATGGTAGGGAGGTGTGTGATGGTAGGAAGGTGTGTGATGGTAGGGAGGTGTGTGATGGTAGGGAGGTGTGTGATGGTAGGGAGGTGTGTGATGGTAGGGAGGTGTGTGATGGTAGGGAGGTGTGTGATGGTAGGGAGGTGTGTGATGGTATTCTAACATCCAGCTTCGTCATCCTGATGTGGTCTGCTACTTTACATGTGATTAACACAAGCACTTTTTAAGCCACTAATTATAACAGCATTATAAGCACATGACTTTCCATGTTTGATCAGGACGTCAGAAACTAATAGCTATTTCAATATCCTGGAAATAACAGCATGAGAGATGGGTGGTTCAATCAACTTTTTCATGCTACATCTCTCATTATTTCATGCATACTGCCAGAATAACTCTATTCACTGTCTCTGTACAAGTTTATCATTTAAATGTAAAGATGTCCATGCATATTCGTCAGCAATGCTATGTCACCATACATAAACCATTGAAATACAGTACATGAATGTACATCCAAGACCACAAGCTAATGCAATATTACTATTGTATTCTCTTTGTGAGGATGTGCAGTTTTCGTGCTTAAGGGGATGGGTTCTGCTGAGAGCACTGAGGTGCTATCTGTAATAGAAACCAAGACCCATATGGCATCAGCAGCATCACATGTAATCTTCTGTTCTCACCTTCTTTATCTCTCTCTATAGCTAGTTTTGGTGAGACACGGTACATGGATCCTGATGTGTGTGACTTGCATCTGTTTCCCATTCCTGGTGCTCTTTGAAATGATCGCAAAGCTAAAACGAATAACAGGTGTGAGGGAGGGGAATGTGTGGGAGTGGAAGGCATGACTGAGGGAGTAGTTGATTGTACCCTCTGCACCATCACTATGGTGAATGGTGGTATGTGAAATGGTTGCTCAGGACATTTCTGTCTGAGGAGCAAGCTCTATAGGGTGGCCTCCACAGACTAACCAGTCCCATGTCAGGTCAGTTTATATGGCGTGTGCAGGTGCCTCATCCCCGAAGGGGATTGGGGATAAGCAGGATCAATTTATGTTATTCGACACATTGCTTCATTCCTGAGTGTCCGGACGGCACCTGCCATGTAATTTGACACCGGATTCGTGCACCGGGTGGAAAGTAGGGTCCAGCCACGTGCTTCGCGTGACCCTACCATAAAAGGCCCTTCCTATCTCCCCTGTATCCGTTTACACATGCTACGCATGTTTGACCTAGGACTTACAGATGCAGATGGTTTGCCAGCTAATGCTAGGGTCATCATTCACTTAGTTCAAGTCCTGAGTTGATAAGAGGATTATATGCTCACTAGGTGATCAATTACGGCCTCATACAAAAATTCAAACCAACACCCAAGGCAACTTAGATTAGCAGGTGAGACATCTCGTTCCCACCATCGCATCAAGACCAGTGTCCCCCACATTCTTCTGAGGACCTGGACTTTGATCTTGCTCATCTAAAGGAGAAGCCTTTAAAAACAGCCATGCCCGTATTATTATTTGTTACCTAGAAATGGCAGCCAACCTGCCAGCTTGCCTTCGCCTTTGAATTCGGTTTGAACTCAGAACTGGAAACGAGTCTACACAAAGGGTTACCGCTCACTATTACCTGCGGGCGATGAGCTACTACCAGGCACGAATTTATAATACGACCCCACAAAAAAGCCACGTACACGCCTCTTGGAAGTCGACTTCATATGCGCTTGGTGGCCGGCTCTCTTCCGCTACGGACAGGTACCAATATTATCATCGTACTATCTCACAGTTCTTTAACCAAACTCAATTCGCTTTTAAGAGAAAACAAAATACAGCCATACTGGTATCGCGAATTCTCGTAGGTCTATAGGCCTAAACGGGCTATACACAGTCACACTGAAAACTAACACGTGGTTCACTTACTTGCATGTGATCACGCGTACGTGCTGCCACGTTCACAAGCTATAGATTTGGTGTTTCGACCTACATGTAGGTCTTCCGAGCTGCCGCAAAGTTATAGGTTTTGTGTAAGAAGAGTTAGACACAAAACCTGTCAGTACAAGCCAACTAGTCACTTCCTGAGCGTTTGTGCCCAGCACTCGTACGTCCTACTGAATGAGGCCGTGTGTGCGTACGGCCACGCAGTTACACCACCGAGACTAATAAAGCTAGGCAGCCGTATAAATTATAGTATTTTTAAAACGTGACGTAGTTATGAATAATTCATTAACATTGTCCCAGATTTTGAAGTGGGGTTCATAAAAGTGCCATTCGAATTCTGTGTGTAGGTCTCTAAAATATACCACTTGCTCTAAAAATTGTCTCGGTAGTTCTACATTCATATTCAAACGTGGAAACTTAAATTTTGTGTCTGTGTGATTGGAAACAAATAGAAGAAACTAAATATTGGCATGTTTCATGTACAAAGTATGGAATAAACACAAAACTGCGTTTCGAATTTGTAGTGAACACATTTCCACGGAGACCAGAATACACAAAGGATAGCCTATCATTATGACTACCATAATCTGCCGTGTAAAGTTAATATTTAGCTTCTGTGCAAGAACCGTGCTTGTTAGTACACATTTCTCCGTTCACTTCCCGTTCAATTAATTTTTAACGCGTGACGCGGGTATTCAATAATTCAAGTCCGCAATTGCTGGACATGCACCACGCCGCTAAAATATCGCCTTCGACGAACAATCTACGTTATCGAGGGTACAGCGATCGATCGGATACATGTATATAGCTGGACTCGAGCATCGATGCAGTGGTAAATCATACATAGGCCTATTTCACGTTCAATAGAAAGCCCTCAGTATATTTAATACCCTTCGTACAGGATATGTTCAGGGTCCAGGCAGAAAGGGAGTGTGTATGTATGTGCATATGTTTGTGTGCGTGGTGTGTGTGTGTGCAGTGTGCGTTCGCATGTATGATCAAAGCATGTGTGTGAGTTTGTGTGTGTGTTTGTGTGTGAGTGTGTGTGTAGGGCCCCTCCCCTCCCCTTGGTAAAACTGATCCTTTGCTAGTCACTATGCCCCCTACATAGAAATTGATAATATAACGCTTACTCGCCAAAGCTAGGGGAAGCTATGCTAATTGTGCAGTTCCAATCTTTAGACCAATATAAGAGATTTTCTTGCGTGTGTGGGTGTGTGTGCAGTGTGCGCTCGATGCGGCCTCCATTGGCCTGCTCCAGTTAAGGCACAGCCTCCAGAGAAAGCCATCACTGCCAGCTTTATAAGGCAGAGGTAGACCTTGGAAAGGTCTAGCTGTATGCGTGCATGTATGTACGTGAGTGTGTGTGTGTGTGTGTGTGTGTGTGTGTGTGTGTGTGTGTGTGTGTGTGTGTGTGTGTGTGTGTGTGTGTGTGTGTGTGCACTCTAATAGTAGCCTGCTGTCTGGAAGGTCCAGTGAGCAGTACTCACTTGATTTCATGAGCATAGGGTGCCCGTGGGAAGGAGGATTGAACTTGGAGAGCCCTCAGAGGCCAGTCATGGTGCCATCACGTGGTAAGTAGGTCTGCATAGCATGTGTGTGTGCTCATTTTATATTAGATTGTACAATGTGGACCCTTTTTGCTAGCATCTGGTGGTGAGTAATGGAAGGGTACTTTTTAATGTTCTACAGGTATAATGCAAGGAAGTGACAGTTAGGCTTAGTTTTTGCCTTTAGATGGGGACACTCCACAGGGGAAAGGACACCCTTTTTAAATAGTGTAGCTAGGATGCTTCCTGCTTAGATACATACATGTATTTATCTAGACAGTGGCACCAATTATATTTAATGATCATTTGAGACCCTGTGTTAACAATACCCATGTGCAAGATTACAGTTCAGCATCTAATATTTAAGGAGGTAGTTGGAATGGTGTGTGTGTGTGTGTGTGTGTGTGTGTGTGTGTGTGTGTGTGCAAGTGTGTGTGCATGTGTACTGTTTGCTTGTGTGCTTTAGTTTTATCCGCATCCAGGTGACAATGTGAGGATACAACACAGCCAGAAATGTCTCAGAATTGTGCCAACTTGTTAGAAATTTCAGACACACACAGCTTGATATAGGAAGAACTGCAAAATGATGTGGCGCAAGTGTAACACTTAACCTTATGTTATTTTTTTACACTGGTTATGTATGCAAGTTAAAACAATTACTGTTTTGCATTTTAATCTAATACATTGGATTTATACATGTACAGCTTAACAACTCAATGTTATAGGTTTTTCAGAAATATTCACACGTGCACACATTTAGTTTGCATTTATAATCAGCAATGTACATGTAACGTGTATAGCTATATAATTTCAAAGATTGAAGAGGGCGTGGTGTGGCGACCTTTGATTGGACCCTTCCACCCTCTTCACAAAATGCTGGATCCACTATTTATAGAGCTAGCGGTGATGTAATCCACCCGCAGCTGTTGGGAATCTGGGTCTGGGGACGAGACTACCAGACTGTGGAGTTGTTGATGTGCAAGTCTAGTAGCCGATGTTTTCCAGCCGAATAGGTCTGTCGCATCCATAAACGTTTACAGACGAGATAACAACAGTCCTCAGTCCGTAGAGATGGAGGGAGTGTAGGTTTGTTGCGTTGGAGGAACTGAACGAGCACGACACACGCGATGACGTGCTTCCAACAATAGACAGGGAAAGGTCCGTGGCGTTCACGAAGACAGGCGTGGTGAGGGAGTGGTCTCCATCTAAGAGTCCACCTTGATGCACTTCCCGGGCCCCTGGCGGGAGGAGAGGTTACGAAGGATGTCTTCGAGGGACTGGCAAGATGGGTACGAGGCACTGGAGCATCCCGCAGAGGCTTGTACAGACACACACGAGTTATGTGCCGTCGTTGTACATACAGCAGTGAGAAATAAAAGAACCTGTGAGTGTAGGTCTACACGGGACATCATTGGCAGTTCACTCTCGGCCCCAGGCCCACAAACCTGGGCCTGGGTACGAGATAACTTCAGAAAGATTTGTTCTATTGACAGGGGATCGGTGAGAAACCTCGTGTCTTAGAAAACAGCCTCTATTACATTTTGAAATGGACAATGAAACACCATCGCAAGCAAACATAGCTCGCGACAGGAGCAAAGCCAAATCCAGGACCGATATTAATGCAACAGATTTTAACCCAATCCAAGGGGTATTCAGAGCTAGTTGCTACTTCCACAGCTTGGCATGCATGTACCTGAGGTGTAGAATCCTAGATGTGGCTGATGGTAAATAAAGATTACATTTGACGACCCAGATGTTGGAGATGGGGGGGGGGGGGGGGAGCCTTTGAAAGCATCTGAGCGGCAGGATGCATTGCACGTTCACTTGTGTAATTATTGGTGCCATTTAACAAGGACTAAAATGTCATGTAAGCCGAATAATGTAACCCGAACAATATTTCATGGGATCAGAAACTAGAATTTAACCAACTCTGCATGGCCTTACATGCAAAAAATAAGACGCCCAGCACGATCTAAATTTTTATAGTTAACAAGTAAATGTTGGGCGCAAATTGTGAATTTGCGCAATTTATAAATTGCGCTGCGCAATTTATGAATTCATAATCTGCGCAACAATTTATAAATTGCGCATCCTGATCCTGTATGCATAGTTCCACGTGGCGAAGTGTGAAAGTTGTCTGTGAAAGTTGTCATGCAGATGTCAAAAGAAGAGCACAAAAGGTTGTTTGAAACGTTTTGTAAAGAGAGGTACTATGATAAAGGAACTAGCAAAACGGTGACCGAGGAGAAAGCGAAAAGGATACGACAAGCAATCAAAGGAGAACAAGATGGTAGCGTCACCGCATCATTTAAGCACTGGGTCAACAGAAGTAAACAATTTAAGCTACTTAGCTATCCTGAGTTAGAATTGGCTGATGTTCTCTGTCTACCAGCAAAAACAAAGGTGAATACTATACACACGCACGTTATTATTCATTTGTATCCTACATGTACATAAATGTGATGGTTGGTTCATTTCGTTTTTTTCCCTCCGCAGAATGAAAACGACACAACCATGTTTGGCAACTACCGTGTCGTTGCCACAGTTGAGAAATTTTATGATATCTTGGAGCGCATACACTCATTGGAGAACGGACATGTCGGCTATAAGAAAACACTTGTTGAAGTAAAGCATCCCTGAACATGTTAAATTGGTATATCAACATGTCATTCAATCAATCAATTTGAGATCCTACGAATGTCTACCTAGGGAGGCTGTCCAATATTTTTGCAACACGTGTGCCATCTGTCAGCTAAAGCAGCCTCAAAACAGCACTGCTCCGCTAAAGCCAATACTTGCATCTGGATTCCTGACTCGTTGCCAAGTAAGACATAGTAATATATAACGGTTGTTTAATTTATAATGTGAATACTTATGCAGATTGACCTCATTGATATGAGGCATATGCCAGACGACTCATACAACTACATCGCACACTACATGGATCACTGGTCCAAGTTTCATGTCATGTGGCCTTTGATGAGGAAATCTGCAGTGGAGGTTGCTGTTGGTCTTGCTACAAAAGTGTTCTCATATTTGGGGCTTCCTAAGATACTGCAGTCAGATAATGGCAGGGAATTTGTCAATGAAATTGTCAAAGAAACATTGACATTATGGCCAGGTCAAGTTGTCATCATAAATGGACGTCCTCGCCATTCTCAGTCGCAAGGATTGATGGAAAAGGGTAACCACTGTGTGGAGATGCAGATTCAAGCTATGAAAAAGGAATGGGGAGGCACAGGAAATGTTCCATGGACGGATTGGTTGCCACGAATTCAATGTATGTTAGTAATGGTTGTAAGAAAATTTAATATTGACCATTTCCTTACACATTCAGATAACCTAAACACACAACTATGCCGCACCCTGAAGAAAAGTCCATATGAAGTGGTTTTTGGTCAGCCTCCCCAAACAACACCATTTGCAGAGCTTCCCAAAGGAAAGGGATCATGTATTATGGAGGAAGAAGTGGCTGATTTGGTGAATGGTAAGCACAATGGGCTATTCCAATTTTACACCCCTATGGATGACAATAATTGCTAAACAACCCCCCCCCCCCCCCCTCCCCCTAGGTGTAGGGTTAAATATTGGAATAAACAATGTGTATACTGAATATTTTTTCATATATTCTCTAGATGTGGACAACGTCAGTGAAAATGTATCTCCTTCAAAGAATCCAAATCATGCATCTAGTCACCTGTTGCCAAACGCATCATTGATCCCTAAAGCACTGAACAGGTCTAGCAACTCTGTGAACAGTCATACTTCTGTGGCAGTGTTTAGAGTTCAATCTCCAACCCATACTTCAGCGTCTCCTGTTCAGTCACCAACTCACACTCCTTCAATCACCTCTCCTGTTAAACCAACAATCCATACCCATTCATCAGTGTTGCCTGTTCAGTCACCATCTCAAAGTCCTTCAATCACCTCTCCTGTTAAACCAACAATCCATACCCATTCATCAGTGTTGCCTGTTCAGTCACCATCTCACAGTCCTTCAATCACCTCTCCTGTTAAACCAACAATCCATACCCATTCATCAGTGTCGCCTGTTCAGTCACCATCTCATACTCATTCAGTCACCTCTCCTGTTAAGCCAACAATCCATACCCATTCATCAGTGTCGCCTGTTCAGTCACCATCTCACAGTCCTTCAATCACCTCTCCTGTTAAACCAACAATCCATACCCATTCATCAGTGTTGCCTGTTCAGTCACCATCTCACAGTCCTTCAATCACCTCTCCTGTTAAACCAACAATCCATACCCATTCATCAGTGTCGCCTGTTCAGTCACCATCTCATACTCATTCAGTCACCTCTCCTGTTAAACCAACAATCCATACCCATTCATCAGTGTCGCCTGTTCAGTCACCATCTCATACTCATTCAGTCACCTCTCCTGTTAAACCAACAATCCATACCCATTCATCAGTGTTGCCTGTTCAGTCACCATCTCACAGTCCTTCAATCACCTCTCCTGTTAAACCAACAATCCATACCCATTCATCAGTGTCGCCTGTTCAGTCACCATCTCATACTCATTCAGTCACCTCTCCTGTTAAACCAACAATCCATACCCATTCATCAGTGTCGCCTGTTCAGTCACCATCTCACAGTCCTTCAATCACCTCTCCTGTTAAACCAACAATCCATACCCATTCATCAGTGTCGCCTGTTCAGTCACCATCTCATACTCATTCAGTCACCTCTCCTGTTAAACCAACAATCCATACCCATTCATCAGTGTCGCCTGTTCAGTCACCATCTCACAGTCCTTCAATCACCTCTCCTGTTAAACCAACAATCCATACCCATTCATCAGTGTCGCCTGTTCAGTCACCATCTCATACTCATTCAGTCACCTCTCCTGTTAAACCAACAATCCATACCCATTCATCAGTGTCGCCTGTTCAGTCACCATCTCATACTCATTCAGTCACCTCTCCTGTTAAGCCATCAACTCGTTCTCATTCATCAGTGTCTCCTGTTTTTAAAAATTCCAGTAGCTCATGTAAACCTTCACTGGCAACTGATTCAGCTCTCACTACCAGCAATCGCCATGTAAACGTACGAGAGGCAGCTGATAAAGAGTATCGCAAAAATGTCGAAAGGATGAAGACCCAGTATGCCAAGTGTAAACGACATCAGTGCAATACCTATTGTGCTGGAGATAGTGTTACAGTGCGGGTACCAACAAATGAACGGTCATCAACTGATATGCCACGTTTGCTGTGCTATGTTGCAGAAGTAAGACATGAACTACAGTAAGTTATACATGTATATATAGTTAACTTTCTGGGAATGGGTAGAGTCGAACTGCATTTACTACTTTGGGTTGGATGTGTATGGGGTGCAGTGTTATAAATGTTATCACTTCACATAGCATTTATGATGTATTTATTTTCAGGAGTGAACATGGTATCCTATCTAACTGGTATCCAAGTGGCGAGTTAATGCCATTCAAGGGGTCTGTACCATTTTCATATATAAAGGACCATTCCAAATTGCCTACAATAACACTTAGAGAAGCTGCTCAGACAGGAAGGGATAAATTGAAATGTACCTGCAAGAAAGGATGCAAATATAAGCATTGTGCATGTAGAGCCGCTGGATTTAATTGCAGCAGTCATTGCCACCCTAAATCCAAATCATGTGCCAATCAAATGGAGTCAGACTGCGAAATAACTAGTGTCGTAAAAGTTGAAAAATCTACTAAGATAAAGGCCAGCCAAAATGAAGCAAAAGGTGGAAGGGTTTATACAAAGAAAGCTACATTGTCAACTACATCTGCTGAAAAACTAGATAAAGCTATTAAAGAAGGTAAATGGTTAGGAGATATCCACATAAATGCTGCTTTAAAAATGATTAAGAGCCAGTTCCCCACTTTGGCAGGATTGTACAACTGTTTATTAGGCCAGAATCTATCCTACCCAGTGACTAACAAAGCATTCATTCAAATACTTCATGTTGATGGAAATCACTGGATTGCGGTCGAACATGTATCATCTGATTGTGTCAACATTTACGACAGTGTATACAGTTCTGTATCTACTGACACAAAAATACAAATAGCTTCCTTGCTTCACACTGGTAATCAAAGAATAACATTGAAAATCCATAAGGTTCAATTTCAAGACAGAGCTTCTGACTGTGGGGTCTACTCTATAGCATTTGCTACTGATTTGGCATATGGCAACAACCCAGCTAGTTGTGAATATGAACAAACAAAGTTAAGGTCACATTTTCTTGAATGCTTGTCTACAAAACAGATTGTACCATTCCCATCAAAGTCAATAAAGCCAGGGTTGCCCAAAACAGAGTACATATGTATTCTGTACATGTCGCATGCCAGCTGAAACAGATAAACACATGGCCCAATGTACCAAATGCAAAGAGTGGTATCACAAGTCCTGTGAACATACAGATTCAAATTGTGACTGGAAATGTAGCATGCGTGTCAAAGGATGAACTGGTGCAGTATGAGTCATACAAGTGTTTTTCATGCTGAAATTAATATTGCCCCCCTTGTATACATGTATGATATCATGTACGCTGTCATGCCATTTATCAAGACTGAAATGAGACAAGGTAGCTATACAATTCACAAATTGCGCAACTTAACTACCGTTGCGCAATTTATAAACGGACCGTTAGTAGGACGATTCACAATTTGCGCAACAATTTATAAATTGTTGCGCAAATTATTAATTCACAAATTGCGCAGCGCAATTTATAAATTGCGCAAGTTCACAATTTGCGCCCAACATAGACATGCGCAGTGACAGACTATTACACATCGAACGCTGGCACACTCTACTAATACATTACATACCCTCAAGCCACCATGCATATAAGAATTTCTCCAACGACACATACATGTGCGTGCAGGCATGCACAGTACCTTTAATTTGCTAAACGAGGTCCGTCGATGTTATGAGAAAAACTTGTCACTACAATTGCTGAAATGGCTCAAATGAAAAGGTTGGCCCCTACATGTACGGCATTTCATAGTCCCCTCCCAATGTGGCAAGCACAGCCTAGTTTCAGCCAAACCTTTAAACTATAGGGCAGCAGAATAATCGGGATACGCCTATGAAGTTGTTCGCCCACGCAATACGTGTTAAATATGCTGCTATACCACACTTCTAACAGTTACACCGCCTTTCAGATTGTTTCCTTCACAATGCTGGTACTAGAAGAAGTTGACGTGGATGAAGTGTAGCAGGTACACTACTGTAACATGCACTGTTATAATGTGAGTGTGCTAGATATAGGCCTATTTCAATTTTCCAGTCAATTTTCTGTCACTCTTGTTTCCGTGCTTTGTACACCACCATTGGTCAATCCTATATATATACCAACAACTTTCTCGTTAGAGAATGTTTTTATTTACTTGTTTCATAAGTTTTTTTTTTCTCCCTCAGACTGTCATTTCAGTATTGTAGTGAATAATCAAACTTTGGAAAGGCTAGAATTATAGGACGATCCATGTTCATCCCTGACTTTATCTCTTAGTACAATAAACTAAATAACTAAAGAACTTTAATAATGGTAATGATAATTATAACTATTTTTATATAGTGTACAAATTGTCCTTGTTCTTGAGGGTGGCTGCTGCGTTCTTCTCCCCAGCCTCCTCTCCTACCAGGTTCTGACCATGTGGTGTGCAAGGGTGGCAGTACTTTTGCTGCTGCTGCTTCTGCTGGTGGTAGGGGGCAGCACAGCTAGTGGTGGTAGTGATGGGGTCAGTGCCGCTGTTTCTGCTGGGTGGTCGGGGGTAGGGGGCAGTGTGGCTAGCGCCGGTGGCAGTGTTGCTGCTGCTGGCGGTGGGGGACTTGTAACAGCCTTTTGAGCTAGCAATTACAAGGTTCATGTACAAGGAGTAGTTATATGGGAGAAGGATATGGCTGCAGTAAATTTCATTTCACCTAGTACTCAGCCCTTGCAACTGCAATACACAGTTGCATGCACCTGTAGGCAGGCAGGCAAGCCTAGACTATACATGTATAGCCTTTGGTACATCAGATATATGAAGCGCCATTTGGGACAAAATTCACATTTTTCTGTCGATGCGATACTTTTTTATCGATGTGTACTTTATCAATCGTAGCGACCGCTTTTCCTATCTCATCGATCGATCTTATCTTCGATATCTGGTAATAATTTGTCGTAGTGGCTGACTTCCGTCGCATTTTTTTTCTATCGCCTTATTAATCCATCACGCCGCTAAAACATCGCCTTCGACGAACAATCTACGTTATCGAGGGTACAGCGATCGATCGGATACATGTATATAGCTATGGAACGCCAAACTGGACAAAATTATTTCTTCCTCACCGCAGCGATCATGACTACCGAATCGATCCTTTGCGGTCATCGGATCGATTGTCCAGCTAGCGCATTGCAGTCGAGCTAATCATAATATGCTAATACCACCCAAACCCGCGGCCGGATCCAGTTTCTTACTGAGTTTACAGAACTTTGGAGCCTGACCATTTAAATAATAGAGATGCTTTTGAGGTACGGGATTTTAAGCAAGCTTTCATATGTAGTGCGCAAAGGTCTACAGACCAGTCGAAATGAGAACAAGCCAGTGACCTGTGCTCAAAGGCCTACTTTGTAAGTATTTTTTTAAATATTTCCAATCCTGCTCTGTGCATCTCTTTCTGATTCCGGGCTTTATTTCTCGCAGCTACCAGTCCATTGATATCGAAGGATCTCATCGGATTGTGGTGACGGGTACAGCCGGTCGGATTTATCGAATAGGCCTACCACTCGTCCGCCTCCACGCTTCTGGCACCACGGAACGGAAACCAACCGTATCTACTAGTCATACCTGACATTATTCATTCGGTCTGCCATTGTTCACTGTCTATAGTACCTGCTGAAGGCGACTCTGTGAACAAAATGAGGGGATAACCGCAGGGGCTTACTACACAGCAATTTGCTCTCCCTACTGCCTCCTCTATCTGTCTCCCTTCCCTTTCCTTCGCTCACTGCCTTCTTAGATCCATTGCAGTCCTCTGTACTAGACCACACTGATGGCATTCTAAGGGCTCCTGCATTTCGCCCTTATGGCAGTCAGCAGTACCAGTCCAGAGTTGCTCCCAAGCTTGTGTACAGTGGAGCACCAACAGCTGCAGGCTCTTCACGAGGAGTTTTGTCAGCAGCTGGTTGGCACCAGATACTTGGGTCAGAGATGTATGACATCACCACGATGCCAGAGGGAAAGAGAACTTGATCGGCAGGTGAGCCAAACAAATAGATTACAATAATTCCCTCCTCTTTATCCTCCCACCTTCCCTCCTCCCCTTCTATGCTCCCCTAATCCCAGGGCTGGGGTGGGGGGGGGGGGGGGGTCAAACAACTCCCCTTCCATAATGAAGGTCACAAGTGACGTGACCCACTATGTTCCAATAGTGAATTGTTATTTGATAAATATTTGGTGCATGATTTCAATGGTACTACTGACTATTTAATAGTAAAATTTGTCTCCATTTAGAAAAGGGCCTCTCTAAGTATACTCAATCGCACATATCTGACCGCCCCCCCCCCCCACCTTGTAAATCTGGCTACGGCCCTGCATCCTCTTCCCCCTTCTCTCCTTCCTCTATCCCTCCTACTTTGCTGGTGAACAGCCTCATAACAGTACGTACCATTCTTCTCTCTTCATCCATACCTCAGGCCACTCCCTCATCATTTAACATGCTAGCTGAACTGGAAGCCATTTGGCACAAGAGGGACGAAGCAGCACAGCAAAATGAAGCCCCAGTCACTGGATCTGTCGAAGGCCAATCAGTACCTGTAAAAATCGAGACACTATTGGGAAAAGTGGTCCAATTAAAAACTGTGCAACTGTACTGGCGGCAACAGCCCTAGAAAGAGTGTATGTTAGCGGTGTCATTGGAATGTTTAAACCTACCATCTAAACAACAGAATGGTCACTTCTCCAGTTGTCATTATGTGCGTCCGCCGTGCATGTGTGTGTGTGTGTGTGTGTGTGTGTGTGTATGTATGTTTGTGTGCTCAGTCCACTGATCAGGTTATCACAATCTCTTTGCATATGCATGTGTGTGTATGTCTGTGAAGTGTGTGCAGGGTTGTCATTGGGTGTGTTTATTTATAAGGTGTGCTATTGATAGTTTTTACCTCTCATCTGTAGAGCAATCCAACTGATCTAAGTTTATCTCTTTGTACATGCATCTGCACCTTTAAAAAATTTAAATGGTACATTTTGATGTACCCAGCCTCTGTGTGTGTGCATGCATGTGTGTGTGTGTGTGTGTGTGTGTGTGTGTGTGTGTGTGCGTGCAAGGAGCCAGAAGTGTGCATAAGGTACCACTGAGAGCTCTTTGATATCTCTGTTATTCAGGTCAAACAATAATTTGGAATCATGAAAGTCTTAAAGAACCAGAACCTAGATGGATTCCTTGTTGAAGGACAGTGCTGCAGCCTTTGCTGAAATATTGCAGGCACTAATAACTGGAATTGAGGAGATTTAATCAGTCATGTTGAACACTTGAAGACATCCTTTTATCACATTACTGTTCTGCTAGTGATTGAAGTAAATGTAATCTCAGTTGTATTATTTTTTTGGATGTTGTTTATCACCTAAAAAAATCAGATTTTGTTTAGCTTGCATGTTTTGTAGCACCTGCATTGAGATTAAACCAAAAAACAAACACTGATATAGATATAAATAACAATATTGTGATACCTAAGATGTAAATCAACACTGAGACAAATCCTATAAATAAAAAGAAATACGATGAGAACTTCAAATAATGTATGGTATCCTTGTTTACAGACACAAAATCTTTCAGTACCATGGTGTGTGAGATCATAATTGGGCATCATGAAGGTCTTTAAGAACCAGAACATAAAGGGATTCCTTGTTGAAGGCCAGTGCTGTAACCTTTGCTGAAATTGCAGGTGACATACCTTGCTTGCAGGCACAGAATCACTATATGTCCTCTAGAAATTCATGATTCAAAATGCTGCCCGCTGATGGCTAAGTGTTGTTTTTGTTGGGCACTAAAGTAAGAATTTATTATTATTTTCCCCACCATCTGCACTGTTCCATGCATGCAGAACCTGCGTTCAAAGCAGAGCAAAACAATAGATTGAGAGAAGGAAAAAGCTATAATAGTTCCAAATGGCTAGTGGTACACCTAATATGGTATGGAGACACCACCTTGCATGTCTTCAAAAACGGATGGAATATCAAGTACTAACATCCACCGAGAAGAATAAAGACAAACTGCTTCTTGCTGGACTGGCTTGAAGTAAAGCTTGTCGAGTTACTTAAAAAAATGACAGGTGAGGAGTTTAAGGAACTTCTTATATCATATCTTCCAAAGGTAAAGGATTTGCAAACCACAAAAGGAGTGGATCTTGAACCGTTGACAACACCAGAAGTATTGAAACAGCAAAGGTACCTATAATGTACCATTGCAGTGGTACCTTGATTTGCTAAATGTATATGAGTCTCCTCACAATGTACAAGCTTGATAATGTACACCCTGTAAATGTGCAAGTATTTATAGATGGATGTTTGTCACACTTTTGGGTACAGATTTCCTGACTAACTACACACTAAGGTCATCATTAGTATATACGAGTAGCTACATGATTTATGAACCATTGAAAGGAGGGGATGACAAAAGCACTGATGCGATAAATATATGCTTGCATAATTTCATTTTTGTAATGACGGCATTATTATTTGACAGCTGTAGCACTTATAGTCATGAAAGGAGGCCCTTATTTGTGAACAATATAGTTAGACAAAGTCTATTTATTTACCTTATGATCTTAGGGAGATGTATCTGAAGAGAAGGTGAATGTGATTTCAGTTGTGATTGATTTGAGCTTTTGACTTAGAAATTCAGGAGGACATCATGATTCTGTGCATGTGTACCTGCAAACAAGGGATATATGTGTAGATGGGCTATATATATATATAATTATATATATATATGGTGCAGTAGAAGATTATTTTTAAAATCATTCTTTCAACCCAGAATTCTTCTGACGTTGATCTAGTGAAGGATATTGTGTCTGCAAACAAGGCTACTGTATGTTATTTAAAGTTCTCATTGTATTTAACTAAAGGATTTACCTGATTAGATATAACCATATTGTTATTTATAATTAATGCTTACTGTGTTGTTTGTTTTAAAAACATTTATCTCAATGCATCAGTATTAATATATTGTTGATGAAATTGCTTTAAGCTAATTTATCTTCTTAGGAACCACTGAGAATTGCAATTAGGCAAAACATTGTATTCATTGATGCCAGGAAGCAAATAAAAGTAGCTTTGATCCTTCTAGGCTGATTAAGGTATTATACATATGTACTTTATGAGGTCAACATATGTACTTCTTCATGCACATGCAAATAATTAATGGCGTCCTTACTGGCATGCATGCAAGCACATCAGTTTTACTATCTAGGTTTAAACACTGCAATGTTCAGAATTGTGCAAGCTAAAGGTTCATTTACAAATGTAACATTGCTGTTGATGTTTGTGATGATTTATACAGAAGGTAGTAGAATCAGTCACATAGTATTGTACTAATAGATAGCTGTTTGTATGCAGCGAATGAAGATGCCATTACTAATAGAAACAACATAAGAGCTTTACTGCTGGACTATTATTGTACCATTAAGTTTAAAGTAGCTATGGCTATGGATCAATTCATAGAGAGATTTAAAACATTACGTGTGCATTGTTCTGTCACACTTCACCGACAACAGATTGAAACGATTTTTTGTTTATTATTATATATCTTTGTCTTCACATTCCATTTTACGTTTCTTCATAGGAATGGATGCAATCCTTGCTATGGAATTTGACAAGGTGCCATTCATATCATTCCCAACAGCCGGCTTCAACTTGTGAAATGGAACTGAGGCAAGGATATGTTATAGGAAACAATGAAGAGTGCATTTCATTTGTTTTTGGGTATGTTATTTTCTGCATTTTAACACTGTTCATTGATAGGCCGGCATTATGTTTATCATAATTGTAAAAGCATAGATATACTGTAAAACAATCTCTTGTTGTAAATCTACCGCATCAGTATAGTTAGTGCAATTGTACATGTTTTAAGCTAATTTTTTGGAACCAATGAGCCGGAATTGCAGTTAGGCAGAAATTTGTTTTCAATGATGCCATGGAGAAAACAAACAGAATCGAAGTAGCTTTATTGTATTGTGCTGTACTGTATGAGGTCATGCCACATACGTACTTAATCATGCACAAGCAAGCAATGTTAAAGGTATCCTTACTGGCATGCATGCAGTTTTGCTGTCTAGGTGTATACATTGCCAATGTAAATTGTGCAAGGATGTTGCGACCTTCCTGTTCTTGCTGAAGTGGTGTACATCAGGTTCTAATACAAACATCACTGTTGATGTTTGTGCTATTCCTGATAATATAAGTGAGCTTGTACAGAAGGTATTAGAATAATGTGTCACATAGTATTGTACATGAAGTAGCTAAATCTTTACTTAACCTGCACATGCATAAATAGATATGGTTGCAAGAAATGATAGAGAGTTGTTTGGTGCTGATTATGCAGCAAATGCAAATAGCATAATGTCAATTGGCAATCACTAATACATTAGAACATTACTTCAGGACAATTAAAGTTAAGGTTGAGCCTACTGTACAGCTCAGACAGCACAGCTGATTTTGTTTTGCCCGATGTTATGGCAAGACGGGAGGCAAGCATTTTAAATGAATTTATGGCTTCTTTTTCCCAAGCACCATACGACTCTGCAACCAGAGGTATACAACACCACCCCAAGGCATTGCATTTGGGGTCATTTTCTGTGTGTTTACGCTCTTCAGTGGACAACGCAGCTGCCCCAGCTGACAATCCCGCTACTGATACAATTTTAGGATTTAGCGGTGATGTCACTGAGATATCAAAGGCAGATGGTTTACCAAAGGCCCAATTGGGTAGCAAAATGTCTGCGGGGCGTGAGTGGTCACGGTCTGAAGTAAGGTTGCAGCCCATCTCCACCATCACACTCAAGTGGGCTCTACGGCAAGTCTCCACCAATACATTGCACAGATGGTTGAGACGGATGACCACGTCTCCTCCTTTTTTGCATGTTGTGGCGTGGTGATCAAGGGGATCTAATGCACTGTTTGGGCATAGGACACACTGGGAACCATTAGAGGTGTCCAAACCAAGCCACCACTTGACAGCTACCTGGAATACTGAAGGCTCAAGATGAAGGCCGAGACCTTCAGAAGGGACTACAGACAGCCAAGAAGCAGCATGTGGGGATGAGACAGACAACAGACAAGCCTTATCAGCAACAGAAGAAGCAATCAGGATGCTATTGAACTGATATATATCAATCTTGCTTGAAAGTTGCTTTTGATGGACAGGAGATGAAACTAAACCATCAGTCTGAATTGCATCAGAAGGAAATACGAATGCATTAAATGTCTATGGAGCCATAGCCAGAGGAGTATAAAGATGCAATGAATGCTGCAGGTGAGTGGCAGGACAGAGACCTCATACCCAACCCTCCTCTTATTAGGCTTAGCTGGGCTTGCTGCCAGGCAACACCAGTTGTATCAACTGCAGTGCATGATGAAAAACATCTACAAACATCTTCATCAAAAAGCTCAAGAGAAGCCATAACAAGTGAAGAAGGAGTGGCACGGACTAGATGTGCAAGCCGAAAGAACCTGCCACACTTACGCAAGAGCGTTAAAGCAACCTGAGGGTCCACTGCACCAACTTCCTCAAGTCGTTCCAGCAGGGGTCTTGCCTCTAACCTCTTCCTGGAGACAAAGGCTGAGCAAAAATCTTTGTCACCTATTGGAATTCCAAAGATCTCAATGTTGAGATTGTGAGACTGTTTCATGTCAGATGGGAAAGATATCAGATCACTTTGGCTGAAGAGCTCACATTCAAAAAGAGGCCAAGTGATGGACCAATACCTTTGATCAATGCCAGTGCCCTATGTGGGACCAGCTAGCACTCCATCATCATGATACCAGGCATCGAACTGAAGATGCGAACAAACCTCATCTTTAGCGATAGCAGAAATTAGTAAGTTCAAGACCAGGTCAAAAAAGAGGTCCTAGTAGATCCCCTTGCTGAACTCCAGATTCAGACTGCAGATGACCCATTGTGCGCCATAACAAAGGATGTTGCCCATAGCACCAACAGGCCCAAGGGAGTAACTCTGGAAAGTGATTTTTAACTTCGATCAATAGAGCTTGACGTGACACCAAATTAAATGTGTTCTTCAGATCTACCTTAAGAACAACAAATTCAGTGTCATACCAATGCTCCTCAACACATCTCCTCAGCCCATGAGCAATTTTCTCTGTGCCAAAAGGGTATGCCACACCAAATTGATGTGGATGAAAAAAACTCTGCTGCCTTGCATTTCACTGCAGCACACAGACACTTTCCTGTAAGGCGGCAGAGGGTTTCTCCAACAGCAATGGGCCGAACATCCAGGGGGCAATCAGGCTTAGATTTATTCAACGCAGTCAGGTTTCCACCAGTGAGGAAGACAGAAAGTTGAGATGGGGCTCTTCCTGATGCAAGAAGATGAACAACTGCCTTGAGAGAAAACAGAACTGCTGTCTGAAAAGGAGAGTCTGCTGCATCAATACGATGCTGGACACGGAGACCAGTATGCCCAGCAGCAGTGAGTTTAGGAAATGATCTCAAAATTGCCATTATGTTAACACTACTGAGAATGCCAACATCAAATTCAGGTGCAGTAGGTGTGATAGGATGTTCACACTTGGGGTGCTTTGTAAATAGCAACTTCCATGTCTCTTCAGAATTTGGTGCAACACCTGATGAAACTAATGCCTGACATGCCTTGCCATAAAGACCATCTTGGGCAAGGGAGATGCTGAGATCACCTGTTGTTTTGAAGAGCTGTCCTTGGCATGATACAATCGGTTGGATGGTAAAGCACGGGCCCTTGCCATCCTCCACAATTCACTGAAGCTATCCTTTAACCAAAGGTCACAAAGAGCCTCAATGGGGACTGGTTTATTATGACGGCCTCCTCGCTTAGCACTTGGAACGATGCACTTTTGAAGCATTAAAAGCTTCAACCAGGAATCTAAGGAGTTCTCAGAAACAACCCTCTGTAAGGATGAAGAGAGAGCTCTTTGAGAAGGCATGCTTAGCTCAGTTAGGAATAAATCGTATGGTGGCACATTTGAGGCTGAAAACGTCCTCTAGGGAAGGTAATACATCTGGTGGAAGAGCAGCACTGGAGTTTAATTTGGCTACGAGGGGAGGCTAATACATATGATGTAGATGATATACATTTCAGACTGTGCGAGGACTGACGGGACAAGGTAACCAACTCTGAACAATGATGGCAAATATAAAGACGTTTTCAACCAGGTGTTAGGGACATCACCATGAAAAATCCCTTTGGCATGACTGGTCATATGGGAGTGCCACATGGATGGAGCAATATGTTCCTTACACCCTTGTACTGCACATGGTTTCCCTTCCGACAGCGATCCTCTCCAGGTGGCTCCCATTTTAAAATTTAATTAACTGTAGCTATAGTGTGTTGTGTGTATTACGCATTATTCATGTATCGTAAATATGATTGTAAATAGTATATGTTGATATGCATACCATTATGTTATATAAAGTTAAAGTAGTTATGGATCAATTCATAGAGGGATTAAAAACATTATTTGTGCATTGTTCTGTCATACTTTACCCACAACAGATTGAAATGATATTTTGTTTATGTATCAAAGTTTGTAGAGGTTAGTCCCATCTTGTATAGGAATTCATTTTTTTGTCTTCTTGACATGAAATTGATTTCCAATGAGATTTAGAAGAGCAAGCTATCAGTTTTTAAATGAGGCAAACGGTATGTCTTGTCAAGGTACATGTGCATACGTGTTACCAACATTATCTTCCAGATGGAAAATTGCCACATGGGCGTTTGACCCAGTCCATTTTAATGACCCCACTGCAAGATTCCAAACAGCTGAAACTTGCAAAATGGAAATGAGGGGATGATATGGTGGAAGCAGTTGTAGGAAACGATGGATTTGGAATGTTATAAATTTTCAAGTGTGCCTTTGAATTGATGAGTGGGTTATTCTCTGCATTTGTTTACTAGCTCTGTTCATTAATAGTCATCATGTTCATTATAATTTTAGAAGCATAGATATAAGCTCTTGTTTTAAATCTACCAGGAGCTAAAAAGCAAGCTAAACAATCTCATTTATTAAGAACAACCAACTGAGATTACATTTACTCCAATCACTAGTAATGAGATAAAAGGATATCTTCAAGTGTTCAACATGACTGATTAAATCTCCTCAATTCCAGTTATTAGTGCCTGCAATATTTCAGCAAAGGCTGCAGCACTGGCCTTCAACAAGGAATCCATCTAGGTTCTGGTTCTTAAAGACTTTCATGATTCCAAATTATTGTTTGACCTGAATAACAAAGATATGAAAGAGCTCTCAGTGGTACCTTATGCACACTTCTAGCTCCTTGCACACACACACACACACACACACACACACACACACACACACACACACACACACACACACACACATGCATGCACGCACACAGAGGCTGGGTACATCAACACGTACCATTTAATTGTTTTTTAAAGGTGCAGATGCATGTACAAAGAGATCAACTTAGATCAGTTGGACTGCTCAACAGATGATAGGTAAAAACTATCAAGTTAACCGAATAGCACACCTTATAAATAAACACACCCAAGACAACACTGCACATACTTCACAGACGTACACACACATGCATATGCAAAGAGATTGTGATAACCTGATCAGTGGACTGAGCGCACACACATACACACATAAATTTCAGGTATGACTAGTAGGTACAGTTGGTTTCCGTTCCGTGGTGCCAGAAGGGTGGCTGGAGACGGACGAGTGGTAGGCCTATTCGATAAATCCGGCTGTACCCGTCACCTAACCCGATGAGATCCTTCAATATCAATGGTAGCTGCGAGAAACAAAGCCCGGAATCAGCTGAATGAGATGCACACAGCTGGATTGGAAATATTTAAAAAAAAACTTACAAAGTAGGCCTTTGAGCATAGGTCACTGACTTGCTCTTGGTCTGTAGACCTTCGATCACGCGCTACATATGATATTTTAAAGAAAGCTTGCTTAAAATCCCACGCCTCAAAAGCATCTCTATTATTTAAATGGTCAGGCTCCAAAGTTCTGTAAACTCAGTAAGAAACTGGATCCGGCCGCGGGATTGGGTGGTATTAGCATATTATGATTAGCTCGACTGCAATGCGCTAGCTGGACAATCGATCCGATGACCGCAAAGGATCGATTCGGTAGTCATGATCGCTGCGGTGAGGAAGAAATAATTTTGTCCAGTTTGGCGTTCCATATATAGCTGGACTCGAGCATCGATTCAGTGGTAAATCATACATAGGCTATTTCACGTTCAATAGAAAGCCCTATATTTAATACCCTTCGTACAGGATGTGTTCAGGGTCCAGGCAGGAAGGGAGTGTGTATGTATGTGCATATGTTTGTGTGCGTGGTGTGTGTGTGTGTGTGTGTGTGTGTGTGTGTGTGTGTGTGTGTGTGTGTGTGTGTGTGTGTGCAGTGTGCGTTCGCATGTGTGATCAAAGCATGTGTGTGAGTTTGTGTGTGTGTTTGTGTGTGTGTGTGTGTAGGTGCCCCTCCCCTCCCCTTGGTAAAACTTATCCTTTGCTAGTCACTATGCCCCCTACATAGAAATTGATAATATAACGTTTACTCACCAAGCTAGGGGAAGCTATGCTAATTGTGCAATTCTAATCTTCAGACCCCAAAGAGATTTTCTTGCGTGTGTGGTGTGTGTGCAGCGTGCGCTCGCATGTGTGATCTAAGGATATGGAATTATCTAAAAATTCATGTGTATGTTTGTGTATGTGTGTGTGTGTGTGTGTGTGTGTGTGTGTGTGTGTGTGTGTGTGTGTGCGCGCGCGCGCGTACGCGCACTTTGCGTATATGGGTGTGTGGAGGTGTGTGTGAAGTGAGCGCTCGCATGTGTGATATGAGATTATCTTAAAATTCATGTGAGTGTGTCTGTGTGGGTGTGTGTGGTGGGTGCCCCTCCCCTACCCCACCCCTTGGTAAAACTGATCCTTTGCAAGACACTATGCCCCAGTATTGTCCTTCAAAAGATAAGACTGCTCCCAACATTGAAATTAATAACATTATATAATGGATTTTAGCTTTGCAGTTTTAATCTAAGAGATTTATTCATTTTTGCACCATTGACACCTTTATAGAATTAATGAGGCAGCTGCTTTTGGTCTTTGGTATTCTTTGGTATTGTCCCCCACTTGATAAGCCTGTCCTCCTACCAGTAGCTAGCTTGGTGACCATTTCATGGCTGGAGTGTTGATTGACTTTGCTGGTCTATTTCTTTGGTAAGAATAAACAACTATTTTTGTATCATGTGTATTGCATCTGTATGTGTACAAGTAAATAAAAAACATTCTCTATGAAAAAGTTGATGGCATATAGGATTTGAAGGCAATGGTGGTGTAAAAAGGAAGGAAACAAGGGTCTAATAATAAGGGAAAATGGAATAGTCCTATATTTAGCACACGAACAACATACTATATCCTACATATAGAAATGCGCTAAATATAGGACTATTTCATTTTCCCTTATTATTAGACCCTTGTTTCTCTTGTTTCCTTCCTTTTTACACCACCATTGCCTTCAAATCCTATATGCCATTCCCACCCCCCACCCTGCTTGCCATGGTACATATTTGTGTGACCATACATCCTGTGCTGTTCTCCAGTGGGTTTGAGTGTTCCGTTTAATATACAGCTCTATCGATGTAAGCTTAAAGCAGATTGCTACAACAGAGTCTAATCAGAGCCTCTTAAAAGACACAAGACGGAGTACAGATAGCCCCGATGATGCAAGCCATCTTGAAATGTTGGAACTCCCACACGTCCTAGAGGACAGCAGAAGAACCACGAGCGGTGAAGATTCTGGATGCACAATCCCCCTTGGAGACAGCAGGAGTGCGACCCCTCTTAAAGAATCAGTGGGAGCTCAGACCCCTTGTAAGTGCACCAGTAACAGCCCGGTCCATCTTGAAGTCACAAGGACCAAGCTTCATTCCAAGGACATTGCAGGAATAGGAGGAGCAAGGTAAGGGTGGGGGGGGGGGGGGGGGATGGAGGGACCTACCACAGAGGATGGTGGATAGTAAATTAAAGGACCGTGGTGGAGAAGAGGTCCACGAAAAATTCTGTGTGTGGGAAGTGGGAGAAGGAGAGGTTGTTATGGCCAGAGTGAACATCACAATAAAAAGAATGAATTAAGGTACCTGCTACTTTTTAAATGTGGCTATTTTTCTCCCTCTCTCTGTGCAGCCTAAGAGACAGTGGAGTGGATGTAGGGAGCACTGGTGACATCAAGATGGCTGGAACGTCGATAGTGTAGGAACCTCCTCTGCCCTTTCAACCGATACATGTCTGCACAGTGCATTATAACACTGCTCACTTCACTTATACGTGCAATCATTATGTTCAGATATATACTCGCATATGTATTCTTACATGTATGTATCCAATGCATAACATTTCTGGTATGTACATGTATGTAGTTATTTATTCTGGTCATGAAAATGAGTACTAAATAACATCAAGTGGACCAACACGCAACATATCTAATACACGACTGTATACACAATAGATTCCTGTGTTAATTAATAATTTGCCTCGACCTATTTTTAACGAAAGCCAATGCCATCAATGAATAATTAATGAAAAGATTGTATAATTAATGAGAGGATTTTAGTCATTGAGTCTGGGGCCGAGACTGATATAGAGCTGGATAAACAGAAATCAGGCCATACAGTATTGCCCACATACGGTAAACCACTCATACTCTTTCAACAAAGAGCACCAAGCAGCAAAGCATAGTTTCACAATCAGACCTCACATCTATTTGTTAAACTAGACAGATGACATCAGAGTTGCGAATGGATTAAGGAACATGACCCGTATGCATTAGGTGGCATACCTTGGCTGCTGACCCATCAGCCACACCCACTTACAAGCTAATATTTATAGCAGAGCAGTGATCATGAAGTCAAGAATAGCAGTTAAAAAAAAGTTTACATCCACAGGCTTGTTGTTCATGCCAGCCATGTCAGTGATTGTCAATGATCAAGATTTCAAAATAAATAAATTGAGATCAGTATAGAGAACTGCTATACTCAGTGGTTGTCTACCATATATTTCATAATCTGTCTTTTCAATAATGCAAGGATTGACAAGTTTTTGATCAGCCATTTCATGCCGGTATGTGACCCTCCATCACTCCATCGACCCAGCTGGTACTTGGATTCAGTGATATTTTCTTTTGTATGCATATGAAAGTTAGGATTGGGATGTAAGTTTACGCACAAATTGAATTAATTCGTTAAACACGTACACAACTTTACTATGCAACCTACGCGCATGCGCAAAATATTCCTTTTATCGCACATCGTGATTAGATTTGAAATTTGTGTCCCTCGTGAATCTTAATTTTACTGGGAAGCGATGCAACCGAAAGCAAGCCACAGGCTTCATGTACCAACGGATCTAATGATAAGGCGAGTTGTACTCCGTCTGACTGCATTTCATGTGTATAGTATTTCAGTTGAAAGCGCGTGTATTTGGTTGATGCAGCTTCATTTAGAGAATGTCTTCTTCAGTATAGTTCCTAAAACCGTCATTTGTATTGAAAGAGCATTAAAACATCGGTTACTGCTTCGTGTGGTGCTGGTGGGACCTTGTCTCGAGAACCTGTTGGGATTTGCAGGGTCACACAAATGTCTCTGGTCGCCAGGGAACCGCTGAGATTGCAATCTGTTAGCGCTGCCTTCATGCAGCATAGCCAGCATGTCGTTCATTGTCCGTAAACACTCCTGGGTATAATCCCCATGCAGTGTGTTACAAACACCCGTACATCCACTGCGAGCTACTTTGGTGTGACTTTGAACTACTCAGTTCGTACCTACATGTTTGTATTGGTACTTATTGGGCCACGACACTGGTTATCTCGCTGTTAAGTTGCTTCCCGAGCAGTTGCCCAGCACCGCCTGTGTAGACCAGAGCATTGTCCGGCGCCTGTACAGTCAGAATCGCTTCAACAGTCCGTAATGCTCGTAGGTCGCATGTATTATTCGTTAGTTGTTTTATAAAACTGTTAACACAAATGAAAGACATTATCAACCTAGCTATGCATTGTCTAATTATTAAGAATAGATCTAAATATGGGGGTCGAGGTAGCGAAAAGGGACCTAGCGCATATTACAAAAATTTTCAGGAAAGGAATTAAGGGGCATCAAAATACACGCGCGTGCAATAAAAATGTAAAAAATTCCGACAGGACCCTGTAACTCCATGATGGACAGACTAATTTCCAGTGCGTAAGAAATATGTTATAGAGGTCATATAGGTGTCTCTTTGAATACAAAAACTTGAAAAAATATGCCCTTTCGCTGCCTCGATCCCATTAATAGTCCGTGCACCTGCTGACACTGGTTTGAGTAAATTTATGCGCCATGATTATAGCTATAGATGAATTATTAAACGGGCGTTTGCTAGCTGTACCGTAGCTGTACCATTATTGTACCGTACGGTAATTAGCTTTGAATTTGTAATTGGAGGGCAAAATATGGTAATTGGTTGGCAAAAATGGTGGGCTCGCCTCCTTTTAATAATTCCCCGAAATCATGTATTTCTAATTGATTTTTACCCTACTGCCCAGCGCAAAAGATTCTTACTCCTCGATTCGTTGGGCCTAGATTTGAAAGTGAGGATTATATTAACCTTGGTGTTGTGACGGCTCAGATTTTTTTTGTTGTTGCTGCAGCAGACCCTGAGGAAGAACTACTGTAACAGTTTTAATGCATAGATTTTGTACTTCGTGTGTGAAATTTCAATTAAAATGTCGAGGGGTGGGGCTGGTGGGTTGGTGAGTGTTGCAAAAGCGGACATATTGACGGGAAATAACCGTCATATCATAACGTTAACTATAACATCAGTAATTGCATGTCACAAGATATCGGAAGTCTCGCTAGAGATTTCCATATAGGTTTTGACCCCGACTATGAATTTAATTAAAATCCCTCGACCCTACCGTAGCTTCGCTCCCGACGATCGGATCGTCTAACTTGTTGCGGCAATCGATCTAGAAGTCAAAACTGAGTAGTTTCGTTTTTGTTTCACGTCGTAGAACCGCGTGGTTGTCGAGAACGAAAAATACTGCCGTCCTCGTTCCCCTTCCAAAAATAATGGGCGGGTCGTCTGCTTCTTCTTCTTCTGCTTCTTGAGAACTCATAACTCGGGACAGGAACACTTTTAAGCAATGAAAATTGCACCAATAGCTTTAGAATTTGCTGGAGGACTCGCTTTGATACAAAAACGCCTAAAAGCCTATATACGGTCTTACCAATTCTAATTAAGCAAAGGTACCTAGAAAATTTTCACAATACGTCTGGATTGAATTAAATCGGTTAAATGAAAGGGGCGATGCAACAGTGATTTGGGTGTTAGAAAAATTAAGGAAACAAGTAAATAAAAACATTCTCTCTGAGAAAGTTGGTGGGATATAGGTTTTTCAGGCAAATAGTATACTGGTGTAAAAAGCAAGGAAACAAGTTTCATCAGACGGGAAAATGTAATAGTCCTATATTTAGCACAGAAACAGCATATGCCTTAGTCGAAGTGTGCTAAATATAGGACTATTACATTTTCCCGTCTGATGAAACTTGTTTCCTTGCTTTTTACACCAGTATACTATTTGCCTGAAAAACCTATATTCCACCAACTTTCTCAGAGAGAATGTTTTTATTTATGTTGGGCGCAAATTGTGAATTTGCGCAATTTAAAAATTGCGCTGCGCAATTTGTGAAATAACAATTTGCGCAACAATTTATAAATCATTGCGCAAATTGTGAATCGTCCTACTAACGGTCCGTTTATAAATTGCGCAACGGTAGTTAAGTTGCGCAATTTGTGAATTGTATAGCTACCTTGTCTCATTTCAGTCTTGATAAATGGCATGACAGCGTACATGATATCATACATGTATACAAGGGGGCAATATTAATTTCAGCATGAAAAACACTTGTATGACTCATACTGTACATTTATCAGTTCATCCTTTGACACACATGTTACATTTCCAGTCACAATTTGAATCTGTAAATACTGCATCAGGAATATGTTCACAGGACTTGTGATACCACTCTTTGCATTTGGTACATTGGGCCATGTGTTTATCTGTTTCAGCTGGCATGCAACATGTACAGAATACATATATGTACTCTGTTTTGGGCCTTCCTGGCTTTATTGACTTTGAGGGGAATGGTACAATCTGTTTTGTAGACAAGCATTCAACAAAATGTGACCTTAACTTTGTTTGTTCATATTCACGACTAGCTGGGTTGTTGACATATGTCAAATCAGTAGCAAATGCTATAGAGTAGACCCCACAGTCAGAAGCTCTGTCTTGAAATCGAACCTTATGGATTTTCAATATTATTCTTTGATTACCAATGTGAAGCAAGGAAGCTATTTGTATTTTTGTGTCAGTAGATACAGAACTGTATTACACTGTCATAAATGTTGACACAATCAGATGATACATGTTCGACCGCAATCCAGTGATTTCCATCAACATGAAGTATTTGAATGAATGCTTCGTTAGTCACTGGATAGGACAGATTCTGGCCTAATATACAGTCGTACAATCCTGCCAAAGAGGGGAACTCTTAATCATTTTTAAAGCAGCATTTATGTGGATATCACCTAACCATTTATCTTCTTTAATAGCTTTATCTAGTTTTTCAGCAGATGTAGTTGTACTTTTCTTTGTAAGAACCCTTCCACCTTTTGCTTCATTTTGGTTGGCCTTTATCTTAGTAGATGTTTCGACTTTTATGACACCAGTTATTTTGCAGTCTGACTCCATTTGATTGGCACATGATTTGGATTTAGGGTGGCAATGACTGCTGCAATTAAATCCAGCGGCTTTACATGCACGATGTTTATCTTTGCATCCTTTCTTGCAGATACATTTCAATTTATCCCTTCCTGTCTGAGCAGCTTCTCTAAGTGTTATTGTATAGGCAATTTGGAATGGTCCTTTATATGTGAAAATGGTACAGACCCCTTGAATGGCATTAACTCGCCACTTGGATACCAGTTAGATAGGATACCATGTTCACTCCTGAAAAGAAATACATCATAAATGCCATGTGGCTAAGTAATAACATTTATAACACTGCACCCCATACACATCCAACCCAAAGTAGTAAATGCAGTTCGACTCTACCCATGCCCAGAAAGTTGAACATGCACATGTATAACTTACTGTAGTTGATAAAGATCATGTCTAACTTCTGCAACATAGCACAGCAGACATGGCATATCAGTTGATGACCGTTCATTTGTTGGTACCTGCACTGTAACACTATCTCCAGCACAATACGTATTGCACTGATGTCGCTTACGCTTGGCATACTGGGTCTTCATCCTTTCAATATTTCATACGTTTACATGGCGATTGCTGGTAGTGAAAACTGAATCAGTTGCCAGTGGAGGTTTACATGAGCTACTAGTATTTTTAAAAACAGGAGACACTGATGAATGAGAACAAGTTGATGGCTTAATAGGAACGAGTATGAGATGGTGACTGAACAGGCGACACTGATGAATGGGTATGGATTGTTGGTTTAACAGGAGAGATGTTTGAAGGACTATGAGATGGTGACTGAACAGGAGACACTGATGAACGGATAAACGTTGTTTTAACAGGAGAGGTGATTGAAGGAGTGTGAGATGGTGACTGAACAGGAGACGCTTAAGTATGGGTTGGAGATTGAACTGTAAACACCGCCACAGAAGTATGACTGTTCACAGAGTTGCTAGACCTGTTCAGTGTTTTAGGTATCAATGATGTGTTTGGCAACAGGTGACTAGATGCATGATTTGGATTCTCTGAAGGAGATAATTATCACTGACGTTGTCCACATCTAGAAAACATAATTTAAAAAAATTCATTATACACATTGGTTATTCCAATATTTAACCCTGGGGGTTGTTTAGCAATTATTGTCATCCATAGGGGTGTAAAATTGGAATAGCCCATTGCACTTACCATTCACCAAATCAGCCACTTCTTCCTCCATAATACATGATCCCTTTCCTTTGGGAGCAAATGGTGTTGTTCGGGGAGGCTGACCAAAAACCACTTCATATGGACTTTTCTTCAGGGTGTGGCATAGTTGTGTGTTTAGGTTATCTGAATGTGTAAGGAAATGGTCAATATTAAATTTTCTTACAATCATTACTAACATACATTGAATTTGTGGCAACGAACATTTCCTGTGCCTCCCCATTCCTTTTTCATAGCTTGAATCTGCATCTCCACACAGTGGTTACCATTTTCCACCAATCCTTGCGATTGAGAATGGTGAGGATGTCCATTTATGATGACAACTTGACCTGGCCATAATGTCAATGTTTCTTTGACAATTTCATTGACAAATTCCCTGCCATTATCAGACTACAGTATCTTGGCCGGGAAGCCCCAAATACGAGAACTTTTGTAGCAAGCCCAACAGCAACCTCCACTGCAGATTTCCTCATCAAAGGCCACATGACATGAAACTTGGACCAGTAATTCATGTAGTGTGCGATGTAGTTGTATGAGTCGTCTGGCATATGCCTCATATCAATGAGGTCAATCTGCATAAGTATTCACATTATGCATTAAATCAAACAACCTTTATATATTACTATGTCTTACTTGGCAACGAGTCAGGAATCCAGAAGAAAGTATTGGCTTTAGCGGAGCAGTGCTGTTTTGAGGCTGCTTTAGCTGACAGATGGCACACGTGTTGCAAAAATATTGGACAGCCTCCCTAGGTAGACATTCATAGGATCTCTGAACCTGCAATTGAATGACATGTTGATATACCAATTTAACATGTTCAGGGAGGCTTTACTTCAACAAGTGTTTTCTTATAGCCGACATGTCCGTTCTCCAATGAGTGTATACGCTCCAAGATATCATAAATTTCTCAACTATGGCAACGACACGATAGTTACCAAACATGGTTGTGGCGTTTTCATTCTGCATATAGTGGAGGGGGGGGGGGGGGGGGGGGGGGGGGGGGGAACGAAATGAACCAACCATCACATTTACGTGTATCTCGTAACATCATATAACGCGTGTGCACCTTTATTTTTGCTGGTAGACAGAGAACATCAGCCAATTCTAACTCCGGATAGCTTACATGTAGTAGCTTAAATTGTTTACTTCTGTTGACCCAGTGCTTAAATGATGCCGTCTTGTTCTCCTTTGATTGCTTGTCGTATCCTTTTCGCTTTCTCCTCGGTTACCGTTTTGCTAGTTCCTTTATCATAGTACCTCTCTTTACAAAACGTTTCAAACAACCTTTTGTGCTCTTCTTTTGACATCTGCATGACAACTTTCACAGACAACTTTCACACTTCGCCACGTGGAACTATGCATACAGGATCAGGATGCGCAATTTATAAATTGTTGCGCAGATTATGAATTCATAAATTGCGCAGCGCAATTTATAAATTGCGCAAATTCACAATTTGCGCCCAACAATGTCACTATAAATAAGGACCAGTGATTTGTATTTGGTGTGCTTATTATTAGAGTGTGTCGCTTGCAGTCAGTGCCAACGGGGTGCAAGCGTTTGTTACACTGGCGTAGGCGGCAGGATGGCAAACAAGCCATTCCTACTGCCGGAAACTTTCAGCGGAGAGTCTGGGACGAAATGGGACGAATGGATAAACCATTTCGAAAGCTGTGCGGACGTGAACAACTGGACTAAGGATGAAGATAGATTGAAATGGGTACGCGTGCGCCTGGTTGGTAAGGCTCAGACGGCTTTTCGGAGGCTGGGAGAGGATGAGCGATATGTGCATTGAAACGCCGCTTTGATCCAGATAGCAAGCGAACGCTTAAGATGGTTGAGCTACAGCACAGAAAGAAAGAGAAAGGCGAAGATTGGGCATCATTTGGTGATGCGCTACGGTTGCTAGCCGATAGCGCTTACCCTGAGTTGGAGGAGAAGGCGCGAGAGTGTTTGGCTTTAAACCAGTTTCTTTCCCAATTAGACAACCCACAGGTTGCCTTCGGCGTTAAACAGAAACGACCACAGACGGTTGATGAAGCAGCGCTGGCGGCTACGGAGCTGGAGTCGTACCTTCATCCTTGTAAGCCTATGACGGTGGAGTTTTTGCCCATGTCACAGAACACAGCGCCAGCAACTACCGACGAGGATGACGGCACCGCTTCTAGCATTGCTTCCGTGCAGACTAAGACGGATCCCGGTCGAGACGCGATAAAAGAACTCGTTGAACGGCTGGACCGCTTGGAAGGACTTGTGACCTCTAAAGCAGGAGGCAAAAAATCTGAACCAAAGAAATGGAATGCACGTAAGCGGGATTCAATAATTTGTTGGAACTGTGGGGGGAAAGGGCATGTTGCTCGCGAATGTGCAACTTCTAAGCAACCCGAACAGCAGGAAAACTTCCTCCCCTCCGTGCAAAGGGCCAAGCACGAAAGGGGGCCAAGTGGGCCCCTGAATTAACAGTCCCAGCATTGTCCATTGCTTCCGAAATAAGTTACCGTTTGAAAGGATACATAGCATCAATCCCAGTTCAGTTCGTAGTAGATACCGGGGCGTCTGTTTCACTCCTTAGTACAGATGTTTGGCACAGGGTATCAGCTAATAAACACATGGAGCTGAAAGAATGGGGTGGTTGCAATAGGCTGGTTGGTGTGAATGGATCACCTCTGCATGTACAGGGCATTGTGTTGGTCCACCTGTCATTGTCTAAAAACGTGGTGTTTGAAAACAAGTTTCTTGTTGTGGAGGGAATGACCGTCGAGGCAATATTAGGGCTGGACTTTTTGGAAACATTCAAATGCATGATAGATAGTGGGGAAAGGAAAATCAGCTTTCCAAAGGAGAAACTAGTTCTCCCACTGTTAGATGTGAACCAGAAAGTGAGCAAAACTGTGGGTTTGGTATTACAAAGGAAACTAACCATCCCAGCAGAAAGTGAGGCAGAAGTCATGGTAGAGATATCATCAGGTGGGGGAGGGGACACTCCTGTAGTAGGCACGTGGTTAGTTGAGAGGGGTCAGACAGGACGCTGTGATGTTCTGGTGGCCCGTGCTGTGGTCTGTCCAACAGGATCTACTGTCCCCCTTCGTGTATTCAACCCACATAAGGAAGCAGTGAGACTAGGGAAAGGTTTGAAAATCGCACAGATGGAACCTTTGGACAAAGACCCACCCATTACCAGCGATGCTCACCTCTTAACAATATCAGCAGTCACTGAGGTATCTCCAAGTGAGCATAAGGTATTGTGGGACATTGTTTCCAATAGTACTCATCTCAGTAATTCAGAGAAGGAATTGCTGTTTGTGTTACTTATGGAATATGCTGATGTGTTTAGTTTTCACTCTGATTTGGGACGCACAGACCTCACAAAACATCACATTGACACAGGTGACTCTCAACCCATCCATCAACTGCCCCGTCGTGTCTCCCCAGCCCGCCGCCAGGAAGTGAGACAGCTTCTAAATGAGATGCTGAAAAATGACATCATACAACCTTCTAACAGTCCATGGTCATCACCTATTATATTGGTACGTAAAAGGGATGGATCCACACGGTTCTGTGTAGATTACAGAAAAGTTAATTCTGTGACTAGAAAGGACGCCTACCCACTTCCTCGGGTGGATGACATTTTGGATACATTAGGGGGTTCTAAGTGGTTCAGCACGTACCTTAGATCTTAAAAGTGGGTACTGGCAGGTTGAAGTAGATAGCAGCAGTAGGGAGAAAACAGCATTCACCACATCAGAAGGTCTATACGAGTTTAAAGTAATGCCTTTTGGGCTCTGTAATGCGCCTGCCACATTTCAAAGATTGATGAATCGGGTTTTGTGTGATGTGAACTGGGTTGAATGTTTGGTATATATTGACGATACTGTGGTGATAGGCCGGACCTTTGAACAACACTTATCCAATCTGGGTACTGTTTTGTCTCGACTAAGACAGGCAGGCCTTAAACTGCAACCAGCAAAGTGCAAGTTGTGTCAAAAAGAAGTACGCTTCTTAGGGCATGTCATTTCTGAAAATGGTATTGCAACTGATCCTGAAAAGACTGCAGTAATTGCAACGTGGCCTGTTCCTGAGAGTAAGAAGAATATCCAACAGTTCCTGGGGCTCGCTAACTATTACAGAAGATTTATTAAGGATTTTGGAACTACAGCAAAACCATTGCAGCGACTGTTGGAAAAGAACATCGCATTTGAGTGGATCCAGCAGTGTCAGGCTGCTTTTGATCACTTGCGTAAGTGTTTAATGACAACCCCAATACTTGCTTTTCCTGATCACTCTAGGCACTTCGTGTTGGACACTGATGCAAGTGATACGGGTATTGGTGCAATTTTGTCCCAAGTACAGGATGATGTGGGTGAGGTTGTAATAGCCTATGCAAGTAGATCTCTGAGTCGGCAAGAGCAAAGATATTGTGTTACTCGCTGCGAGTTACTAGCAGTTGTTGAGTTCATTCACCATTTTCGACACTACCTTTTAGGTGTTCACTTTACTCTCCGAACAGACCATGGTTCCTTGGTGTGGATCCAAAACTTCAAAGAACCAGAGGGGCAGCTAGCTCGCTGGCTTGAGCGGCTACAGGAGTACACATTTACAGTGGTCCACAGACCTGGTAACCAGCACAAGAATGCAGATGCCCTATCCAGGGTACCATGTAATCAATGCGGTAGAGTTACACATGTGTACAGTCCTGCCCATCTCGCTGCTCAAATTGGCATTGTCTCTCAAGGCCATTCTGCAGCTGATGTTTATGACCAGCAGCTCAATGATCCGTCAATTGGTCCGGTACTGAAGGCAAAGGAAAGTGGTGCCACTCCTAACCTGGATGAAGTAAAAACATGGAGTCGGGAGAGTCGTCAACTTGTGCAGATGTGGTCATCCCTGAAAGTAGACAATAGCGTCTTGTGGCGATTGTGTATTGATGGGCGATCTCAACACCTGCAGCTAGTGTTGCCTTCTGTGCTTAGAGAAAGTGTGCTCCAGGACCTCCACAGCGGCTCCATGGGGGGCCATGTAGGTGAAAGTAAGATGATACATCTGGTTCGTGAGCGATACTACTGGCCCGGCTGGAAAGAGAGTGTGAAGGAGTGGTGTAGGAAATGCAGAACATGCAGCACAAGGAAAATGGCACCACCTAGTAAAAGGGCACCCCTTCAGACCCTGCAGGCTGGATACCCTTTACAGATTGTAGCAGTGGACATACTTGGCCCCCTTCCAGTGACAGCTCAAGGCAATAAGTATGTACTGGTAGCATGTGATTGTTTTACTAGGTGGGTTGAGGTTTATGCCATTCAGAACCAGGAGGCAGTAACTGTGGCCAAAACGTTGGTGGATGAAATGTTTTGTCGCTTTTCTCCCCCTGAGCAGTTGCACTCTGACCAAGGAAGGCAATTTGAGGCAGATTTGTTGAAGGAAGTCTGCACCCTGCTCCAGATACACAAAACCCGTACAACGGCCTACCATCCTCATTGTAATGGGTTAGTAGAGAGGTTCAATAGAACATTGTTAGACATGCTATCTACAGTGGTTAAGGATCATAAGATGGATTGGGACCAGTGTATACGGAGGGTGTGTTTAGCATACAATTCGAGTGTTCATGCATCCACAGGGTACTCCCCCTTTTATTTGATGTATGGTCGTCAAGTAAACTTACCAGTTGACCTGATGTATGGCTCAACCCCACACGAAGCCTGCACCTTGGGTGATTATGCATATACGTTGCGGAACAATCTCATAGAGGCGTATGTGTTGGCTCGAAAAAAGGGTATTACTGAGCACAACCGACAAAAGGCTTTGTACGATGTCAAAGTACATGGTGCTCCGTATCAAGTAGGTGACTGGGTATGGCTACATTCACCAGCTGTGCCCCGGGGTCAATGTAGGAAATTGCATCACCCCTGGACTGGGCCCTTTAAAGTGGTTGAGTGCATTGGGGAATGTGACTATAAGATTAAAAGCAAGAATGGAAAAATGATTAGAGTGGTGCACTTTGATCGTCTTAAGCCATTTGTACCAGGTACAAGAACTGAGACATTCCAGGGACCACCACCGGAAAATCCAGACGAAAATGAGGCACCTTTGGAGTTTGCACCAGTTGGAAGCAACATAGAAGTCCTTGATGGAATAGAGGAGCAGGAACCTCAGGAGTTAGTACCACACGAAGAACCTGCCGAAGTTGAGGCTGCCTATGCTGATCAACCTGCAGAAGTACAGCACAGATATCCCCAACGAATACGAAGACCACCCGATAGATACTGACCTTCTGGAAGAGGGAGTGGTGTAATAGTCTGTCACTGCGCATGTCAGCAACCTCTGAACTCTGGTCATGGGATGTGCAGACTGTCTGTCCATTAATGTTGTCTGTAATGTCACTATAAATAGGGACCAGTGATTTGTATTTGGTGTGCTTATTATTAGAGTGTGTCGCTTGCAGTCAGTGCCAACGGGGTGCGAGCGTTTGTTACAGATGTATAGAAAATAGGCGGCGGATACAGTGGCGTAGTGTGGTGGTTGAGCGCCCGGGGACATGATGCAATAATGGCGCCCCCCTCCCCTCCCCCTACAAATAAAGGGTTGGATCTAGGACTTTGCAGTGAGGGTTGGTAGGCAGCTGCAAGGGCGGAGAGGGATATGCCGGGTCTCGATCATACCAGCAAGGGGGTATGCAAAGCTCACCCAAAGGGTCTGGGGCGGAGCCCCAGCCGCTTTGCAACTTTAGCACTTTTTAAGCCACAAAAAAACATGATACTTTCGCATACACTGCATTTGCTTCCGCAAGCAACCTATGCCTTCGCACGTACATTCAATTGTTTACATTAGGAAATTTAGTTTGGGGAAGTATCCGCCCCCGCAAAACTACCCTTGCGCTATGACTGCATGGCGCTATGTGTACCTGTCTGTACGATAATGGCTAACCGCTCACGCCATTGTGAGCCTGTGCACAACAGGCTCACAATGGCAGCGAGCGTTTGCGATAACCCTGAAGTTGGAACTGTTTATTCAACAGATTATGGAGGTGACGATTGGATACCGTATCTTCAATGTCGGTGATTAGAAATAAATTTAAAGGTTTGCGTGCAGATCGAGTAGTCTGGGGACCCCCGACTGACGGCTGTACATCGGGTCCCCAGACTACAGATCGCGTGCAGATGTTTGTTAACAAGACTCAAAACGTGCCCGCGCCCCGCGGGCCCGTTCGCGTAACGGGATAATTATCTGTGCAAATTGTCTATTTTGGCGCCCCCTATACCCCCGGCGCCCGGGGACATATGTCCCCCCCTGCCCCCCCCCCTCGCTACGCCACTGGGCGGATACAATTAGTGTGTAAACAAATAAGTACAGCACAGATGCCAAAAAAAGTAAATAAGAGTGATATAAAGTTTTTAATTAACATCTATGTGGAAGATGAACAATTAGCAACCCACTTGTCTGGACGCCATGATCTAGCAGCCAACTGAAGTGGCGCCGAACTTGGATACAGAGTCCTAACACTATATCAATGGGTCCATTGGGAAGGAGGCCATGTAGTCAATTAAGCGTTGTGAACCATTTGTGCATGGTCATAAACTGTATTGAGTCATGGCGTGACGAATTACATATGCAAAGTGTGTGCTCTGATATTGCAGATGCATTACTGCTACCTTGTTAATTAGTTACAACGCCAACTATTGCTCATGATCAATGGAAGCAGTTTTGTTTGTAGGTGGAGGCACACACTAATAGTTGCTATGCACATTTACACACAGTGTCACAGTTTGTTTGCATAAACAGAAGGAATGAGTGGCTGTGTGTATGTGTGTACAGATTTGCATTTGCAAATGTATTATGAAGGGTGGTATTGTGTGTGTGTGTGTGTGTGTGTGTGTGTGTGTGTGTGTGTGTGTGTATGCAAGTGCATTCTTGAGTATTTGATATGGCTCACCTTTGGACTGTGGCCACACCCTCTTATCTATGTTGTTCATATTATTCTGCCAGCGTGCTTGAAAAAAATGAATCCCTCCATTTGCGAATAGTTCATCCCACTCTGGCCCCTTCTCCTCACGAATGAGAACATCAGGAGAAGATGACTGCAGTGTTCCATGATGACCACACCCACCCAGGCCTCAACTTACTATGGTGTGAAGAAATTGTCAAACAATCCGGTTATGATAAGCAGTTTGACACATACATGCCAACGCTCTGCAAGGCAATTAATTTCTTTCAAACTCAAGCACAAGGAATTCTTCAGTTCATCCAGGATGGGTGGGTTGTATAATTTGACACTGTGGGTGCCAGGTAGTCACATAAGTAGAAAAAAGGGTGCTGTATTGACGTATTTGGTTTTGCCTGATGATCCACCTTTACCACATGCACATGAATGCTAACCCCCCCCCCCCCCCCCCCCCCCCCCCCCCTTTGTTAGTTTTAGGTTTCTTTCCAAGTGATCAGTGATATGTAATATTTAGAGCATTGCCCAACTAATGTGATATGATGCAAAATGTTTGTAGGTAGTACATGTAGGGGCATGCAGCCTCCAATTGTTGCACAACAGGGGTGAATGATGCCTGCTCAACCTCACAGATTTGACCTGTGCACAGTACCATTCAGGAGCACTCTGGAAGAATTTCCAGAATAATTTCTGTTGGGGGATCTGACTGAGAAAGAGGATATGTGTTAGTTAGGCAATGCATATCACAGCACAAAATATTTCATGTGAAAGTAAACCTAAAACTAACATGGGGGGGGGGGGGGGGGGGTAGCACTCATCTGGTAGAGGCGGACCATCAGGCAAAACCGAATACGTCAATACAGCACCCCTTTTTTCTACTTACGTGACTACCTGGCACCCACAGTGTCAGATTATAACAACTCATCCATCCTGGATGAGCTGAAACATTCCAGCTGCTTCAGTTTCAAAGTGCTTGAATAAAAAATTCCTTGTTGGCACCGGGTAGCTGTGCACATATTGCAATGGGGAACCAAATGCCATCATTATGGGTCATTACCACAAGTTTGTTCAGCATTGGGGAATCAGCCTTGGTGTTTGGGTTCCCCATTCTCACATGTGCACAAGAGAATTGCCCCGTCTCCTGTTGTCTGTTTTGCTAATTGGACAATCCATCGTACTCTACACCATATATGCCTGGTAACAAAGAAGAGGCTGTATGTACACACCTACCCTGCGGCAACAAGGAACATTCACCAGATTGTCTAGATCTGCTTTAAAACTTCATGATCAAGATGGAGGGATGCAACAAGTGGGTCTTGCACAAAGTTTTTAGTGGGGGCATTAATTTGTGAGTGTGTGTATGTGTGGTAGTATGTGTGCTTATCTCCTATGATCAATTTTTATCCATTTACATTTTGCACACATTCTCGGCTCACTAATGCACATCACTGATTGACACATGCATTCTTATTTCCATGCAGTCTCTGAGAGTGTTACAGGTTGTGTGCAGACATACCCAGAGACATGGGGCAGAGATGCTTGCACCATTGGTGAACTTTGTGGTCATTGGGATAGGGTCATGCACACACTGGTGCCATTGACTTGCATGCATGGTGGGAGTGGGGGTGTGGTCACCATTTTGACCACTTTTTTGTGGTAATTTAGTTGTAGCGGATTTTTTAAAACCCACATCTACCTCACTTCCAGCACATGGTGCTGGCTCACATGAAATAGTGGGCTGGTGTGGCTGGCTACCTTGCCACATAGAATTCAGGGGGACAGACAGAACTTTACTTTGACCTGAGTTTTAAAATTGGGTACACATACTTGCATTGAATGCACAAATTTATGACATACAGGCAATGGGAAAAGGAAAATATTGATAAACAGGACTTGTGATGGCACCAGTTTAGAAACAGGACAATCCGAGGGCAAGAAATGTGCACATAGGGGACCGACATAACACCCCCCCCCCCCCCACCCCCCCCCCCCCCCAAGGGGGGGGGGGGGGGGGGGGGGGGGGGCAAACAGGGTTGCGGTCATGATCAGTTGAGACCTCCAGCTAGGGGGCCCTACCCCAACTGGGTTGTGTTCACATTTATTAATTCAAGCTACTAGCTTGAATCGCAATTTGCATTGGCTGCGTACTAGTACTATTAAACGTTACAGCAAGCAAAAGTAGCGGGAAATGTTTAACAAAATAGCTCAACATAACTGAGCCGTCTGTAACTGTAAAGCGCACGATATTCTAGCAAGCTCAGTTGTGCGATCGAGTATTAATTAGTGATAATATCTGTGGCTACTATTACCTTGCCAAGCACAAAGAGCTGTCGGCTAATGTCGTGTGGTCCAAAGTGTGGCTAAGCACATGGAACGGTGTGGCGGCAGCTGCTATACTACTACGTACGCATAATCATGGCACTTAAGCTTGTAATATGCCCTCGTTCCCAGAGGGGAGTGTCCGGTGTCAACGCGTCGGTTCCATTCCACAGGGTCTGTGATCGTGAGAGGGAATAAATTGGAGAATTAAACAATGTCCGCACGAAGCATTTTTCAAATTTTCAATTTTCCAATTTTTAATTGAAATTTAGAAAATTTGAAAAAACCTCGCTAGATCAATTTTCACGTAGTGAAAATTACAAATATCATCAAAAATCGGCAATTAGTGCGTCAAAATTGAAAATTCCAATAAATTGAACAATTGAAATATTGAGTGGCGGTTTCTTACACGGACCCATCCCTCCTACCTTTCCCAGTGTGCCTACCCAACTATCCAACTCCCTCCTACAGTGGCGGTGTGGCTGGGGGGGCAAACCAGTATTTCTCCGCATAATCACCAGTAAACTAGAAAATACTGACAAATATGCGAACGTACGCGGGTTTGCCCCCCCCCCCCCCCCCCCCCCCCCCCCCCCCCAGCCACCCCGCCACTGCCCTCCTACCTTCAATATTGCTGCAACTCTACGGACTTTTCCTAAAGGAACAGCATGTGGTCCATCAGGCTTGAGAGTCCAGCATTTACTTGATGCATTGGACTCAAGACTACCAATCTCAATGGAGAGCCTACTGCATCAGGTGGTTAATATTCTGCTCGCTGGCAATGCCCCTACTACCCGCTCATCCTATCTTGCTGGTGGAAATCTAACATCTCTATTGAAATTCAAAGGCACTGGATGGGATGTTCAACCAATCCCTGTAGGAGAAATTTTGAGACGCCTTGTGGGTAAATGTGCCTGCATTTTATCAAAGGAAAAGACCTCACAATTCTTCAATCCATTTCAGTTTGGAGTAGCTTGTCCAGCTGGCACCGAAAAAATTGTGCATAGTTATTGAGGACAACTTTGTCATCTTAAAAGTTGATATGTGAAATGCATTTAACTTAGTGTCTCGGGAAGCTGTCCTTCACCAGTGTGCCATCCACTTCCCTGAGCTTCTTCCATGGGTGACTTGGTGCTATTCACAGCACCAAAAGTTGTGGCATCCAATGGGTCAGTTAATATCGGCATCAGGTGTCCAACAAGGGGACCCTTTAGGCCCACTTCTTTTTGCCCTCGTTCTGCACTGCACCATTCTTAAAATCTCTGCTGACCCCCAGTGCAAAGAAATGTTACTGAACTGTTGGTATCTCGATGATGGGGCTTTGGCAGGACCAAGAAATGCAGTACAGGGCTCTAAAAATTTTGCAAGCCAACAGTGACACTTCTGGTCTCCACATTAATTTGGGTAAATGTGAATTATTCTGTGCCCATAAGCTTTCCATGTTCTCATCTGACATTCCATGCTCGGCCTGTCCACACTTTGAATTACTAGGTGCCCCCATTGGGAGTGCGGAGTATTGTGCTCAGTACATCGAATCCAAAAGAAAAGATGTATTATCACTTCTACCCCAACTGTGCAACCCACAAATTGCTGTCACCATTCTGAGATCATGTGCTAGTTTCTGTAAGCTCGCCCACCTAGCACGGTCTACACCTCCTTCACCAATGTCGGAATCAGTGTTTAGTCAATTTGACAATGATGTTCTTCACAGAAATGTTATTGTCAAAATTTTAATGAGGTAGAAGAACCGTAATTATAAATGTCATACTGTGTTGACTATTGCTGGATTCTCTCTTTGTTAGTAGCCATTTTTACATTGTTCAAATTCGGTTTACCTGCACATGCACTATAATGAGTTTTATTATTAATAGTATTCATACACGATGAATTTAATCTAAACCTAACATAAATAACCAAAACAGGTTTGGTATATATAGACTTGGCCCAACTGACTGCTGAATGCCAGTCACCTGGTCCCCAGACTACTCCTGACCACCCTACGTATACGGGCCTGAGAATCACAACAACGCCCGATATTATTTGGACGACTGAAACCCCTAATTGCATTGTTCTCTCGCGATCTCCAGGGGCACCATATCTATGGTATCGTCTTGTCCCTTAAAGGTGGCGTTTTTCACGTACTATATAGCCCACAAGTCCTGGCTGCGTTGGAATTTCAATATTTCAGGGCGTAGGCCTGATCGGAATGATGCAATCGTCGCATTATTATTGCCGATATAGCTTTTCATTTGATCGAAATTTGGCGCGTTTATAGACAAATCATGTCTGGAGAATGGAAAAACGGATTGTGCGGATGTTTCGATGACTGCGGCATTTGCGTCATGACCTACTTTTGCCCTTGCTACACGTTTGGGAAAAACGCTGAAGCTGTGGGCGAGAGCTGCTGTCTGTGCTGTCTGTGCTACGGATGTCACCCTTTTGATCTGGCTGCCAAGGTAGCGGTGCGGACCAAAATCAGAGCGCAGAATGGAATCGCCGGTACCATCGCTGGAGACATTGCGTACCATGTATTCTGCACGGTGTGTGCGACCTGTCAGGAAGCGCAAGAACTGAAATCGGGAGTAAAGACCATGGCTATGGCTCGTGAATAAGATGGGGTTACTATTAGTACATGCAAAGTTGGACAACCCTGGTAGAATGGCTATAGTCATAGTTATTTGTTGTGTATATTAGACCACGGACTCTTTTATATGCATTCCTCATTCCTTATGTTCATTTTTGGCCTGGTGCACAATTAATTTGGCCTGCTACCAGATCAGTTATGTTATCATGCAGTTTCATGCATGTTTGCATTCATGCGATAAAGACCGGGTAAGCATATATGGCGACGTATACCCCGCGTACGTATACAAATTTAGACTAGTACAGCTTTTTAAAAACAGACCGAGCAAGAGCGGAATTTAAAGGGGCGTATATACGGCGGTCTGTTATAAGGGGGCGGTCTGTTATAAGTGTTATAAGGGGGCGGTTGTCTATAAGGGGCGGGGCGTATGCATATATGACGGGCAAACGATGAAAATGATAAGCATGTACAAAAACTTGAAGCGTCTTCATTTAATAGACCCCCTGAATGCTAGTCATGATCAACATTTTTATACGTATACGTCACAATTGTGTTCAGCTGGCCAGAAATAAACATAAGGGATGAGGTATGCAAATGAAACAAATAAAAGAGAAATTCTATTAAGACATGCGCATGTAACTCAAAGTGGAGTAGCAAGGGTGGAGGGGGCCGCTTCTAGAAATTCCAAGCGCAGCTAGTTTGTATCAGACGGAATATATTGAACAACAACTAACACATGCGCATGCACTAAAGATGGAGAATGGCGCGCGCATATGCTGAATTCAAAAGTCTGGACATCACCGAGTTTGAAATAGAGCAAACTGCTTTGCACTACTTTTTCTCCTTCTGGACTACTGTGAAGTTCTGCATGGAATATACCCGTCCTTGCAAGGTAACCTGTTCTATGAATCAGCTTATGTGAACATTAATACATGCACGTCAGTAAACCGATAACAATTACACAACACAACGACCACACAAATATGCAGTCCAAAGTCAATCCGACGGGTGTTCCAAAATCCAGACTTCAGCTCAGCGATCTGTCTCTACATTACATTATATTACATTAAATTATACACATTAGTCCAAACACTTCTTCCCCTTTAGAATCGAT